>OU426985.1:11111612-11519233 GCA_911387785.2 Aelia acuminata
ATTCACCCTCATTTCAATGAAATCGGTAAGTTTTAGATTGATGGGAAATGTGACCGACCCCCCTCTCACAAAAAGTTAAAAATTAATATGATTTTAAAATTCGACGTACCTGGAAACATAAGGATCCACCCTCATTTTAAAGAAATCGGTAAATTTTAAATAAATGGTAATGTGAGCAACCCCCCCCACCTAAATATAAAATGAATAATGTTTTTGAATAGAATGTATCTGGAAACATAAGGATGCACCCTCTATTTAATGAAATCGATAAGTTTTAGATTGATGGCAATGTGAGCGATCCCCCCCCCAAATTTTAAAATTGATAATATTTTCAAATTTGACGTACCAGGAAACATAAGGGTGCACCCTCATTTCAATGAAATCGGTAAGTTTTAAATTGATGGGAATGTGAGCGACCCCCCCCCCACCATAATATAAAATGAATAATGTTTTTGAATACAATGTATCTGGAAAATAAGGATGCACCCTCATTTCATGAAATCGGTAAGTTTTAGATTGATAGCAATGTGAGCGACGCCCCCCCCCCCCCTAATTTTAAAATTGATAATATTTTTAAATTAGACGTTCCTGGAAACATAAGGGTGCACCCTCATTTTAATGAAATAGATACATTTTAAATTGATGGTAATGTGGGCTACCGCAAAAACAATATTGAAAATGAATATTTTCGAATTCAATGTATCTGGAAACATAAGGATGCATCCTCACTTAAATGAAATCGGTAAATATTAAATTAATGGTAATATGAGCAACCGGTTCCCCCACCAAAATTTAAAATTGATAATATTTTCAAATTCGACGTACCTGGAAACATAAGGATGCATCCTCACTTAAATGAAATCGGTAAATTTTATATTAATGGTAACCAGAGCGACTCCCCCTCCCTACTAAATTTATAAAATTGATAAGATTTTCAAATTAGACGTACCTGGAAACATAAGGATCCACCCTCATTCCAATTAAATCAGTAAATTTTAGATTGATGGCAATGTGAGGGACCCCCCCCAAATTTTAAAATTGATAATATTTTTTAAATTAGACGTACCTGGAAACATAAGGGTGCACCCTCATTCCAATAAAATCAGTAAATTTTTAATTGATGGGAATGTGAGCGACCCCCCCCCACCAAAATATAAAATGAATAATGTTTTTGAATAAAATGTATCTGGAAACATAAGGGTGCACCCTCATTCCAATAAAATCAGTAAATTTTTAATTGATGGGAATGTGAGCGACCCCCCCCCCCCCCACCAAAATATAAAATGAATAATGTTTTTGAATAAAATGTATCTGGAAAATAAGGGTGCACCCTCATTTCAATGAAATCGGTAAGTTTTAGATTGAGGGCACTGTGAGCGACCCCCCCCCCAAATTTTATATTCGATAATATTTTTAAATTCGACGTTCCTGGAAACATAAGGATGCATCCTCACTTAAATGAATTCGATAAATTTTTATATAAATGGTAACCAGAGCGACTCCCCCCCCCCCACCAAATTTATAAAATTGATAAGATTTTCAAATTAGGCGTACCTGGAAACATAAGGATCCACCCTCATTCCAATAAAATCAGTAAATTTTAAATTGATGGGAATGTGAGCGACCCCCCCCCCCCACAAAATATAAAATGAATAATGTTTTTTGAATACAATGTATCTGGAAAATAAGGATGCACCCTCATTTCAATGAAATAGGTACATTTTAAATTGATGGTAATGTGGGCTACCGCCACAACAAAATTGAAAATAAATAATATTTTCGAATTCAATGTATCTCGAAACATAAGGATGCATCCTCACTTAAGTGAAATCGGTAAATATTAAATTGATGGAATGTGAGCGACCCCCCCCCCCCACTAAAATATAAAATGATTAATGTTTTTGAATACAATGTATCTGGAAACATAAGGATTCACCCTCATTTCAATGAAATCGGTAAGTTTTAGATTGATGGAAATGTGACCGACCCCCCTCTCACAAAAAGTTAAAAATTAATATGATTTTAAAATTCGACGTACTTGGAAACATAAGGATCCACCCTCATTTTAAAGAAATCGGTAAATTTTAAATAAATGGTAATGTGAGCAACCCCCCCCACCTAAATATAAAATGAATAATGTTTTTGAATAGAATGTATCTGGAAACATAAGGATGCACCCTCTATTTAATGAAATCGATAAGTTTTAGATTGATGGCAATGTGAGCGATCCCCCCCCAAATTTTAAAATTGATAATATTTTCAAATTTGACGTACCAGGAAACATAAGGGTGCACCCTCATTTCAATGAAATCGGTAAGTTTTAAATTGATGGGAATGTGAGCGCCCCCCCACCCCCCCACCAAAATATAAAATGAATAATGTTTTTGAATACAATGTATCTGGAAAATAAGGATGCACCCTCATTTCAATGAAATCGGTAAGTTTTAGATTGATAGCAATGTGAGCGACGCCCCCCCCCCCCTAATTTTAAAATTGATAATATTTTTAAATTAGACGTTCCTGGAAACATAAGGGTGCACCCTCATTCCAATAAAATGAGATGTGAGCGACCCCCCCCCCAAATTTTAAAATTGATAATGTTTTCAAATTTGACGTACCTGGAAACATAAGGGTGCACCCTCATTTCAATGAAATCGGTAAGTTTTAGATTGAGGGCACTGTGAGCGACCCACCCCCTAAATTATTAAATTGATAATATTTTCAAATTCGACGTACCTGGAAACATAAGGGTGCACCCTCATTTCAATGAAATTGGTAAGTTTTAGATTGATGGCAATGTGAGGGACATCCCCCAAATTTTAAAATTGATAATATTTTTAAATTCGACGTTCCTGGAAACATAAGGATGCATCCTCACTTAAATGAATTGGGTAAATTTTTAAAAAAATCGTAAACACAGCGAACCCCCCCCCCCCACCAAATTTATAAAATTGATAAGATTTTCAAATTAGACGTACCTGGAAACATAAGGATCCACCCTCATTCCAATAAAATCAGTAAATTTTAAATTGATGGTAATGTGAGCGACCCCCCCCCCCCCAACAAAATATAAAATGAATAATGTTTTTGAATACAATGTATCTGGAAAATAAGGATGCACCCTCATTTCAATGAAATTGTTAAGTTTTAGATTGATGGCAATGTGAGGGACCCCCCCCAAATTTTAAAATTGATAATATTTTCAAATTAGACGTACCTGGATACATATGGATCCACCCTCATTCCAATAAAATCAGTAAATATTAAATTGATGGGAATGTGAGCGACCCCCCCCCCCACCAAAATATAAAATAAATAATATTTTTGAGTACAATGTATCTGGAAACATAAGGATGCACCCTCATTTCAATGAAATCGGTAAGTTTTAGATTGATAGCAATGTGAACGACGCCCCCCCCAAATTTTAAAATTGATAAGATTTTCAAATTCGACCTACCTAGAAACATAAGGATGCACCCTCATTTAAATGAAATCGGTAAAATTTAAATTAACGATAATGTGGGCGACCCCCCCCCCCCAACAAAAAATAAAATGAATAATGTTTTCTAATTAAGTGAATCAGGAAATATAAGGATGCATAATAACTTAAATGAAATCGATAATTTCTAAATAGAGGTAATGTGAGCGAGCCCCCCCCATCAGCGAAATTGAAAATTTGTAATATTACAAAGTATCTGGAAACATAAGGATGCACCCTCTTTTAATTGAAGTCGGTAAATTGTAATTAATGGTAATGTGAGCGACCACCCACCCCCAACAAATTTGAAAATGAATAATGTTTTCTAATTCAGTGTATCTGGTAATATAAGGATGCATCCTCACTTAAATGAAATTGGTAATATTTCAATAATTGGTCATGTGAGCGACCCCTCCTTTCACCGAAATTTAAAATTGATAATATTTTCAAATTCGACGTATCTGGAAACATAAGGATGCACCCTCATTTTAATGAAATAGATACATTTTAAATTGATGGTAATGTGGGCTACCGCAAAAACAATATTTTCGAATCAATGTATCTGGAAACATAAGGATGCATCCTCACTTAAATGAAATCGGTAAATATTAAATTAATGGTAATATGAGCAACCGGTTCCCCCACCAAAATTTAAAATTGATAATATTTTTAAATTCGACGTACCTGGAAACATAAGGATGCATCCTCACTTAAATGAAATCGGTAAATTTTATATTAATTGTAACCAGAGCGACTCCCCCCCCTACCAAATTTATAAAATTGATAAGATTTTCAAATTAGACGTACCTGGAAACATAAGGATCCACCCTCATTCCAATTAAATCAGTAAATTTTAGATTGATGGCAATGTGAGGGACCCCCCCCAAATTTTAAAATTGATAATATTTTTAAATTAGACGTACCTGGAAACATAAGGGTGCACCCTCATTCCAATAAAATCAGTAAATTTTTAATTGATGGGATGTGAGCGACCCCCCCCCCACCAAAATATAAAATGAATAATGTTTTTGAATAAAATGTATCTGGAAAATAAGGATGCACCCTCATTTCAATGAAATCGGTAAGTTTTAGATTGATGGCAATGTGAGCGACGCCCCCCTCCCCCAAATTTTAAAATTGATAATATTCTTAAATTAGACGTTCCTGGAAACATAAGGGTGCACCCTCATTCCAATAAAATCAGTAAATTTTATATTAATGGTAACGTGAGCGACCCCCCCCCCACCAAATTTATAAACTTATAAGATTTTCAAATTAGACATACCTGGAAACATAAGGATCCACCCTCATTCCAATAAAATCAGTAAATTTTAAATTGATGGAAATGTGAGCAACCCCCCCCCCCAACCAAAATATTAAATGATTAATGTTTTTGAATACAATGTATCTGGAAACATATGGATGCACCCTCATTTTAATGAAGTCGGTAAATTTTAAATAAATTTTAATGTGAGCGACCCCCCCCCCCACCTAAATATAAAATGAATAATGTTTGTAAATAGAATGTATCTGGAAACATAAGGATGCACCCTCTATTCAATGAAATCGATAAGTTTTAGATTGATGGCAATGTAAGCGACTCCCCCCCCAAATTTGAAAATTGATAATATTTTCAAATTTGACGTACCTGGAAACATAAAGGTGCACCCTCATTTCAATGAAATCGGTAAGTTTTAGATTGAGGGTAATGTGAGCGACCACCCCCCAAATTTTAAAATTGATAATATTTTTAAATTAGACGTTCCTGGAAACATAAGTGTGCACCCTCATTCCAATAAAATCAGTAAATTTTAAATTGATGGGAATGTGAGCGACCCCCCCCCCCACTAAAATATAAAATGAATAATGTTTTTGAATACAATGTATCTGGAAAATAAGGATGCACCCTCATTTCAATAAAATCGGTAAGTTTTAGATTGATGGCAATGTGAGCTACGCCCCCCCCCAATTTTAAAATTGATATGATTTTCAAATTCGACGTACCTGGAAACATATGGATCCACCCTCATTTCAATGAAATCGGTAAATTTTAAATAAATGGTAATGTGAGCGCCCCCCCCCCCTACCAAAATATAAAATGAATAATGTTTTTGAATACAATGTATCTGGAAACATAAGGATGCACCCTCATTTCAATGAAATTGGTGAATTTTAGATTGATGGCAATGTGAGGGACCCCCCAAAATTTTAAAATTGATAATATTTTCAAATTAGACGTACCTGGAAACATAAGGATCCACCCTTATTCCAATAATATCAGTAAATTTTAAATTAGCGATAATGTGGGCGACACCCCACCCCCAACAAAATTGAAAATGAATAATGTTTTCTAATTCAGTGTATTATGCATCCTTATATAGGAAATATAAGGATGCATAATAACTTAAATGAAATCGATAATTTCTAAATAGTTGTAATGTATGCGACCCCCCCCCCATCAGCGAAATTGAAAATTTGTAATATTACAAAGTATCTGGAAACATAAGGATGCACCCTCATTTAATTGAAGTCGGTAAATTGTAATTAATGGTAATGTGAGCGACCACCCCCAACCAAAATTTAAAATTGATAATATTTTCAAATTCTACATACCTGGAAACATAAGGAAGCATCCTCATTTGAATGAAATCAGTAAATTTTATATTGATGGCAATGTGAGCGACCCCCCCCCCCCCCACCCCACCAAATTTATAAAATTGATAAGATTTTCAAATTAGACGTACCTGAAATCATAAGGATCCACCCTCATTCCAATAAAATCAGTAAATTTTAAATTGATGGGAATGTGAGCGACCCCCCCCCCCAACAAAATATAAAATGAATAATGTTTTTGAATACAATGTATCTGGAAAATAAGGATGCACCCTCATTTCAATGAAATAGGTACATTTTAAATTGATGATAATATGAGCAACCGGTTCCCCCACCAAAATTTGAAATTGAAAATATTTTCAAACTCTACATACCTGGTAACATAAGGATGCATCCTCACTTAAATGAAATCGGTAAATTTTATATTAATGGTAACCAGAGCGACCCCCCCCCCCTACCAAATTTATAAAATTGATAAGATTTTCAAATTAGACGTACCTGGAAACATAAGGATCCACCCTCATTCCAATAAAATCAGTAAATTTTAAATTGATGGGAATGTGAGCGACCCCCCCCCCACCAAAATATAAAATGAATAATGTTTTTGAATACAATGTATCTGGAAAATAAGGATGCACCCTCATTTCAATGAAATCGGTAAGTTTTAGATTGATGGCAATGTGAGCGACGCCCCCCTCCCCCAAATTTTAAAATTGATAATATTTTTAAATTAGACGTTCCTGGAAACATAAGGGTGCACCCTCATTCCAATAAAATCAGTAAATTTTATATTAATGGTAACGTGAGCGACCCCCCCCCACCAAATTTATAAACTGATAAGATTTTCAAATTAGACATACCTGGAAACATAAGGATCCACCCTCATTCCAATAAAATCAGTAAATTTTAAATTGATGGAAATGTGAGCAACCCCCCCCCCCACCAAAATAAAAAATTATTAATGTTTTTGAATACAATGTATCTGGAAACATATGGATGCACCCTCATTTTAATGAAATCGGTAAATTTTAAATAAATGGTAATGTGAGCGACCCCCCCCCACCTAAATATAAAATGAATAATGTTTGTCAATAGAATGTATCTGGAAACATAAGGATGCACCCTCTATTCAATGAAATCGATAAGTTTTAGATTGATGGCAATGTAAGCGACCCCCCCCCCCCCAAATTTGAAAATTGATAATATTTTCAAATTTGACGTACCTGGAAACATAAAGGTGCACCCTCATTTCAATGAAATCGGTAAGTTTTAGATTGAGGGCAATGTGAGCGACCCCCCCACCCCAAATTTTAAAATTGATAATATTTTCAAATTCGACGTACCTGGAAACATAAGGGTGCACCCTCATTTCAATGAAATTGGTAAGTTTTAGATTGATGGCAATGTGAGGGACCACCCCCCAAATTTTAAAATTGATAATATTTTTAAATTAGACGTTCCTGGAAACATAAGGGTGCACCATCATTCCAATAAAATCAGTAAATTTTAAATTGATGGGAATGTGAGCGACCCCCCCCCCCCCCACTAAAATATAAAATGAATAATGTTTTTGAATACAATGTATCTGGAAAATAAGGATGCACCCTCATTTCAATAAAATCGGTAAGTTTTATATTGATGGCAATGTAAGCGACCCCCCCCCCCACCAAATTTATAAAATTGATAAGATTTTCAAATTAGACGTACCTGAAATCATAAGGATCCACCCTCATTCCAATAAAATCAGTAAATTTTAAATTGATGGGAATGTGAGCGACCCCCCCCCCCCCCCAACAAATTATAAAATGAATAATGTTTTTGAATACAATGTATCTGGAAAATAAGGATGCACCCTCATTTCAATGAAATAGGTACATTTTAAATTGATGGTAATGTGGGCTACCGCCACAACAAAATTGAAAATGAATAATATTTTCGAATTCAATGTATCTGGAAACATAAGGATGCATCCTCACTTAAATGAAATCGGTAAATATTAAATTAATGGTAATATGAGCAACCGGTTCCCCCATCAAAATTTAAAATTGAAAATATTTTCAAACTCTACATACCTGGTAACATAAGGATGCATCCTCACTTAAATGAAATCGGTAAATTTTATATTAATGGTAACCAGAGCGACTCCCCCCCCCTACCAAATTTATAAAATTGATAAGATTTTCAAATTAGACGTACCTGGAAACATAAGGATCCACCCTCATTCCAATAAAATCAGTAAATTTTAAATTGATGGAAATGTGAGCAACCCCCCCCCCACCAAAATAAAAAATGATTAATGTTTTTGAATACAATGTATCTGGAAACATATGGATGCACCCTCATTTTAATGAAATCGGTAAATTTTAAATAAATGGTAATGTGAGCGACCCCCCCCACCTAAATATAAAATGAATAATGTTTGTAAATAGAATGTATCTGGAAACATAAGGATGCACCCTCTATTCAATGAAATCGATAAGTTTTAGATTGATGGCAATGTAAGCGACCCCCCCCCAAATTTGAAAATTGATAATATTTTCAAATTTGACGTACCTGGAAACATAAAGGTGCACCCTCATTTCAATGAAATCGGTAAGTTTTAGATTGAGGGCAATGTGAGCAACCCCCCCCCCCCCAAATTTTAAAATTGATAAGATTTTCAAATTCGACCTACCTAGAAACATAAGGATGCACCCTCATTTCAAAGAAATAGGTAAATTTAAAATTGATGGTAATGTGAGCGACACCCCCCCCTTACCGAAATTGAAAATTGATAATATTTTTAAATTCGACGTATCTGGAAACATAAGGATGCGCCCTCATTTAAATGAAATCGGTAAATTTCAAATTAATGGGAATGTGAGCGAACCCCCCCCCACAAAAATTTTATAATTAAAATGATTTTCAAATTCGACGTACCTGAAACATAAGGATCCACACTCATTTCAATGAAATCGGTAAATTTTAAATAAATGGTAATGTGGGCGCCCTCCCACCAATATTTTTAATTGATAATGTTAAATTCCCTTCGGAAAGTAGTGGACCTCCAAAATGAAACTTAAATTAAAATAAATAAACAATTGATTACAAAAAGAGAAACCGAAAATATAAACATTTATTCATCATCAAAATAAAACATTAATATAAAATGAAATCGTTTTTACAAAAAAAGAAATAATTTACAAACAATTAATTAATTAACAAACAAATAGAATGAAACAAACAAAATTAAATTTTCTCTCTAATGAAATAAATGAAAATGAAATAAAAGAAAAGAATGTCAATATTCACGTGGATCGCTGGGCGATGTCGCACAATGATGAAGTCGAAGTAGGCTGATAAACTTTATCAGAAGAAGGAGTCGGTGCTTGGGCAGCATACAGTTCGCAGTGGGCGAAAACTCGTTCTCCAAAACTGCAGCGGGCAGATGAGAGCCGTAGACGCGTCTATGGAAGTGGACTGTTAAAATCTGTCTGTGTGTAAAACACTACTGGTATTAGCACAGCTGTTGTATTAAAAAACATCTGCACTAAGACGGCCTTATAAACATTTGTCTTCCCACAAACATCAATAATTTAATTGATTCAATTAAACAAAATTATTAAAAGAGAGAAAAAATCTAAACAAAATAATTATACAAATTAAACCCTATTAACAAAAATTAAGAAATTAAACAATAAAATAAAATAAATGACTTCATTTTAAAAGAAACAAAAAAAAACAACAACAACAAATTGATTTAAGTAATAAATTAAAGTTTATGAGCGTTAACATCCCGCCCACCAATTTTTGCAATGGCCAAAAATTTATACATCTTAAAATTAGTCTGGGGACAGCAATGGTGCTAACTTCGTAACTGGACGAATGAATTCCCCTTTTGAAGTTATAATTTTGACTACCCTTACCGTACCGTCACGGCCCGGAAGGACTTCTACTACTCTTCCCCTAGGCCACTGTAAAGGTGGCACGTTGGGTTCCCTTAACAGGACCAAAGCATTTGGTTCTATATTATCAATCCGATTTGACCATTTGACCTTTTGCTGTAGGCTATTTAAGTAGTCACTTCTCCACCTCCTCCAAATGTCCTGCGTAAATTTTTGCAAAAGTTGCCAACGCGATAATCGGTTTATTTGGATATCAAGGTAATCAGATTCTGGAACGGCTACGAGGGGAGCACCTATAATGAAGTGACCAGGTGTCAAAACGTCCAGATTTTCAGGAGAAGCTGACAAAGGATAAAGGGGTCTTGAATTTAAAACAGCTTCTATTCTAATTATAAGTGTGTTCATTTCCTCAAAATTCAGAACGTGATCCTTGAGGACTCGGCACAAATGATGTTTGAATGACTTCACCCCAGCTTCCCAAATACCTCCGAAATGTGGTGCACCCGGAGGGATGAACTCCCATTCTATTTTCAAAGGATGAAGATGAGATTGAATCTTGGTTAGAGTTTCTTCCCGGTTCAGCCATTGGTAAAGGTCCTTTAAGTGTCTACTTGCTCCAACAAAATTAGTCCCATTGTCGGATAGAATTTTAGACGGCAACCCTCGGCGCGATACAAATTTATTCAAACAGGCGAGGAAAGCATCGGTAGTTAACTGAGACACAAGTTCAAGATGTACGGCCCTAGTACTCAAGCAAACGAACAGAGAAACGTATGATTTTTGGGTTCTACTTTTGCGTTTATTTGACTCTTTAGTCGTAAACGGTCCGGCAAAATCAACCCCAGTTATAATAAATGGCCTTCCTTGTTCGAATCTCGAAGGTGGAAGATCGGACATAAGAGGCGTGAAATTCTTTGTACGAAATCTATAGCAAGTTATACACTTGTGAACACAGTGCCGAATTATACGCCTTCCTGATATTATCCAGTAATTCCGCAGCAAGAGTGAGTGTAATAGTTGTGGACCGGGGTGGAGGTAAGTTCTATGGTAGTGATCAATCAACAGCTTTGTAAGGTGCGCTTTTTGGGGAAGTATTATCGGGTGCTTGGCATTATAGGGCAACGGACTGTTTTTCAAACGACCGCCCACCCTGAGAATTCCCAGGCTATCCATGAAGGGTGATAATGATTGCAGAGCTCTTATCGTTGTTTTTGAGTTTATAGGAAGGTAATGCTGTTGAACGCATATTATTAAAAGTCGAGTACCTTCAGCTAATTCACCTAAACTCAGTGCTCCATGTTTTCTTTCCGTAAGAGGTATCTTCAAGTTCCTTAGGAATCGGGCAATGTAGGAAAATATCCTCGTTAATTTACCAAACGAAGAGAACCTTTCCTCAATCATGTAGGAATTTGATGCCTGACTTGTACATACCAGAGCGTTAGGTTTTATTTCTGGCACTGGCACAGCCTCGTTAAGAAGAATATCGGGCCATCCAGAAATATCACGTGTGAGCCATTGAGGACCATGCCACCATAACTGGTTATTAATTACATCTACTGGTATGGATCCACGGGAAGCAAGATCGGCTGGATTCTCAGACGATGAAACGTGGTACCATTCCTTTTCCGACGATAACTCTAGTATATGTGTAATTCGGTTCGCCACGAATGTTTTTAATAAATGTGGAGAAAGGTGTAACCAACTAAGAACAACTGACGAGCCCGAGAATAAGTAAGTGGAATTGACATGTGGGTCAATAATGCTAGAAATGGATTGTCTAGTTTGGGCTAGTAACAGCGCAGCGCATAACTCTAACTTAGGAATAGATAATGTTTTCAATGGAGCGAGGCGGGTTTTAGACATAATTAAGTGACTTTCTGTTTGTCTGTCATGGAATTGAACTCTCAAATAAATAGTGGCTGCATAACCTAATTCCGATGCATCAGCGAATCCCACTAATGTAACGTGGAGCAGCTTTCGTTGAAATATGCAACGAGGTATTTGAATGGATCGTAGGTTTTTCAGAGAGTCAAAGAATTCTCTGTAATCTGTGGCTATTTCCGAAGGTAGTGGACTGTCCCAGGACAAATCTTTTATAGTCCATAGCCTCTGCAAATATGATTTGGCTTTAAAGGTGACAGGAGCAAGGTAACCGAGTGGGTCGTACATTCGCGCAACGGCTGACATGATCCCTCTTTTCGTCATTATTAATTTGATATCTTGAATATCATAAGAAAGGCAGTCCAGAACCGAGTCCCACTGCATCCCTAATAACTTTACTGATTTATTGTCAGGTTCTAAGAATTTAATCATTTCTTGTTTGTCCGTAAGAGAGCTTAATAATTCTGGAGTGTTACTCACCCATTTTGACAAACTGAAACCCCCTTTATTTAGTAGTGCTATCAATTCGCACTGAAGCTGACGGGCTTCTTCAATAGTGTTCGCTCCAGTTAGAATATCATCCACATATATGTGGTTTTTTAAGGTTTCTGAGGCTTTTGGATATGATGCTCCTTCATCTATTACTAGTTGATGTAATACACGAATCGCGAGATAAGGAGAGCTAGAAAAACCGAAGGTGAGTCTATTCAATTGATAATCCTCAACTGGTTTTGATGGATCAGTGCGGTACAGAAAATGTTGATATGGGACATCTTCTTTATGGATTAATATTTGTAAAAACATCTGACATATGTCTGATGCAAACGCAATAGGATAGCGTCTGAAATTAAGAAGCACATACCTAATATCCAGCTGGAGTTTAGGACCGATAAGGAGATGGTCATTGAGGGAGCCAAATTCAGTAGATGACGATGCATCAAAAACTATGCGTAGTTTCGAACAAGTGTTATCCTTCATAACACAATGGTGTGGTAGATAATATCTACCCGGACTATCTGCCGGCGAGACGTAGCCTAATTTTAAATATTCATCGATAATGTTGGAATATTTTTCCTTTAATAAGGGTATTTTATTTAACCGGTGTTCTAATTTTAGAAAACGGTTCATGGCATTTTTATAGGAACTACTCAGATCAGGTCTGGCCTGATCTTTGAATGGTAGCCGGACAATGTAACGTCCAGTTGGGTCTCGAGAATGAGTTAATCGAAAATGTTCATCCGCAATAACATTTTCAGGATCCATTCTGACTGTTTCGGGGACCTTTTCAATTTCCCAAAATTTCTCTAAGGTGTTGCTTAGTCGGTCATTAAGTTGATCGCAGGATGTAATTAGTGAAATCGATTTATTTTTGACCAAAGGTTGAGGACCTAGAGGTCCAATGACCACATAACCAAAGATGGTTTGGAGAGCATTAGGATACCCTTCACGGTTTATACATCCACCAGTTAGGATTTGACCAAATAAATCCGCCCCCAATAAAAAATCGATTGGTCCTGGTTTTCCAAACGAATTATCAGCTAGGTCATACTGCTTAAAATATTCATTTATATCCCTTGGTATTGGACAGGTTGGTATACTCTCAATAATCTTAGGGACTATCACAGCATTAGTATGGAGTCGGGGATACAAACTATTTTTGGGCACAAGAGTGCAAAAAGTTTGGTAATTACCTCCCTTTATTGGACTATCTCCAAAACCATAAAGCGCCTGTGGATTGAGGCATCTATTAAGTCCTAAAATTCGCGCGCATCTAGATGATATAAATGATCTTTGTGATCCACAATCAATTAAAATCCGAATAGGATGATATTGCACATTACTATCTTCTATTCTCGCCATCGCTGTTCCCAACATAATGGAGACATTGGCCTCCGACGATGATGACAGAACGGAGCCCATTAAATCCGTCGTTGTCTGTATATTGGTCTTTTCTGAGCCTATCACATTTTTTACAACAGAAGTTGGTTCGGGTCTTGCATTGTTACCGGAACAAGAGGAACTACTAGGGGCATTTCCACCCACGTGACCAGGAGACCTGGTTGGAGAAGTGGGAAAATGTAATAAAGAATGATGGCGCCTATTGCAATGATAGCAGGAGCTAGTGCAGGGGCATGAGTTGCCATAGTGGCCGGGCTTTAAACAATTGGCGCACAGGTTTAGCTGTTTTGATTTATTAAAACGTTCTCTGGGTCCCATAGAGAGGAAGCGCGAGCACCTATACAAACGATGTCTTTCCCGGCACAGAGGACAAATATTATTTGTGGAATTGCTATCAGTCGACATTAAAACCCGTTTATTTACTGATTGTGGCCTGTGGGGCTGAGAATATTGAGTATTTACTCCTATATTAGAGGTTAGAGTGTCCGTTTGTAATTGTAAAGATAGGCGATGAATAAAATTTGAAAAATTTTCAAACGTCGGAATTTCAGATGAAGAACCGAATTCGGATTCAAAACGTTCTCGCGTTTTGGTATCTAATAATCTTAAGCAATAAGTTAACAAAATAAACCCGGAGGGGTCATTAAGATTCATATTTCGGAAGGCCGTCGCGCTTTCTAAAACAATTTCGGTAAAATTTTCTAATGAGCGAAAATCACTTTTTGTGATTGGCTTAAAATTAAAAATATTGATAAGGTAGCTGGTGGCATGAATCCGTTTATTGTCGTATTTTTGTACTAAGGTGTCCCAAGCTTGCTGGTAGCCATCTATAGTGGTCAAAATGGCCGCTATAGATTGTAGCGCTGAACCCTTTAAAGCGGAATGAAGATAGTGAAATTTTTGAATTTCTGACAATTGACTATTATTATGAATTAGTGACATATATGTATCTTTAAACGACATCCATTTTGAAATTTGATCGTCAAAAGTTGGTAAATTAATAGTTGGTAATTTAATTTGTGGTTCAAACCCGATTCTACTATCCGCCATCTTAGATTGGTCAGTAAAAGTTTCCCCAGGAAGTTCAACAGATAAAGCCTCGTAAAAATAATTTCGAGTTTTATTTCTCAAATCATCAAAACGCGACGTAGATTCATCCCCCAGAACCTTTGCCAATGACTTAGCATTTTTAATTAGTCCCTGGAATTTTTCATAAATATTGTCTAACCTAGATAAACGTGATTTAAATAAATTCATCATCTGTTGATTTTCAGAACAACTAATGCCAACATCCCTAGTATCTTTTATATCTGAGGCTAAATCCTCTATTTCATCCTCAAGTTCGGCTAATTGAATCTCATTTTTATCGATTTTAGGCCCCATTGCTTACCTGAATAAATTTATAATTGAATCTTATTAATAAAAAATGTAGTGAATAAATGTTTATATCCGGCCGGAACAGACCAAAATTTATGTTAAATTCCCTTCGGAAAGTAGTGGACCTCCAAAATGAAACTTAAATTAAAATAAATAAACAATTGATTACAAAAAGAGAAACCGAAAATATAAACATTTATTCATCATCAAAATAAAACATTAATATAAAATGAAATCATTTTTACAAAAAAAGAAATAATTTACAAACAATTAATTAATTAACAAACAAATAGAATGAAACAAACAAAATTAAATTTTCTCTCTAATGAAATAAATGAAAATGAAATAAAAGAAAAGAATGTCAATATTCACGTGGATCGCTGGGCGATGTCGCACAATGATGAAGTCGAAGTAGGCTGATAAACTTTATCAGAAGAAGGAGTCGGTGCTTGGGCAGCATACAGTTCGCAGTGGGCGAAAACTCGTTCTCCAAAACTGCAGCGGGCAGATGAGAGCCGTAGACGCGTCTATGGAAGTGGACTGTTAAAATCTGTCTGTGTGTAAAACACTACTGGTATTAGCACAGCTGTTGTATTAAAAAACATCTGCACTAAGACGGCCTTATAAACATTTGTCTTCCCACAAACATCAATAATTTAATTGATTCAATTAAACAAAATTATTAAAAGAGAGAAAAAATCTAAACAAAATAATTATACAAATTAAACCCTATTAACAAAAATTAAGAAATTAAAAAATAAAATAAAATAAATGACTTCATTTTAAAAGAAACAAAAAAAAACAACAACAACAAATTGATTTAAGTAATAAATTAAAGTTTATGAGCGTTAACAGATAATATTTTCAAATTCGACGTACCTGGCAATATAAGGATGCACCCTCATTTCAAAGAAATAGGTAAATTTAAAATTGATGGTAAAGTAAGCCGCCCATCCCCCACCAAAATTTTAAAAATGATAATATTTTTAAATTCGAGGTAGCTGAACACATAGGAATGCACACTCATTTAAATGAAATCGGTTAATTTTAAATTAATCTTAATGTGAGCGACCCCTTCACCACCATATTTTAAAATTGATAATTTTTTCAAACTCTACATACCTGGAAACATTAGGATGCATCCTCACTTAAATGAAATCGGTAAATTTTATATTAATGGTAACCAGAGCGACTCCCCCCCCTACCAAATTTATAAAATTGATAAGATTTTCAAATTAGACGTACCTGGAAACATAAGAATTTTGTACATTGAAAATTTGTAATATTACAAAGTATCAGGAAACATAAGGATGCACCCTTTTTTAATTGAAGTCGGTAAATTGTAATTAATGGTAATATGAGCGACAACCCCCAGCCGAAATTTAAAATTGATAATATTTTCAAATTCTTCATACCTGGAAACATAAGGATGCATCCTTACTTAAATGAAATATGTAAATTTTATATTAATGGTAACCAGAGCGACCCCCCCCCCCCACCAAATAAAAAAATGATAAGATTTTCAAATTCTACCTACCTAGAAACATAAGGATGCACCCTCATTTAAATGAAATCGGTAAATTTTAAATAAATAGTAATAAGAGCGCCCCCCCCCCTCACCAAAATATAAAATGAATAATGTTTTTGAATACAATGTATCTGGAAACATAAGGATGCACCCACATTTCAATGAAATCGGTAAGTTTCAGATTGATGGCAATGTGAGCGACCCCCCCCCCCCCCATAAGCGAAATTGAAAATTTGTAATATAACAAAGTATCTGGAAACATAAGGATGCACCCTCATTTAATTGAAGTCGGTAAATTGTAATTAATGGTAATGTGAGCGACAACCCACCCCCAACAAAATTGAAAATGAATAATGTTTTCTAATTCAGTGTATCTGGAAACATAAGGATGCTTCCTAACTTAAATGAAATCGATAATTTCTAAATAGTGGTAATGTTAGCAACCCCCTACTATCACCGAAATTGAAAATTTCTAATATTACAAATTATCTGGAAACATAAGGATGCACCCTCATTTAGTTGAAGTCGGTAAATTGTAATTAATGGTAATGTGAGCGACCACCCCCAACCAAAATTTAAAATTGATAATATTTTCAAATTCTACATACCTGGAAACATAAGGATGCACACTCAATTAAATGAAATCGGTTAATTTTAAATTAATGTTAAGGTAAGCGTCCCCCTCACCACCAAATTCTAAAATTGATAATATTTTCAAACTTTACATACCTGGAAACATAAGGATGCATCCTCACTTAAATGAAATCGGTAAATTTTATATTAATGGTAACGTGAGCGAACCCCTCACCACCAAATTTTAAAATTAATATGATTTTCAATTTCGACGTACCTGGAAACATAATGATCCACCCTCATTTCAATGATATCGGGATATTTTAAATAAATGGTAATGTGAGCGACCCCCCCCCCCCAAATTTTTAAATTGATAATATTTTCTAATTCGACGTACCTGGAAAATAAGGGTGCACCCTCATTTCAATGAAGTCGGTAAATTTTAAATTAACGATAATGTGGGCGAACCCCCAGCCCCAACAAAATTGAAAATGAATAATGTTTTCTAATTAAGTGTATCAGGAAATATAAGGAAATATATTAAATTGATAATATTTTTAAATTCGACGTACCCGGAAATATAAGGATGTACCCTCATTTCTATGAAATAGGTAAATTTTAAATTGATGGTAATGTGGGCTACCGCCCCCAACAAAATGGAAAATGAATAATATTTTCGAATTCAATGTATCTGGAAACATAAGGATGCATCATCACTTAAATGAAATCGGTAAATATTAAATTAATAGTAATATGAGCAACCGTCGCCCCCACCAAATTTATAAAATTGATAATATTTTCAAATGAGACGTACCTGGAAACATAATGATCCACCCTTATTCCAATAAAATGATTAAATTTTAAATTGATGGGAATGTAAGCGACCCCCCCCCCCCCCACCAAAATATAAAATGAATAATGTTTTTGAATACAATGTATCTGGATACATAAGGATGCACCCTTATTTCAATGAAATCGGTTAGTTTTAGATTGATAGCAATGTGAGCGACGCCCCCCACCCCAAATTTTAAAATTGATAAGATTTTCAAATTCGACCTACGTAGAAACATAAGGATGCATCCTCACTTAATTGACTTCGGTAAATTTTATATTAATGGTAACGTGAGCGACCCCCCCCCTAAAAAATTTTAAAATTAATATGATTTTCAAATTCGACGTACCTGGAAACATAAGGATCCACCCTCATATCAGTAAATCGGTAAATTTTAAATTAATGGTAATGTGGGCGCTCCCCCCCCCACCAAAATTATAAATTGATAATATTATCTAATTCGACGTACCCGGAAATATAAGGAGGTACCCTCATTTCTATGAAATAGGTAAATTGATGGTAATGTGGGCTACCGCCCCTAACAAAATTGAAAATGAATAATATTTTCGAATTCAATGTATCTGGAAACATAAGGATGCATCATCACTTAAATGAAATCGGTAAATATTAAATTAATAGTTAAATGAGCAACCGTCGCCCCCACCAAAATTTAAAATTGATAATATTTTCGAATTCAATGTATCTGGAAACATAAGGATGCATTCTCACTTAAATGAAATCGGTAATATTTAAATTAATGGTAATGTGAGCGACCCCCCCTTTCACCGAAATTGGAAATTGATAATATTTTCAAATTCGACGTATCTGGAAACATAAGGATGTACCCTCATTTTAATAGGTACATTTTAAATTGATGGTAATGTGGGCTACCGCCACAACAAAATTAAAAATGAATAATATTTTCGAATTCAATGTATCAGGAAAATAAGGATGCACCCTCGTTTCAATAAAATCGGTAAATTGTAATTATGGTAATGTGAGCGACCACCCCCAACCAAAATTTAAAATTGATAATGTTTTCTAATTCAGTGTATCTGGAAACATAAGGATGCACACTCAAATTAATGAAATCGGTTAATTTTAAATTAATGTTAATGTGAGCGACCCCCTCACCACCAAATTTTAAAATTAATAATATTTTCAAACTTTACATACCTGGAAACATAATGATGCATCCTCACTTAATTGAAATCGGTAAATTTTATATTAATGGTAACGTGAGCGCCCCCCCCCCCCACCAAATTTAAAAAATTGATAAGATTTTCAAATTAGACGTACCTGGAAACATAAGGATCCACCCTCATTCCAATAAAATCAGTAAATTTTAAATTGATGGGAATTTGAGCGACCCCCCCCCACCAAAATATAAAATGAATAATATTTTCGAATTCAATGTATCTAGAAACATAAGGATGCATCCTCACTTAAATGAAATCGGTAATATTTAAATTAATGGTAATGTGAGCGACCCCCCCTTTCACCAAGATTGAAAATTGATAATATTTTCAAATTCGACGTATCGTGAAACATAAGGATGCAGCCTCATTTTAATGAAATAGGTACATTTTAAATTGATGGTAATGTGGGCTACCGCCACAACAAAATTGAAAATGAATAATATTTTCGAATTCAATGTATCTGGAAACATAAGGATGCATCCTCACTTAAATGAAATCGGTAATATTTCAATTAATAGTAATGTGAGCGACCCCCTCTTTCACCGAAATTAAAAATTGATAATATTTTCAAATTCGACGTATCTGGAAACATAAGGATGCACCGTCATTTTAATGAAATAGGTTCATTTTAAATTGATAGTAATGTGGGCTACCGCCACAACAAAATTGAAAATGATTAATATTTGAATTCAATGTATCTGGAAACATAAGGATGCATCCTCACTTAAATGAAATCGGTAAACTTCAATTTGATGGAAATGTGAGCGACCCCCCCCCCCCTAAAAATTTTTAAATTTAATATGATTTTCAAATTCGACGTACCTGGAAACATAAGGATCCACCCTCATATCAGTAAATCGGTAAATTTTAAATTAATGGTAATGTGAGCGACCCCCCCTTTCACCGAAATTGGAAATTGATAATATTTTCAAATTCGACGTATCTGGAAACATAAGGATGTACCCTCATTTTAATGAAATAGGTACATTTTAAATTGATGGTAATGTGGGCTAACCACCACAAAAAATTGAAAATGAATAATATTTTCGAATTCAATGTATCAGGAAACATAAGGATGCATCCTCACTTAAATGAAATCGGTAATATTTGAATTAATGGTAATGTGAGCGACCCCCTCTTTCACCGAAATTGAAAATTGATAATATTTTCAAATTCGACGTATCTGGAAACATAAGGATGCACCCTCATTTTAATGAAATAGGTACATTTTAAATTGATAGTAATGTGGGTTCCGCCACAACAAAATTGAAAATGAAAAATATTTTCGAATTCAATGTATCTGGAAACTTAAGGATGCATCCTCACTTAAATGAAATCGGTAAATATTAAATTAATGGTAATATGAGCAACCGGTTCCCCCACCCAGGATGCACCCTCATTTCAATGAAATCGGTAAATTTTAAATAGATGGCAATGTCAGCAACCCCCCATATAAAATTTTAAAATTGATAATATTTTCAAATTCGACGTACCTGGAAACATAAGGGTGCACCCTCATTTCAATGAAATCGGTAAATTTTTAATTGATAGTAATGTGGGCTACCGCCACAACAAAATTGAATGTTTTCTAATTCAGTGTATCAGGAAATATAAGGATGCATAATAACTTAAATGAAATCGATAATTTCTAAATAGTTGTAATGTGAGCGTCCTCCCCTCCCATCAGCGAAATTGAAAATTTGTAATATAACAAAGTATCTGGAAACATATGGATGCACCCTCATTTAATTGAAGTCGGTAAATTGTAATTAATGGTAATGTGAGCGAACACCCACCCCCAACAAAATTGAAAATGAATAATGGTTTCTAATTCAGTGTATCTAGAAATATAAGGATGCATCCTAACTTAAATTAAATCGATAATTTCTAAATAGTGGTAATTTGAGCAACCCCTCCTATCACCGAAATTGAAAATTTGTAATATTACAAAGTATCTGGAAACATAAGGATGCACCCTCATTTAATTGAAGTCGGTAAATTGTAATTATTGGTAATGTGAGCGACCCCACCTTTCACCGAAATTAAAAATTGATAATATTTTCAAATTCGACGTATCTGGAAACATAAGGATGCACCCTCATTTTAATGAAATAGGTACATTTTAAATTGATAGTAATGTGGGTTCCGCCACAACAAAATTGAAAATGAAAAATATTTTCGAATTCAATGTATCTGGAAACTTAAGGATGCATCCTCACTTAAATGAAATCGGTAAATATTAAATTAATGGTAATATGAGCAACCGGTTCCCCCATCCAGGATGCACCCTCATTTCAATGAAATCGGTAAATTTTAAATAGATGGCAATGTCAGCAACCCCCCCATATAAAATTTTAAAATTGATAATATTTTCAAATTCGACGTACCTGGAAACATAAGGGTGCACCCTCATTTCAATGAAATCGGTAAATTTTTAATTGATAGTAATGTGGGCTACCGCCACAACAAAATTGAATGTTTTCTAATTCAGTGTATCAGGAAACATAAGGATGCATAATAACTTAAATGAAATCGATAATTTCTTAATAGTTGTAATGTGAGCGACCTCCCCTCCCATCAGCGAAATTGAAAATTTGTAATATAACAAAGTATCTGGAAACATAAGGATGCACCCTCATTTAATTGAAGTCGGTAAATTGTAATTAATGGTAATGTGAGCGAACACCCACCCCCAACAAAATATGATTTTCAAATTCGACGTACCTGGAAACATAAGGATGCATCCTCACTTAAATGAAATCGGTAATATTTTAATTAATGGTAATGTGAGCGACCCCCCCTTTCACCGAAATTGAAAATTGATAATATTTTCAAATTCGACGTATCTGTAAACATAAGGATGCACCCTCATTTTAATGAAATAGGTACATTTTAAATTGATGGTAATGTGGCCACCACCACAAGAAAATTGAAAATGAATAATATTTTCGAATTTAATGTATCTGGAAACATAAGGATGCATCCTCACTTAAATGAAATCGATAATTTCTAAATAGTGGTATTGTGAGCAACCCCCCATATAAATTTTTAAATTGATAATATTTTCAAATTCGACGTACCTGGAAACATATGGGTGCACCCTCATTTCAATGAAATCGGTAAATTTTAAATTAACAATAATGTGGGCGATCCCCCACCCCCAACAAAATTGAAAATGAATAATGTTTTCTAATTCAGTGTATCAGGAAATATAAGGATGCATAATAACTTAAATGAAATCGATAATTTCTAAAAAGTGGTAATGTGAGCAACCACCCCCATCAGCGAAATTGAAAATTTGTAATATTACAAAGTATCTGGAAACATAAGGATGCACCCTCTTTTAATTGAAGTCGGAAAATTGTAATTAATGGTAATGTGAGCGACCACCCACCCCCAACAAAATTGAAAATGAATAATGTTTTCTAATTCAGTGTATCTGGAAATATAAGGATGCATCCTAACTTAAATGAAATCGATAATTTCTAAATAGTGGTAATGTGACCAACCCCCTCCCATTACCGAAATTGAAAATTTGTAATATAACAAAGTATCTAGAACCATAAGGATGCACCCTCATTTAATTGAAATCAGTTAATTTTAAATTAATGTTAATGTGAGTGACCCCCTCACCACCAAATTTTAAAATTGATAATATTTTCAAACTCTACATACCTGGAAACATAAGGATGCATCCTCACTTAAATGAAATCGGTAAATTTTATATTAATGGTAACCAGAGCGACTCCCCCCCCCCACGATTTATAAAATTGATAAGATTTTCAAATTAGACGTACCGCATCCTCAATTAAATGAAATCGGTTAATTTTAAATTAATGTTAATGTGAGCGACCCCCTCACCACAACAAAATTGAAAATGAATAATATTTTCGAATTCAATGTATCTGGAAACATAAGGATGCATCCTCACTAAAATGAAATTGGTAATATTTCAAATTATAGTAATGTGAGCGACCCCCCCTTTCACCGAAATTGAGAATTGATAATATTTTCAAATTCGACGTATCTGGAAACATAAGGATGCACCCTCATTTTAATGAAATAGGTAAATTTTAAATTGATAGTAATGTGGGCTACCGCCACAACAAAATTGAAAATGAATAATATTTTCGAATTCAATGTATCTGGAAACTTAAGGATGCATCCTCACTTAAATGAAATCGGTAAATATTAAATTAATGGTAATGTGAGCAACCGGTTCCCCCACCCAGGATGCACCCTCATTTCAATGAAATTGGTAAATTTCAAATAGATGTCAATGTCAGCAACCCCCTTCCTCACCGAAATTGAAAATTAATAATAATTCAAGGAATCTGAATATGATTTTCAAATTCGACGTACCTGGAAACATAAGGATGCACCCTCATTTTATTGTAGTTGGTAAATTGTAATTAATGGTATTGTGATCGACCACCCCAACAAAATTTAAAATTGATAATATTTTCAAATTCGACGAACCTGGAAATATAAGGATTCACCGTCATTTCAATGAAATAGGTAAATTTTAAATTGATAGTAATGTGGGCTACCGCCCCCAACAAAATTGAAAATGAATAATATTTTCGAATTTAATGTATCTGGAAACATAAGGATGCATCCTCACTTAAATGAAATCGGTAATTTCTAAAAAATGTTAATGTGAGCGACCACCCCCATCATCGAAATTGAAAATTTGTAATATTACAAAGTATCTGGAAACATAACGATACACCCTCTTTTAATTGAAGTCGGTAAATTGTAATTAATGGAAATGTGAGCGACCACCCGCCCCCAACAAAATTGAAAATGAATAATGTTTTCTAATTCAGTGTATCTGGAAATATAAGGATGCCTCCTAACTTAAATGAAATCGATAATTTCTAAATAGTGGTAATGTGACCAACCCCCTCCCATCACCGAAATTGAAAATTTGTAATATAACAAAGTATCTAGAAACATAAGGATGCCCCCTAATTTAATTGAAGTCGGTAAATTGTAATTGATGGTAATGTAAGCGTACCACACAACAAAAATTTAAAATTGATAATATTTTCAAATTCTACATACATGGAAACATAAGGATGCACACTCGATTAAATGAAATCGGTTAATTTTAAATTAATGTTAATTTGAGCGACCCCCTCACCACCAAATTTTAAAATTGGTATTATTTTCAAAATCTACATACCTGGAAACATAAGGATGCATCCTCACTTAAATGAAATCGGTAAATTTTAAATTGATGGGAATGTGAGCGACCCCCCCCCCCCCCACCAAAATATAAAATAAATAATGTTTTTGAATACAATGTATCTCGAAACATAAGAATGCACCCTCATTTCAATGAAATTGGTAAGTTTCAGATTGATAGCAATGTGAGCGACTCCCCCCCCCCAAATTTTAAAATTGATAATATTTTCAAATTTGACGTACCTGGAAACATAAGGGTGCACCCTCATTTCAATGAAATCGGTAAATTTTAAATTAACGATAATGTAGGCGACCCCCACCCCCAAAAAAATTGAAAATGAATAATGTTTTCTAATTAAGTGTATCAGGAAATATAAGGATGCATATTAACTTAAATGAAATCGATAATTTCTAAATAGTGATAATGTGAGCGCCCCCCCCCCATCAGCGAAATTGTAAATTTGTAATATTACAAAGTATCTAGAAACATAAGGATGCACCCTCATTTAATTGAAGTCGGTAAATTGTAATTGATGGTAATGTAAGTGTACCACCCCCAACCAAAATTTAAAATTGATAATATTTTCAAATTCTACATACATGGAAACATAAGGATGCACACTCAGTTAAATGAAATCGGTTAATTTTAAATTAATGTTAATGTGAGCGACCCCCTCACCACCAAATTTTAAAATTGATAATTTTTCAAACTCTACATACCTGGAAACATAAGGATGCATCCTCACTTAAATGAAATCGGTAAATTTTATATTAATGGTAACGTGAGCGACCACCCCCACCTATATTATAAAATTGATAAGATTTTCAAATTAGACGTACCTGGAAACATAAGGATCCACCCTCATTCCAATAAAAACGGTAAATTTTAAATTGATGGGAATGTGAGAAACCCCCCCCCCCACCAAAATATAACATGAATAATGTTTTTGAATACAATGTATCTGGAAACATAAGGATGCATCCTCACTTAAATGAAATCGGTAATATTTAAATTAATGGTAATGTGAGCGACCCCCCCTTTCACCGAAATTGGAAATTGATAATATTTTCAAATTCGACGTACCTGGAAACATATGGGTGCACCGTCATTTCAATGAAATCGGTAAATTTTAAATTAACGATAATGTGGGCGGCCCCCCACCCCCAAAAAAATTGAAAATGAATAATGTTTTCTAATTCAGTGTATCAGGAAATATAAGGATGCATAATAACTTAAATGAAATCGATAATTTCTAAAAAGTGGTAATGTGAGCGACCACCCCCATCAGCGAAATTGAAAATTTGTAATATTACAAAGTATCTGGAAACATAAGGATGCACCCTCTTTTAATTGAAGTCGGTAAATTGTAATTAGTGGTAATGTGAGCGACCACCCACCCCCAAAAAAATTGAAAATGAATAATGTTTTCTAATTCAGTGTATCTGGAAATATAAGGATGCATCCTAACTTAAATGAAATCGATAATTTCTAAATAGTGGTAATGTGACCAACCCCCTCCCATCACCGAAATTGAAAATTTGTAATATAACAAAGTATCTAGAAACATAAGGATGCACCCTCATTTAATTGAAGTCGGTAAATTGTAATTAATGGTAATGTGAGCGACCACCCCACCAAAATTTAAAATTGATTATATTTTCAAATTCGACAAACCTGGAAATATAAGGATGCACCGTCATTTCAATGAAATAGGTAAATTTTTAATTGATAGTAATGTGGGATACCGCCCCCAACAAATTTGAAAATGAATAACATTTTCGAATTCAATGTATCTGGTAACATAAGGATGCATCCTCACTTAAATGAAATCGGTAATATTTAAATTAATGGTAATGTGAGCGACCCCCCCCCTTTCACCGAAATTGAAAATTGATAATATTTTCAAATTCGACGTATCTGGAAACATAAGGATGCACCCTCATTTTAATGAAATCGCTAAATTTTAAATTAATGGTAATGTGATAAACCCCATATGGGTGCACCGTCATTTCAATGAAATCGGTAAATTTTAAATTAACGATAATGTGGGCGGCCCCCCACCCCCAAAAAAATTGAAAATGGATAATGTTTTCTAATTCAGTGTATCAGGAAAAATAAGGATGCATAATAACTTAAATGAAATCGATAATTTCTAAAAAGTGGTAATGTGAGCGACCACCCCCATCAGCGAAATTGAAAATTTGTAATATTACAAAGTATCTGGAAACATAAGGATGCACCCTCTTTTAATTGAAGTCGGTAAATTGTAATTAGTGGTAATGTGAGCGACCACCCACCCCCAACAAAATTGAAAATGAATAATGTTTTCTAATTCAGTGTATCTGGAAATATAAGGATGCATCCTAACTTAAATGAAATCGATAATTTCTAAATAGTGGTAATGTGACCAACCCCCTCCCATCACCGAAATTGAAAATTTGTAATATAACAAAGTATCTAGAAACATAAGGATGCACCCTCATTTAATTGAAGTCGGTAAATTGTAATTAATGGTAATGTGAGCGACCACCCCACCAAAATTTAAAATTGATTATATTTTCAAATTCGACAAACCTGGAAATATAAGGATGCACCGTCATTTCAATGAAATAGGTAAATTTTTAATTGATAGTAATGTGGGATACCGCCCCCAACAAATTTGAAAATGAATAACATTTTCGAATTCAATGTATCTGGTAACATAAGGATGCATCCTCACTTAAATGAAATCGGTAATATTTAAATTAATGGTAATGTGAGCGACCCCCCCCCTTTCACCGAAATTGAAAATTGATAATATTTTCAAATTCGACGTATCTGGAAACATAAGGATGCACCCTCATTTTAATGAAATCGCTAAATTTTAAATTAATGGTAATGTGATAAACCCCATATGGGTGCACCGTCATTTCAATGAAATCGGTAAATTTTAAATTAACGATAATGTGGGCGGCCCCCCACCCCCAAAAAAATTGAAAATGAATAATGTTTTCTAATTCAGTGTATCAGGAAATATAAGGATGCATAATAACTTAAATGAAATCGATAATTTCTAAAAAGTGGTAATGTGAGCGACCACCCCCATCAGCGAAATTGAAAATTTGTAATATTACAAAGTATCTGGAAACATAAGGATGCACCCTCTTTTAATTGAAGTCGGTAAATTGTAATTAGTGGTAATGTGAGCGACCACCCACCCCCAACAAAATTGAAAATGAATAATGTTTTCTAATTCAGTGTATCTGGAAATATAAGGATGCATCCTAACTTAAATGAAATCGATAATTTCTAAATAGTGGTAATGTGACCAACCCCCTCCCATCACCGAAATTGAAAATTTGTAATATAACAAAGTATCTAGAAACATAAGGATGCACCCTCATTTAATTGAAGTCGGTAAATTGTAATTAATGGTAATGTGAGCGACCACCCCACCAAAATTTAAAATTGATTATATTTTCAAATTCGACAAACCTGGAAATATAAGGATGCACCGTCATTTCAATGAAATAGGTAAATTTTTAATTGATAGTAATGTGGGATACCGCCCCCAACAAATTTGAAAATGAATAACATTTTCGAATTCAATGTATCTGGTAACATAAGGATGCATCCTCACTTAAATGAAATCGGTAATATTTAAATTAATGGTAATGTGAGCGACCCCCCCCCCTTTCACCGAAATTGAAAATTGATAATATTTTCAAATTCGACGTATCTGGAAACATAAGGATGCACCCTCATTTTAATGAAATCGCTAAATTTTAAATTAATGGTAATGTAATAAACCCCATATGGGTGCACCGTCATTTCAATGAAATCGGTAAATTTTAAATTAACGATAATGTGGGCGGCCCCCCACCCCCAAAAAAATTGAAAATGAATAATGTTTTCTAATTCAGTGTATCAGGAATTATAAGGATGCATAATAACTTAAATGAAATCGATAATTTCTAAAAAGTGGTAATGTGAGCGACCACCCCCATCAGCGAAATTGAAAATTTGTAATATTACAAAGTATCTGGAAACATAAGGATGCACCCTCTTTTAATTGAAGTGAAATTTTAAATTAATGGTAATGGGATAAACCCCCTTCCTTACCGAAATTGAAAATTAATAATAATTAAATAATTAATAATACCTGGAAACGTAAGGATCCGACCTCATTCCAATAAAAACGGTAAATTTTAAATTGATGGGAATGTGAGCGACCCCTCCCCACCAAAATATAAAATGAATAATGTTTTTGAATACAATGTATCTGGAAACAAAAGGATGCACCCTCATTTCAATGAAATCGCTAAATTTTAGATTGATGGCAATGTGAGCGACGCCCCCCCCCCAAATTTTAAAATTGATAAGATTTTCAAATTCGACCTACCTAGAAACATAAGGATGCACCCTCATTTAATTGAAATTGGTAAATTTCAAATTGATGGTAATGTGGGTTACCGCCCCCAACAAAATTGAAAATGAATAATATTTTCGAAATCAATGTATCTGGAAACATAAGGATCCACCCTCATTCCAATAAAAACGGTAAATTTTAAATTGATGGGAATGTGAGCGACCCTCCCCCCCCCACCAAAATATAAAATGAATAATGTTTTTGAATACAATGTATCTGTAAACATAAGGATGCACCCTCATTTTAATGAAATCGATAATTTCTAAATAGTGGTATTGTGAGCAACCCCCCATATAAATTTTTAAATTGATAATATTTTCAAATTCGACGTACCTGGAAACATATGGGTGCACCGTTATTTCAATGAAATCGGTTAATTTTAAATTAATGTTAATGTGAGCGACCCCCTCACCACAACAAAATTGAAAATGAATAATATTTTCGAATTCAATGTATCTGGAAACATAAGGATGCATCCTCACTAAAATGAAATTGGTAATATTTCAAATTATGGTAATGTGAGCGACCCCCCCTTTCACCGAAATTGAGAATTGATAATATTTTCAAATTCGACGTATCTGGAAACTTAAGGATGCATCCTCATTTTAATGAAATAGGTAAATTTTAAATTGATAGTAATGTGGGCTACCGCCACAACAAAATTGAAAATGAATAATATTTTCGAATTCAATGTATCTGGAAACTTAAGGATGCATCCTCACTTAAATGAAATCGGTAAATATTAAATTAATGGTAATGTGAGCAACCGGTTCCCCC
Source organism: Aelia acuminata (assembly GCA_911387785.2). Classification (NCBI taxonomy): domain Eukaryota; kingdom Metazoa; phylum Arthropoda; class Insecta; order Hemiptera; family Pentatomidae; genus Aelia; species Aelia acuminata. The sequence continues at coordinate 11,141,253 of OU426985.1, forward strand.
ACCCAGGATGCACCCTCTTTTCAATGAAATTGGTAAATTTCAAATAGATGTCAATGTCAGCAACCCCCTTCCTCACCGAAATAGAAAATTAATAATAATTCAAGGAATCTGAATATGATTTTCAAATTCGACGTACCTGGAAACATAAGGATGCACCCTCATTTTATTGTAGTTGGTAAATTGTAATTAATGGTATTGTGATCGACCACCCCAACAAAATTTAAAATTGATAATATTTTCAAATTCGACGAACCTGGAAATATAAGGATTCACCGTCATTTCAATGAAATAGGTAAATTTTAAATTGATGGTAATGTGGGCTACCGCCCCCAACAAAATTATAAATGAATAATATTTTCGAATTCAATGTATCTGGAAACATAAGGATTCATCCTCACTTAAATGAAATCGGTAATTTCTAAAAAATGTTAATGTGAGCGACCACCCCCATCAGCGAAATTGAAAATTTGTAATATTACAAAGTATCTGGAAACGTAACGATACACCCTCTTTTAATTGAAGTCGGTAAATTGTAATTAATGGAAATGTGAGCGACCACCCGCCCCCAACAAAATTGAAAATGAATAATGTTTTCTAATTCAGTGTATCTGGAAATATAAGGATGCCTCCTAACTTAAATGAAATCGATAATTTCTAAATAGTGGTAATGTGACCAACCCCCTCCCATCACCGAAATTGAAAATTTGTAATATAACAAAGTATCTAGAAACATAAGGATGCCCCCTCATTTAATTGAAGTCGGTAAATTGTAATTGATGGTAATGTAAGCGTACCACACAACAAAAATTTAAAATTGATAATATTTTCAAATTCTACATACATGGAAACATAAGGATGCACACTCGATTAAATGAAATCGGTTAATTTTAAATTAATGTTAATGTGAGCGACCCCCTCGGCACCAAATTTTAAAATTGGTATTATTTTCAAAATCTACATACCTGGAAACATAAGGATGCATCCTCACTTAAATGAAATCGGTAAATTTTATATTAATGGTAACGTGAGCGACCACCCCCACCAAAATTATAAAATTGATAAGATTTTCAAATTAGACGTACCTGGAAACATAAGGGTCCACCCTCATTCCAATATAAACGGTAAATTTTAAATTGATGGGAATGTGAGCGACCCCCCCCCCACCAAAATATAAAATGAATAATGTTTTTGAATACAATGTATCTCGAAACATAAGAATGCACCCTCATTTCAATGAAATTGGTAAGTTTCAGATTGATAGCAATGTGATCGACCCCCCCCCCCCCCAAATTTTAAAATTGATAATATTTTAAAATTTGACGTACCTGGAAACATAAGGGTGCACCCTCATTTCAATGAAATCGGTAAATTTTAAAATAACGATAATGTAGGCGACCCCCACCCCCAAAAAAATTGAAAATGAATAATGTTTTCTAATTAAGTGTATCAGGAAATATAAGGATGCATATTAACTTAAATGAAATCGATAATTTCTAAATAGTGATAATGTGAGCGCCCCCCCCCCATCAGCGAAATTGTAAATTTGTAATATTACAAAGTATCTAGAAACATAAGGATGCACCCTCATTTAATTGAAGTCGGTAAATTGTAATTGATGGTAATGTAAGTGTACCACCCCCAACCAAAATTTAAAATTGATAATATTTTCAAATTCTACATACATGGAAACATAAGGATGCACACTCAGTTAAATGAAATCGGTTAATTTTAAATTAATGTTAATGTGAGCGACCCCCTCACCACCAAATTTTAAAATTGATAATATTCTCAAACTCTACATACCTGGAAACATAAGGATGCATCCTCACTTAAATGAAATCGGTAAATTTTATATTAATGGTAACGTGAGCGACCACCCCCACCTAAATTATAAAATTGATAAGATTTTCAAATTAGACGTACCTGGAAACATAAGGATCCACCCTCATTCCAATAAAAACGGTAAATTTTAAATTGATGGGAATGTGAGAAACCCCCCCCCACCAAAATATAAAATGAATAATGTTTTTGAATACAATGTATCTGGAAACATAAGGATGCATCCTCACTTAAATGAAATCGGTAATATTTAAATTAATGGTAATGTGAGCGACCCCGCCTTTCACCGAAATTGGAAATTGATAATATTTTCAAATTCGACGTACCTGGAAACATATGGGTGCACCGTCATTTCAATGAAATCGATAAATTTTAAATTAACGATAATGTGGGCGGCCCCCCACCCCCAAAAAAATTGAAAATGAATAATGTTTTCTAATTCAGTGTATCAGGAAATATAAGGATGCATAATAACTTAAATGAAATCGATAATTTCTAAAAAGTGGTAATGTGAGCGACCACCCCCCTCAGCGAAATTGAAAATTTGTAATATTACAAAGTATCTGGAAACATAAGGATGCACCCTCTTTTAATTGAAGTCGGTAAATTGTAATTAATGGTAATGTGAGCGACCACCCACCCCCAACAAAATTGAAAATGAATAATGTTTTCTAATACAGTGTATCTGGAAATATAAGGATGCATCCTAACTTAAATGAAATCGATAATTTCTAAATAGTGGTAATGTGACCAACCCCCTCCCATCACCGAAATTGAAAATTTGTAATATAACAAAGTATCTAGAAACATAAGGATGCACCCTCATTTAATTGAAATCGGTAAATTGTAATTAATGGTAATGTGAGCGACCACCCCACCAAAATTTAAAATTGATTATATTTTCAAATTCGACAAACCTGGAAATATAAGGATGCACCGTCATTTCAATGAAATAGGTAAATTTTAAATTGATAGTAATGTGGGATACCGCCCCCAACAAATTTGAAAATGAATAACATTTTCGAATTCAATGTATCTGGTAACATAAGGATGCATCCTCACTTAAATGAAATCGGTTATATTTAAATTAATGGTAATGTGAGCGACCCCCCCCCTTTCACCGAAATTGAAAATTGATAATATTTTCAAATTCGACGTATCTGGAAACATAAGGATGCACCCTCATTTTAATGAAATCGCTAAATTTTAAATTAATGGTAATGTGATAAACCCCCTTCCTTACCGAAATTGAAAATTAATAATAATTAAATAATTAATAATACCTGGAAACATAAGGATCCGACCACATTCCAATAAAAACGGTAAATTTTAAATTGATGGGAATGTGAGCGACCCCTCCCCACCAAAATATAAAATGAATAATGTTTTTGAATACAATGTATCTGGAAACAAAAGGATGCACCCTCATTTCAATGAAATCGCTAAATTTTAGATTGATGGCAATGTGATAAACCCCCTTCCTTACCGAAATTGAAAATTAATAATAATTAAATAATTAATAATACCTGGATACATAAGGATCCACCCTCATTCCAATAAAAACGGTAAATTTTAAATTGATGGGAATGTGAGCGACCCCCCCCCCCCCACCAAAATATAAATGAATAATGTTTTTGAATACAATGTATCTGGAAACATAAGGATGCACCCTCATTTCAATGAAATCGCTAAATTTTAGATTGATGGCAATGTGAGCGACGCCCCCCCCCAAATTTTAAAATTGATAATATTTTAAAATTCGACGTATCTGGAAACATAAGGATGCTCCCTCATTTAAATGAAATCGGTTAATTTTAAATTAATGTTAATGTGAGCGACCCCCTCACCACCAAATTTTAAAATTGATAATATTTTCAAACTCTACATACCTAGAAACATAAGGATTCATCCTCACTTAAATGAAATCGGTAAATTTTGGATTAATGGTAACGTGAGCGACCACCCCTACCAAAATTATAAAATTGATAATATTTTAAAATTCGACGTATCTGAAAACATAAGGATGCTCCCTCATTTAAATAAAAACGGTAAATTTTAAATTAATGGCTTTGTGGGCGCCCCCTACCTAAATTTTAAATTGATAATATTTTCATATTCGACGTACCTGGCAATATAAGGATGCACCCTCATTTCAAAGAAATAGGTTAATTTAAAATTGATGGTAATGTGAGCGACCCCCCCCCTTACCGAAATTGAAAATTGATAATATTTTAAAATTTGACGTATCTGGAAACATAAGGATGCTTCCTCATTTAAATGAAATCGGTAAATTTTAAATAATGGTAATGTGGGCGCCCCCCCACCAAAATTTTAAATTGATAATATTTACAAATTCGACGTACCCGGAAATATAAGGATGTACCCTCATTTCTATGAAATAGGTAAATTTTAAATTGATGGTAATGTGGGCTACCGCCCCCAACAAAATTGAAAATGAATAATATTTTCGAATTTAATGTATCTGGAAACAAAAGGATGCATCATCACTTAAATGAAATCGGTAAATATTAAATTAATGGTAATATGAGCAACCGTCGCCCCCACCAAAATTTAAAATTGATAATATTTTCAAATTCGACGTACCTGGAAACATAAGGGTGCACCCTCATTTCAATGAAATCGGTAAATTTTAAATTAACGATAATGTGGGCGACCCCCCACCCCCAACAAAATTGAAAATGAATAATGTTTTCTAATTAAGTGTATCAGGAAATATAAGGATGCATATTAACTTAAATGAAATCGATAATTTCTAAATAGTGGTAATGTGAGGGACCCCCCCATCAGCGAAATTGAAAATTTGTAATATTACAAAGTATCTGGAAACATAAGGATGCACCCTCATTTAATTGAAGTCGGTAAATTGTAATTAATTGTAATGTGAGCGACCACCCCCAACCAAAATTTAAAATTGATAATATTTTCAAATACTACATACCTGGAAACATAAGGATGCACACTCAATTAAATGAAATCGGTTAATTTTAAATTAATGATAATGTGAGCGACCCCCTCACCACCAAATTTTAATATTGATAATATTTTCAAACTCTTCATACCTGGAAACATAAGGATGCACCCTCATTTCATTGAAGTTGGTAAATTGTAATTAAAGGTAATGTGAGCGACCACCCCACCAAAATTTAAAATTGATAATATTTTCAAATTCGACGAACCTGGAAAAATAAGGATGCACCGACATTTCAATTAAATAGGTAAACTTTAAATTGATAGTAATGTGGGCTACCGCCCCCAACAAAATTGAAAATGAATAACATTTTCAAATTCGACGTATCTGTAAACATAAGGATGCACCCTCATTTTAATGAAATCGATAATTTCTAAATAGTGGTATTGTGAGCAACCCCCCATATAAATTTTTAAATTGATAATATTTTCAAATTCGACGTACCTGGAAACATATGGGTGCACCGTCATTTCAATGAAATCGGTAAATTTTAAATTAACGATAATGTGGGCGGCCCCCCACCCCCAAAAAAATTGAAAATGAATAATGTTTTCTAATTCAGTGTATCAGGAAATATAAGTATGCATAATAACTTAAATGAAATCAATAATTTCTAAAAAGTGGTAATGTGAGCGACCACCCCCATCAGCGAAATTGAAAATTTGTAATATTACAAAGTATCTGGAAACATAAGGATGCACCCTCTTTTAATTGAAGTCGGTAAATTGTAATTAATGGTAATGTGAGCGACCACCCACCCCCAACAAAATTGAAAATGAATAATGTTTTCTAATTCAGTGTATCTGGAAATATAAGGATGCATCCTAACTTAAATGAAATCGATAATTTCTAAATAGTGGTAATGTGACCAACCCCCTCCCATCACCGAAATTGAAAATTTGTAATATAACAAAGTATCTAGAAACATAAGGATGCACCCTCATTTAATTGAAGTAGGTTAATTGTAATTAATGGTAATGTGAGCGACCACCCCACCAAAATTTAAAATTGATAATATTTTCAAATTCGACAAACCTGGAAATATAAGGATGCACCGTCATTTCAATGAAATAGGTAAATTTTAAATTGATAGTAATGTGGGATACCGCCCCCAACAAAATTGAAAATGAATAACATTTTCGAATTCAATGTATCTGGTAACATAAGGATGCATCCTCACTTAAATGAAATCGGTAATATTTAAATTAATGGTAATGTGAGCGACCCCCCCCCCTTTCACCGAAATTGAATATTGATAATATTTTCAAATTCGACGTATCTGGAAACATAAGGATGCAACCTTATTTTAATGAAATCGCTAAATTTTAAATTAATGGTAATGTGATAAACCCCCTTCCTTACCGAAATTGAAAATTAATAATAATTAAATAATTAATAATACCTGGAAACATAAGGATCCGACCTCATTCCAATAAAAACGGTAAATTTTAAATTGATGGGAATGTGAGCGACCCCCCCCCCCTTTCACCGAAATTGAAAATTGATAATATTTTCAAATTCGACGTATCTGGAAACATAAGGATGCACCCTTATTTTAATGAAATCGCTAATTTTTAAATTAATGGTAATGTGATAAACCCCCTTCCTTACCGAAATTGAAAATTAATAATAATTAAATAATTAATAATACCTGGATACATAAGGATCCACCCTCATTCCAATAAAAACGGTAAATTTTAAATTGATGGGAATGTGAGCGACCCCCCCCCCACCAAAATATAAAATGAATAATGTTTTTGAATACAATGTATCTGGAAACATAAGGATGCACCCTCATTTCAATGAAATCGCTAAATTTTAGATTGATGGCAATGTGAGCGACGCCCCCCCCCCAAATTTCAAAATTGATAATATTTTAAAATTCGACGTATCTGGAAACATAAGGATGCTCCCTCATTTAAATGAAATCGGTAAGTTTCAGATTAATGGTAATGTGAGCGACCCCCCCCCCTTTCACCGAAATTGAAAATTGATAATATTTTCAAATTCGACGTATCTGGAAACATAAGGATGCACCCTCATTTTAATGAAATCGGTAAATTTTAAATTAACGATAATGTGGGCGACCCCCCCACCACCAAAATTGAAAATGAATAATGTTTTCGAATACAATGTATCTGGAAACATAGGGATACATCCTAAATGAAATGAAATCGATAATTTCTAAATAGTGGTAGTGTGAGCAACCCCCTCCCATCGCCGAAATTGAAAATTTGTAATATTACAAAGTATCTGGAAACATAAGGATGCACCCTCATTTAATTGAAATTGTAATTAATGGTAATGTGAGCGACCACCCCTAACCAAAATTTAAAATTGAAAATATTTTCAAATTCTACATACCTGGAAACATAAGGATGCACCCTCATTTTAATGAAATCAGTAAATTTTATATTGATGGCAATACGAGCGACCCCCCCCTACCAAAATTTTAAAATTGATAATATTTTCAAATTCGACGTTCCTAAACACATAGGGATGCACACTCATTTAAATGAAATCGGTAAATTTTTAATTAATGTTAATGTGAGCGACCCCCTCACCACTAAATTTTAAAATTGATAATATTTTCAAATTCTACATACCTGGAAAAATAAGGATGCATCCTCACTTAAATGAAATCGGTAATTTTTAAATTAATGGTAATGTGAGCGACCCCCCCCCCCCCATCACTGAAATTGAAAATTGGTAATATTTTCAAATTCAGCGTACCTGGAAACATAAGGATGCACCCTCATTTAAATGAAATCGGTAAATTTTAAATTAATGGTAATGTGGGCGCCCCCCCCCAACCAAAATTTTAAATTGATAATATTTTCAAATTCGACGTACCCGGAAATATAAGGATGTACCCTCATTTCTATGAAATAGGTAAATTTTAAATTGATGGTAATGTGGGCTACCGCCCCCAACAAAATTGAAAATGAATAATATTTTCGAATTCAATGTATCTGGAAACATAAGGATGCATCATCACTTAAATGAAATCGGTAAATATTAAATTAATGGTAATATGAGCAACCCTCGCCCCCACCAAAATTTAAAATTGATAATATTTTCAAATTCGACGTACCTGGAAACATAAGGGTGCACTCTCATTTCAATGAAATCGGTAAATTTTAAATTAACGATAATGGGGGCGACCCCCTACCATCAACAAAATTGAAAATGAATAATGTTTTCTAATTAAATGTATCTGGAAGTATAAGGATGCATCCTAACTTAATTGAAATCGATAATTTCTAAATAGTGGTAATGTGAGCGACCCCCCACTCACCGAAATTGAAAATTGATAATAATTCAAAGAATCTGGAAACATACGGATGCACCCTCATTTAATTGAAGCTGGTAAATTGTAATTAATGGTAATGTGAGCGACCACCCCTAACCAAAATTTAAAATTGAAAATATTTTCAAATTCTACATACCTGGAAACATAAGGTTGCACCCTCATTTTAATGAAATCAGTAAATTTTATATTGATGGCAATACGAGCGACCCCCCCCTACCAAAATTTTAAAATTGATAATATTTTCAAATTCGACGTTCCTAAACACATAGGGATGCACACTCATTTAAATGAAATCGGTAAATTTTTAATTAATGTTAATGTGAGCGACCCCCTCACCACCAAATTTTAAAATTGATAATATTTTCAAATTCTACATACCTGGAAATATAAGGATGCACCCTCACTTAAATGAAATCGGTAATTTTTAAATTAATGGTAATGTGAGCGACCCCCCCCCCATCACTGAATTTGAAAATTGATAATATTTTCAAATTCGACGTAACTGGAAACATAAGGATGCTCCCTCAATTCAATGAAATCGGTAAATTATAAATTAATGTTAATGTGAGCGACCCCCTCACCACCAAATTTTAAAATTGATAATATTTTCAAATTCTACATACCTGGAAATATAAGGATGCACTCTCATTTCAATGAAATCGGTAAATTTTAAATTAACGATAATGGGGGCGACCCCCTACCATCAACAAAATTGAAAATGAATAATGTTTTCTAATTAAATGTATCTGGAAGTATAAGGATGCATCCTAACTTAATTGAAATCGATAATTTCTAAATAGTGGTAATGTGAGCGACCCCCCACTCACCGAAATTGAAAATTGATAATAATTCAAAGAATCTGGAAACATACGGATGCACCCTCATTTAATTGAAGCTGGTAAATTGTAATTAATGGTAATGTGAGCGACCACCCCTAACCAAAATTTAAAATTGAAAATATTTTCAAATTCTACATACCTGGAAACATAAGGATGCACCCTCATTTTAATGAAATCAGTAAATTTTATATTGATGGCAATACGAGCGACCCCCCCCCTACCAAAATTTTAAAATTGATAATATTTTCAAATTCGACGTTCCTAAACACATAGGGATGCACACTCATTTAAATGAAATCGGTAAATTTTTAATTAATGTTAATGTGAGCGACCCCCTCACCACCAAATTTTAAAATTGATAATATTTTCAAATTCTACATACCTGGAAATATAAGGATGCACCCTCACTTAAATGAAATCGGTAATTTTTAAATTAATGGTAATGTGAGCGACCCCCCCCCCCCATCACTGAATTTGAAAATTGATAATATTTTCAAATTCGACGTAACTGGAAACATAAGGATGCTCCCTCAATTCAATGAAATCGGTAAATTATAAATTAATGTTAATGTGAGCGACCCCCTCACCACCAAATTTTAAAATTGATAATATTTTCAAATTCTACATACCTGGAAATATAAGGATGCACCCTCACTTAAATGAAATCGGTAATTTTTAAATTAATGGTAATGTGAGCGCCCCCCCCCCATCACTGAATTTGAAAATTGATAATATTTTCAAATTCGACGTACCTGGAAACATAAGGATGCTCCCTCAATTCAATGAAATCGGTAAATTATAAATTAATGGTAATTTGGGCGAACCCCCCAACAAAATTAAAAATGAATAATATTTTCCAATTCAATGTATCTAGAAACATAAGGATTCATCCTCACTTAAAGGAAATCGGTAATTTTTAAATTAATGGTAATATGAGCAACCGTCGCCCCCACCAAAATTTAAAATTGATAATATTTTCAAATTCGACGTACCTGGAAACATAAGGGTGCACCCTCATTTCAATGAAATCGGTAAATTTTAAATTAACGATAATGGGGGCGACCCCCCCCCTCACCGAAATTGAAAATAGATAATAATTCAAAGAATCTGGAAACATAAGGATGCACTCTCATTTAAATGAAATCGGTAAATTTAAAATTAATGGTAATGTGAGCGACCCCATCACCAAAATTTAAAATTGATAATAATTCGAAGTATCTGGAAACATAAGGATGCAACCTTATTTAAATGAAATCGGTAAATTTTAAGGATTTTCTTTAATGAAGGAGCTCTTCCGTGTTTAATGTTTTTTATTATTTTTTTCCCGACGTTTCGATCTTGTGGCTCATCCTCTGGGGTTATCTACATTACATTAATCTACTACACTTAATCATAATATCCATGTATGTTTTTACTATTTTTTTATATTGGTATTACATTACCTTATCATTAGTTGCTACATTTCCATACAAGCCATTTGTCAACTTTTTTTTTAACAGTGTAAAAATACATTTGTCTAATGCATTTTATGGCCTATTACATTGTCTTTGTTTCATTGTCACATTATAATTATTGGCTGTGTGTGGACTATGGTACTTGCATTGATTAGTCTCCCTCATCCTGCTCTCTATTTTTGTTGATGTTTTGTTTCTATTATTTTTTCATATGTGTTCCAATATTTTTATTATATGTGCGTAGTGGTTGTTTAGGTGTTTTGTGTCTGTTTTGTAGTTTATTGTGTTTTCTATGTTTTTTGTTATATGGATTGCTTCTTCTATTTTTCTGTTTTATTGTATTTTTACAATTATTTTTGTGCTGTGTTATTCTTGTTTTTAGTTTTTTAGATGTTTATCCTATGTATTTTTTGTTGCAGTTTTTACATTCTATTTCATATATTACGTTTTGTTTTTCCAGTTTTTCTATTTTGTCTTTTATATTGCTTATCTGGTTTTGTAATTTGTTTCTATTGTACATACCCGGTTTTATGTTATGGTGATCGTATGTGCTGAATGCCTTTTTTATTTTATCTGTTAATTGTGGTATGTATTGAATTTTGTAGTATTTATTATTTGTTTTCTTATAATTTTCATTATCTATCTTTTTATTTTTTTCCTCTTGTTTATCTGTGTAGAAATCTGTAATTAATTTTTGGTAGGTTTATTTATTACTTTGTTTTCGTATATTTTTGGTGGATTAGTATTTTGTTTCGGTTCTCTGTTTTTAATTTTAGTATTGTTTTTTGAGTTGGTTTTATTTGGTTCTATTATCATATTATTATTATTTATGTTGTACCATATTTTATTTATTAGTTTTTTGGATAGAGGTTTTCTTCTAAAAATTGGTATATTTGGATTTTAATGTTTTTTAAATCTTCTGTATCTGTTAATGTGATTGCTCTATTTATAAGATTTTTAGCTGTGTTTATTTTTTGTGTTATGGGATGGTTTGAACAGTAATTTAGTAGTGTGTTGCTTGTGGTTGGTTTTTTGGTCCATTTTGTTGTTATTTTTTTATTTGTGTTGTTAATGTTTATTTCTATATCCAGATATCTGATACTGTTGTTTATGGGGTTTTCTATGGTAAAATCTATTTGTTTATGATGTTTGTTAAATTTTGATAGTATTTCATTGAGGGTATCTGTATTGTCTGCTATTATTATGAGATCATCTATCTATTTTTTTATCAATATGGGTTTTGTTGCTAATTTTTCTATATTTTTGTTGATGAGGTCATTCATGTATATTCCGCTGATATTTATTGCTAAATTTGAGCCCATTGGTAGTCCTTCTTTTTGTCTATAAAATTGTTTGTTATATGTGAAGAAACTATTTTTTAGGCATATATTTAGACCTTCTATGAATGTGTGTTTGTTTTTTATTTTTGTATTGTTCTTGATTTGGTCCCATTGCGTCTCTATCATTTTTACATTTTACATTGCTTCATCTATTGGTACATTGGTGAATAGGGATTTAACGTCAAGACTAGCTATATGTAAATTTTTGTTTTGGAAATCTGTAGCAGTGTTGCCCATGTATATCGATGTAGCAGTGTTGCCCATGTATATAAATTTTTATATAAACTTTTTAAAAGTTATTTATATTTAATAACATTCTATTTGTAAAATATAAAATAACTAGTATAATATTAATATAGTAAAAAATGGTGTAAATATTTTTTTCTTAATTTGTGCAACCTGTCAATTATTTATAAATTATAAAAATCATCTGTTTTAATTAGTGTGTGTTGAAAAACATCTGTGAAAATATATGAAAATCGTTGACCTTATGTGGAATAAATGAAATAGTAATTTCCAGTAAATGTGTTGTTCCTTGGTATACTAAGACTTTAATGATTGGTGCAATTAGAAGTACCAAAAAGTGGTGACCCCGACATGATCGTGAGTAAATAATTAAATTATTTACTAATTTATAAATATAAAAATTAATGGTAATATGAGCAACCGCCCCCACCAAAATTTAAAATTAATAATAATTCAAAGAATCTGGAAACATAAGGATGCATCCTCATTTCATTGAAGTTGGTAAATTGTAATAAATGGTAATGTGAGCGACCACCCCACCAAAATTTAAAATTGATAATATTTTCAAATTCGACGAACCTGGAAATATAAGGATGCACCCTCATTTCAATGAAATAGGTAAATTTTAAATTGATGGTAATGTGGGCTACCGCCCCCAACAAAATTGAAAATGAATAATATTTTCGAATTCAATGTATCTGGAAACATAAGGATGCATCCTCACTTAAATGAAATCGGTAATATTTAAATTAATGGTAATGTGAGCAACCGTTGCCCCCACCAAAATTTAAAATTGATAATATTTTCAAATTCTACATACTTGGAAACATAAGGATGCACAATCATTTCAATGAAATAGGTAAATTTTAAATAGATTGCAATTTCAGCAACCCCCCCATATAAAATTTTAAAATTGATAATATTTTCAAATTCGACGTACCTGGAAACATAAGGGTGCACCCTCATTTCAATGAATTCGGTAAATTTTAAATTAACGATAATGTGGGCGATCCCCCAACCTCACAAAATTGAAAATGAATAATGTTTTCTAATTCAGTGTATCAGGAAATATAAGGATGCATAATAACTTAAATGAAATCGATAATTTCTAAATAGTGGTAATGTGAGCGACCCCCCCCCCAACAGCGAAATTGAAAATTTGTAATATTAAAAAGTATCTAGAAACATAAGGATGCACCCTCATTTAATTGAAGTCGGTAAATTGTAATTAATGGTAATGCGGACGACCCCCCCCCCCCTCACCGAAATTAAAAATTGATAATATTTTAAAATTTGACGTATCTGGAAACATAAGGATGCTCCCTCATTTAAGTGAAATCGGTAAATTTTAAATATATGGTAATGTGGGCGCCCCCCCACTAAAATTTTAAATTGATAATATTTTCAAATTCGACGTACCTGGAAACATAAGGATGCATCCTCACTTAAATGAAATCGGTAAATTTTAAATTAATGGTAACGTGAGCGACCCCCCCCCCATCAAAATTATAAAATTGATAAGATTTTCAAATTAGACGTACCTGGAAACATAAGGATCCACCCTCGTTCCAATAAAATCGGTAAATTTTAAATTAATGGTAGTGTGGGAGACCCCCCCACCAAAATTAAAAATGAATAATATTTTCGAATTCATTGTATCTAGAAACATAAGGATGCATCCTTACTTAAATGAAATCGGTAATTTTTAAATTAATGGTAATGTGAGCAACCGTTGCCCAACCAAAATTTAAAATAGATATTTTCAAATTCGACGCACCTGGAAACATAAGGATGCACCCTCATTTCAATGAAATCGGTAAATTTTAAATAGATGGCAATGTCAGCAACACCCCCCCCCTATCAAAATTTTAAAATTGATAATATTTTCAAATTCGACGTACCTGGAAACATAAGGGTGCACCCTCATTTCAACCCCCAACAAAATTGAAAATGAATAATGTTTTCTAATTCAGTGTATCTGGAAATATAAGGATGCATCCTAGCTTAAATGAAATCGATAATTTCTAAATAGTGGTAATGTGAGCAACCCCCTCCCATCACCGAAATTGAAAATTTGTAATATTACAAAGTATCTAGAAACATAAGGATGCACCCTTATTTAATTGAAGTCGGTGAATTGTAATTAATGGTAATGTGAGCGACCACCCCCAAACAAAATTTAAAATTGATAATATTTTCAAATTCTACATAACTGAAAACATAAGGATGCATCCTCACTTAAATGAAATCGGTAAATTTTATATTGATGGCAATACGAGCGACCCCCCCCTACCAAAATTTTAAAATTGATAATATTTTCAAATTCGACGTTCCTGGAAACATAAGGGTCCACCCTCATTCCAATAAAATCGGTAAATTTTAATATAATGGTAATGTGGTAGACCCCCCCCCACCAAAATTGAAAATAAATAATGTTTTCGAATACAATGTATCTGGAAACATAAGGATGAACCCTCACTTAAATAAAATCGTTTATTTTTAAATTAATCTTAATGTTAGCGACCCCCCCTCCTTCCAAAATATAAAATGGATAATATTTTAAAATTCGACGTATCTGGAAACATAAGGATGCACCCTCATGTCAATGAAAGCGGTAAATTTTAAATAAATGGTAATGCGGGCGACCCCCCCCCCACAAGAAAATTGAAAATGAATAATATTTTCGAATTCAATGTATCTGGAAACATATGGATGCATCCTCACTTAAATAAAATCGGTAAATTTTAAATTAATGGTAATTTGGGCGAACCCCCCAAGAAAATTGAAAATGAATAATATTTTCGAATTGAATGTATCTGGAAACATAAGGATGCATACTCACTTAAATGAAACAGGTAAATTTAAAATTAATAGTAATGTGAGCGACCCCCCCCTCACAGAAATTGAAAATTGATAATATTTTCAAATTCGACGTACTGGGAAACATAAGAATGCATCCTGATTTAAATGAAATCGGTAAATTTTAAATTAATGGTAATATGAGCGACCCCCTTACCACAAATTTTAAAATTGATAATATTTTCAAATTCTACATACCTGGAAACATAAGGATGCATCCTCACTTAAATGAAATCGGTAAGTTTTAAATTAATGGTTATTTGGGCGAACCCCCCATCAAAATTTGAAATGAATAATATTTTCGAATTCAATGTATCTGGAAACATAAGGGTGCATACTCACTTCAATGAAACAGGTAAATTTTAAATTAATGGTAATGTGAGCGCCCCCTCCCCACCGAAATTGAAAATTGATAATATTTTTAAATTCTACATACCTGGAAACATAAGGATACACCCTCATTTCAATGAAATCGGGAAATGTTAAATTAATGGTAATGTGAGCGACCCCCTTACCACCAAAATTTAAAATTGATAATATTTTCTAATGCTACATAGCTGGAAACATAAGGATGCATCCTCACTTAAATGAAATCGGGAAATTTTATATTAATGGTAATGTGAGCGACCTCCACCACAAAAATGTTAAATTGACAATATTTTCAAATTCTACATTCCTCGAAACATAAGGATGCACCCTCATTTCAATGAAATCGGTATATTTTAAATGGATGGTAATGTGAGCGACACCCCCTCACCGAAATTAAAAATTGACAATAATTCAAAGTATCTGGAAATATAAGGATTGAAATGAGGGTGCATTTCAATGAAATCTGTAAATTTTAAATTAATGGGAATGTGGGCGACCGCCCACAAGAAAATTGAAAATGAATAATATTTTCGAATTCAATGCATCTGGGAACATAAGGATGCATACTCACTTAAATGAAACAGGTAAATTTAAAATTATGGTAATGTGAGCGACCCCCCCCTCACAGAAATTGAAAATTGATAATATTTTCAAATTCGACGTACTGGGAAACATAAGAATGCATCCTGATTTAAATGAAATCGGTAAATTTTAAATTAATGGTAATATGAGCGACCCCCTTACCACAAATTTTAAAATTGATAATATTTTCAAATTCTACATACCTGGAAACATAAGGATGCATCCTCACTTAAATGAAATCGGTAAGTTTTAAATTAATGGTTATTTGGGCGAACCCCCCATCAAAATTTGAAATGAATAATATTTTCGAATTCAATGTATCTGGAAACATAAGGATGCATACTCACTTCAATGAAACAGGTAAATTTTAAATTAATGGTAATGTAAGCGCCCCCTTCCCACCGAAATTGAAAATTGATAATATTTTTAAATTCTAAATACCTGGAAACATAAGGATACACCCTCATTTCAATGAAATCGGGAAATTTTAAATTAATGGTAATGTGAGCGACCCCCTCACCACCAAAATTTAAAATTGATAATATTTTCTAATGCTACATAGCTGGAAACATAAGGATGCATCCTCACTTAAATGAAATCGGGAAATTTTATATTAATGGTAATGTGAGCGACCTCCACCACAAAAATGTTAAATTGACAATATTTTCAAATTCTACATTCCTCGAAACATAAGGATGCACCCTCATTTCAATGAAATCGGTATATTTTAAATGGATGGTAATGTGAGCGACACCCTCTCACCGAAATTAAAAATTGACAATAATTCAAAGTATCTGGAAATATAAGGATTGAAATGAGGGTGCATTTCAATGAAATCTGTAAATTTTAAATTAATGGGAATGTGGGCGACCGCCCCCAAGAAAATTGAAAATGAATAATATTTTCGAATTCAATGTATCTGGGAACATAAGGATGCATACTCACTTAAATGAAACAGGTAAATTTAAAATTAATGGTAATGTGAGCGACCCCCCCCTCACAGAAATTGAAAATTGATAATATTTTCAAATTCGACGTACTGGGAAACATAAGAATGCATCCTGATTTAAATGAAATCGGTAAATTTTAAATTAATGGTAATATGAGCGACCCCCTTACCACAAATTTTAAAATTGATAATATTTTCAAATTCTACATACCTGGAAACATAAGGATGCATCCTCACTTAAATGAAATCGGTAAGTTTTAAATTAATGGTAATGTGAGCGACCTCCACCACAAAAATGTTAAATTGACAATATTTTCAAATTCTACATTCCTCGAAACATAAGGATGCACCCTCATTTCAATGAAATCGGTATATTTTAAATGGATGGTTTTCAAGAAATTTGAAAATGAATAATATTTTCGAATTCAATGTATCTGGGAACATGTAACGAAAAATAAATAAACAAAAAAAAATTTTTTTTGGCGCCCTAATAGGGACTATAAGTGATTAGATAGATGCTTAATTTAATATTGATTTAGTGATTTTTAAATAAAATTATTTTTTTTTGTCCTAATATTGAATTTTTTTATTTTATCTGCTAAGAAAAAGTAGTATAATTTTTATTTGGTTCTTTTGAAATCATAAAGATGAAGGTCGATAGGTTGTTAAAGGACGAGCTTGAATACGAATTAAGGATTCGGGGGATAGTTGGAATATCTACTGTAGAAGATATGAGGAAAAGACTTCGGACCGTCTTTAAACTAGAGAGTGCAGGAAAATATGTTGCTCCGGTAGTTGACCTTTCTCTTACGGAAGAATTAAGCGTGTGTGAAGAGAAAATTGCCACTGTTGAGAACGAGATTTCTGTTCTCCCACCCTCTGGTTCTACCGGGGATATAGATAAACTCGATACAGGTCTTCAACATTTGATTAATAGACTAAACCGGATAACAACGAAAGACACCATCGAAACGGAGAGGAAGTCAGAAGCAATTTCAAAATGCCTTCTATTATTTGAGGAACTGGAAGAAAAATTGAGTGGGCAACCTCCTGTTTCAGAATCCCACTTTGAAAACCCAAATCCCGGAAAGTCTCAGGAGGGTAATGTACAATCAGTGATTACCGAATCAACCGAAGATACAAAGAAGCCGGCAACGACCGTTGAGTCGGAGTCAGACGTTGCTCCTAATGGAACTAAGTACGTGATCAGAAGAACTGAAACTCCCATAAGAGATTGGGGAATTCACTTCACAGGCGATGGGGAAGGTCTCAGTGTCCATGCGTTTATAGAGACTGTAGAGGAGTTAAGCTTGGCAAGAAATACTACTCATGAAGAGCTTTTTAGGGCTGCGTACGACTTGTTTAGAGGACCAGCACTGATTTGGTTTCGAGCTGTACGGAAAGAAGTAACAACGTGGGCTGAACTTATCTCAGAATTGAAAGCCGAATATACACCTTTAGACTATGAGGATCGCCTTTGGGAAGAAATAAAGAGAAGAACTCAAGGACATGCAGAGTCGATGGGTACATTCGTGGCAGTTATGAAGAATTATTTTAACCGTTTACCATCTATGCCTACGGAGGACCAAATGTTGAATATCATTAAAAAGAATTTGAACCCCCTCTACTTGGAATGAATGGCTTTGCACCAAGTAACAACATTGAAGGAGTTAGTAATAATCGGTCGGCAGATTGAAGAAGTAAGGTGGAGAATGAACGAATATCGACCGCCACCAGATAGTAAAGGATTACTCGAACCCGACTTGGCCTATCGCCCGCCAACGAGGAAACAACTCAATCAAGACGACACAGTAGCAGCATCAAAGATGGTTGTAGAAGCCGTGGCTAAACCCAACTACACATTTCGCTGTTGGAACTGTGGAGGGACCAATCATTCGTTCAAAACATGTCGCTCAGTAAAAACCAAATTCTGTATAGGTTGTGGCCTAAGGGATGCGGATAGAAAGACATGTAAACGTTGTAATACCACCGACCAGGGAAACGATCAAGGGGGTCAGGCCTAAGTGGAAGGGAGCCTGGACAAAACCCGAATTCCACGACAAAAGCTGAGTGGGTAGAGTGGTTGTCGATTGTGGAAGAAGTTTTCGCTGGAAAGAAATGGAAAATTCTTAGACATCCAGCAAATGAACAGGATCGAAGGCCGTATTTAACGGTAAACATTCTGGGAAGAATAGAAACGGGACTGCTGGATTCTGGGGCTTCAAGGTCATTGATGAGTGAGGAATGCTGGAAACGTTTTTTACGGCTGGGTGTAAAGCTACACAAAAAACCCAAAATTCAAATAAAGGCTGCTGGAGGCACCGCGCTCAACGTTTTTGGAAGCGTAAACGTGCCAGTGGAGTTGGAAGGTAAAATGAGAATCATCCAATTTTTGGTAGTTTCCAACTTGGTGGATGAACTTATATTGGGCATCGACTTCTGGAATAAATTTAGATTGGTTCCGGACATATCGAAAAATATGTGGCACTTCGCTCCAACAGAAGAATGTTTAGCTGTGTCACAGAATGGCCCTGCTGTCCTAACTAGACCGAATCTTACGCAGGGACAGGAAGAAACCTTAAATCGGCTTATCGGACATTGGCGAAATATCCGACCATCAAAGTTAGGATGTACAAGTAGGGTAGAGCACGAAATAAATACGGGTGATAGTAAGCCAGTCAAACAGCGTTACTACCCTGTTTCACCAAAGATCCAAGATATCTTAAATAAGGAGCTCGATGAAATGCTCGTAGAAGGAATTGTAGAGCCGTCACAGAGTGCTTGGTCGTCACCTGTTGTTTTAGTGAAGAAACCCGATGGATCCTACCGTTTTTGCGTGGATTATCGTCAATTAAATGCCGTGACTAAAAGAGACGCCTACCCGCTGCCCTACATTTCAAATATATTGGATAGGTTACGTGATGCCAAGATACTTTCTTCCATCGACATAAAGAGCGCATACTGGCAGATACCAATGGCTGCTGAAAGCAAGGAAAAGACAGCTTTTACTATTCCTAACCGCGGCCTCTTCCATTTTTGTAGAATGCCTTTTGGACTGCATAATGCACCAGCGACATGGCAAAGATTGATTGACGATGTTTTGAGAGCAGATTTAGAACCAAATATCTTTGTTTACTTGGATGACATCATTGTGGTCTCATCAGACTTCGATTCCCACATAGAAACATTGGAGAAGGTCTTAGAAAGATTGAGCTCAGCCAACTTAACGGTGAATTGGGAGAAAAGTCAGTTTTGCAGAGAGGAACTAAAGTTTCTGGGATATGTGGTAAATGAGAACGGCCTACAAGTTGATCCGGGAAAGATTGAGGCGATATTAAACTACCCAGCACCTAAGAACGTAAAGCAAGTGAGACAGTTTATAGGGCTTTCTTCCTGGTATCGCCGCTTTGTCCCTAATTTCTCGACTCTAACTTCACCGCTATCGGATCTACTGAAGAAAAACAAGAGATGGAAATGGGGACAAGAACAAGAAGAAGCGTTCAGATTACTGAAGGAGAAGCTTGTCACAGCACCTGTGTTAGCATGTCCTGACTTCAGTAAGCGATTCTTCCTACAAACCGATGCCTCTAAAACAGGATTAGGGGCTATTCTTTACCAAGAATACCCAGAAGGAGATCGGGTCATAGCTTATGCGAGCCGAAGTTTGACCACAGCCGAGAGGAAATACAGTGTAACTGAGCAAGAGTGCCTAGCAGTTCTCTGGGCAATAGAGAAGTTTCGGCCTTATTTGGAAGGGATGGATTTTACAGTTATTACTGACCACATTGCCTTAAAATGGTTGAATAGTCTTCGCGACCCTCAAGGTCGACTGGCTAGGTGGGCACTAAAACTGCAGCAACACCAATTCACTATCGTACACCGTCCCGGCAAACAAAACGCTGCAGCCGATGCGTTGTCACGGACTTACGAATTCCCGATAGCCAGAATTGATATTGGAGAACCAATAGAGGACGCGTGGTATCAGCGGATGATTAAACAAGTAGAAGAGAATCCATCGAAATATGCGGATTGGAGGATTGTTAATCAAACTCTATGGAAGCTTGTTAATAATAACCGGAAAATGGTAGGAGATAGCAACCAGTGGAAATTAGTAGTTCCTAAACAAAAACGTAGGGAAGCGATCTGGGAATGTCATGATAAAGAAATTGCAGGACATTTGGGATGTTTCAAAACCTTGCAGCGGGTAAAGGAGTACTACTATTGGCCTGGCATGGCAACCGATGTAACCAGGTACGTACGGAAATGTGAAGTGTGCTTGGCGAATAAGCCATTACAGACTAAGCCTGCGGGCCTAATGGGGAAACAGCGAGTAGTTACCCAACCTTGGCAAATGGTTTCGGCAGATATAATGGGGCCGTTTCCTATGTCTTCAAACCGGAAAAGGTTCATACTAGCGTTTACCGACTGCTTCACTAAATACAGCATCATAGTACCAATTTCAAAATCGACAGCCGAAGTGGTGGCCAAAACTTTAGAAAGAGAGGTCTTTCTTAAGTTCGGGGTTCCCCAAATTATTATATGTGATAACGGCCCTCAATTCAGGAGCAATATTTTAAAAAAGAAAGCCCGAGAATATGCTGTTAAATTGTGGTTCACCCCAGTCTATCATCCACAGGCTAATCCGATGGAGCGTCCAAATCGAGTGATAAAGACACTCCTAGCTTCCTATGTGAAAGACAATCATAAGCACTGGGATAAGGATCTACACAAGTTGGCTTTTGCTATGCAGACTGCGGTACATGAGGTTACCGGTTATTCGCCAGCTTATTTGAATTTTGGACGAGAGTTACCACGTTCAGGCGACGAGTACGAGCATTCCATTGCTTCAGATAATGTTCCGGAAATGGGAG
Organism: Aelia acuminata; assembly: GCA_911387785.2. NCBI lineage: Eukaryota > Metazoa > Arthropoda > Insecta > Hemiptera > Pentatomidae > Aelia > Aelia acuminata. The sequence goes on from OU426985.1 coordinate 11,162,903, forward strand.
ATCGAAAGGCTTACGCACAGAAGTTCAACATGATGCCAGTAATATATGAAGAAGTGGTTGAGCGTCTACGGCAATCATACGAGAAAAGCAGGTACCATTATAATCTTCGGAGAAGGAACGTGGATCTACAAGCTGGAGATTTAGTGTGGAAGAAGACCCAAACCCTTTCGGATGCTTCAAAGAACTTTTCTAATAAATTGGCACCTCTATATGAGAAATGTAGAATCAGAGCAAAACAAGGAAATTTATTATACGTGCTAGAAGATCTACAGGGTCATCCCTTAGGAACTTGGCATGTCAAAGATCTAAAACCTCATCCGACCTAAGACTTAAGATTCAAGCATTAGAAAAAAAAAAATTTTTTTGGTAGGGAGGGGGAGAGTTTGTAACGAAAAATAAATAAACAAAAAAAAATTTTTTTTTATTTAATAAAACTCATTAAGTAATAATCGAAGAGGGCTTAATATATTTTTGTATATAATTAAAATATGTGTTGTTTTAAAAGCTTTGTATTAGTTTTTTATTGATATAATATTTTTTTTATTTAGCTATAAAAATAATTATGTTTTATTTTAAAATAAGAGACGGGACCGAAGTAATTAATTGAAAAACAGCTGTTATTAAGGCATTTGTTTTTTTTGTAAAAACAACGAAGGAAAATACAAGAGATGTTCGCTAGCGTTCGACGAGTGATGATAAAATGAGACTGTTTTAGTGATTAACGTAGTTGTGGTCTATATCGTTAAATATCAGAGAATTGAAGAATAGTGGCGTTCACGGAAGAGATTCCGGTGACGAGAACCGCCAAGCCGAGTGGCTACTGGCAACAAAGCTACGAGAAGACAGGCGAGTTAAGAGAACAGACTGGAGATATTTTTCTTTTAATTTCTTTGTTAAACCTTGCTTTTTTTATTGTATAGTTATAAGTTTAAATTGTTTCTAGTTGTGTGAATAGAGTTAGATTTTGATCAGGCCTGACTACAGAAATTGTGAGTAAATTTTATTTTTAATATCGTAGTGTAAATATAGTGTTAATTAAAAGTTTTTTTATTTGAGTTTAATTTGTTTTGTTCAATTTCTTTTTAACTTACCATTAAGTAGTTCATAAGTGTAAATTGCAAATTGTATTTTATGTACAGCCCTCTCCGAGATTTTAAGGTAATCTTTACTTATCAAATTTAAATTATTTTTTTTTATTCAGATTGCTTTAGGTTTTCGCTATTTCCTTAAAATAAATAGCGTGGCGCCCCTTAATTTATTTCAATTTTTTTTAATCACTAGTCATTTAAGAACCCGCCCGTCTCCACTGAGCTACCACCTTTTTTGTTACGATTGTTTTATTTATTTATAACCAATTAATATTATTTTTTTAACGTAACAAACATAAGGATGCATCCTCACCTAAATGAAATCGGTAAATATTAAATTAATGGTAATATGAGCGACCCTCCCCCCCACCAAAATTTAAAATTGTTAATATTTTCAAATTCTACATACCTGGAAACATAAGGATGCACCCTCTTTTTAATGAAATCGGTAAATTTTAAATTGATGGCAATGTGAGGAGCCTTTCACTAAAATTGAAAATGAATAATATTTTCGAATTCAATTTATCTGGAAAAATAAGGATGCATCCTCACTTAAATGAAATCAGTAAATTTTATATATATAGCAATGTGAGCGATCCCTCCAACAAAATTGAAACTGAATAATATTTTCGAATACAATGTATTTGGAAACATAAGGATGCATCCTTACTTAAATGAAATCGGTAAATTTTAAATTAATGGTAATGTGAGCGGAACCCCCCACCCCTCACCGAAATATAAATTTGATAATATTTTCGAATTATACCTATCGGAGGGATTATACTCAAATCCCAATCAGAATAAATGATCCATAAAAATAAATAAAATGGCAACAGAAAACGTTTACTTAAAAAAGTGTACTCTAATGCGGAAGAAATATACTCCAGTAACTTTCTCAAATGTATGTATACCGGAGTACTCACAGTAAAAAAAATTTGAGAAATTATGATCCTGGAGAGTATTCAAAAGTAGATTATTCCACATCCATACTTTTTACTCATATTATTTATAGCAAACCGGCAAGGAATTCCAATAAGTATACCAATTTTCCAAACACCATCTTGGGTAATACATATTTATTGTAATTTGTAAGTTTTGTGTAGGAAGATTTAAGTGAAGTTCAATTGAATAACCCCTATTTACAAATTTCGTAGTTAACGTATTTAAAAATTACAAATAAATAAATAAATCAAAAGAGTTAACCCCCCCACGAATTTATAAGTAGATATTTCTATCGAAACCACCCACTCTGGATAACATGATTAAATTTCATTATATCAATGATATCCGAAAAATATAAAGTTTTGATATTTTTGAATCCTCCCCTGAAATTCGTAGTAAATTTTTTTTTAATAACCACCACCCAGGTGGACATGATGAAATTCATTGAAATGAGGGTGCATCCTTATGTTTCCAGGTACGTCGAATTTAAAAATATTATCAAATTTAAAATTTGGGGGGGGGGGTCGCTCACATTGCCATCAATTTAAAATTTACCGATTTCATTGAAATGAGGGTGGATCCTTATGTTTCCAGATACTTTGAATTATTATCAATTTTCAATTTCGGTGATGTGGGGGTCGCTCATATTACCATTAATTTAAAATTTACCGATTTCATTTAAGTGAGGATGAATCCTTATGTTTCCAGATACATTGAATTCGAAAATATTATACATTTTCAATTTTTGGGGGGGGGTCGCCCACATTACCATTAATTTAAAATTTACCGATTTCATTGAAATGAGGGTGCATCCTTATGTTTCCAGGTTTGTAGAATTTGATAATATTATCAATATTAAATTTTGGTGGGGGGGGGGGGTCGCTCACATTACCATTAATTTAAAATTTACCGATTTCATTTCAATGAGGATGCATCCTTATGTTTCCAGATACTTAAAATGAGAAATTATTATCAGTTTTAAATTTCGGCAGTGGAGGAATGCTCGCATTATCTAACATCTATCATCTAACATTTACCAATTTCATTAAAATGAGAATGATTAGAGATTTCAATTTTGATAATATTTTTAGTTTAACTTTTTGATGGGTGAACGAGCCAATTAGAAATAATTTTCATTTACGTCTCCGGAAACACACTAATGTTGATGGAGACGGAGATATCAAGTTATTCGAATTTATGGAAGGGGAAAAAAAAAAAATGATAATATCATGTTTTAAAGCCCCGCAATCTCAAACTAACATTATTCGTGATGTCAACCGATTAAAATTAGTTCATTTTAATTTTTGGCCAGCAAAGGTCCAACTTACATTAAAATGATATTTTCAAATTCTATCTGAAGACATAAGGATGCACCCTAATTTCAATGAAATAGTAATGCGAGCGAGCCCCCCCCCCCCCCCCCCGACCCACCACCGAATTATAAATTTGATAATATTTTTGAATTATACCTATCGGAGGGATTATACTCAAATCCCAATCGGAATAAAAGATCCATAAAAATAAATAAAATGGCAACAGAAAACGTTTACTTAAAAAAGTTTACTCTAATGTGGAAGAAATATTTTCCAGTAATTTTCTCAAATGTACGTATACCGGAGTACTCGCAGTAAAATAAAGTTGAGAAAATATGACCCTTGAGAGTATACAAAAGTAGATTATTCCGCATCCATACTTTTTACTCATATTATTTATTGCACACCGCCAAGGAATTCCAAAAAGTATAGGCGGGCGCAATCGAATATAGGGTGCGCTAGTAGTTTTGCAAAATGTCGGAAAGAACGGTGTTAGACATAGTTGATGTGATAGAGATAATTGGTAATTTTAAAAGACCATTAATTGAAGGGCAGGCTATCCTTGATACAAACCACATAATTACATGTGGAATAATATCTAAAAATAAAAAAATAGTTATTTAACAAGCCTCGTGCCTTTAAATTAGCAATCTTAAAGGACTGCCCCATCAAATAAAAGTAGAAATCAAATTTATTAATAATAATAAGCAATTTTCTTGTCATTGTAAGTGTAAAGCTGGTAGTTCTGGTAAATGCAAATACATCATTGTAACTTTACTCGACGTTTTTCGGTTAGTAATAACATTAATTACCTTTTCACACAATCATTGTTATGATAGCTTAGATTCTTTGTCATATTATTTATTTTTTTGTCAAAACTTCAAGGCTTCGCATTGAAAACATGGAACAATTAAGCACACCGGATGTAATAGAAAAATGGGGAAAATTAAAAAAGAAAAACAAATCTATGACACTATGGTCTCAATGTTATTTGCATAAAACTAGTATTTTGGAATAATAAAATGTCAAATACTAATATTTACCTGGATAAATATAGTCTCTTTCTTTAAAATGAACACTACATATCGTCATATGTTTCGAAACAGGCTTATCTATTCTTAATTTTACAATCCACTCTTTAAGAAGCTTTTTATTTTTTGGAAATAAAAGGGAATGACACGTCTTTTGATTTTCTAATTGAACACTGAGGGACCGAGCAATACCTATTAGATATTTTTCAAATGATTTTTTGCTCAATCGGGTTTTAATTATGGAAAAATAAATTAAAAACGCCAAAAAACCCTATGAATCCCAGGTAATGGCCCGGCTTCTATCCCCGTTTCTCTAATCCCTGTAGCACCGTCGCAGAAGCAGCACCGTCGCTTGCGCCCGCCTATACAATTTTAATTTTATAAACCCCAACCTCTGAAATGGAAAATAGATATTTTTTAAAAACGCCATCTCGGGTAATACATAATTATTGTAATTTTTAAGTTTTGTGTAGGAAGATTTAAGTGAAGGTTTAACTTTTACTTTTTTATTATATTTAAAAATGTCTTAAAACAGTTAAAACTTTTATGAGCAAGAGCTTTTATATAAAAGTTTTGAAAAACTTTTATCGCTCAGAGGTTATAAATAAAAGTTTTTTTATGACAGATAAAGTTAAACGTTTTCTCGTATCAATTGAATTACCCCCATTTACAAATTTCATAGTTAACGTATGTAAGAATTACAAATAAATAAATAAATCAAAATAGTTAATTTATATGTAGATATTTCTTTCGAAACCACCCACTCTGAATAACATGATTAAATTTCATTATATCAATGATATCCGAAAAGTATAAAGTTATGATATTTTTGAATCCTCCCCCCGAAATTCGTAGTAAATATTTTTTTAATTGCCACCATGATGATGGTGGACATGATGAAATTCCTCAACATCAAAAATATCCGAAAAAGTATAAATTTTTATTTTTTTTTTGAATTAGCATCTTCCCCTCCCTCCTCCCCCCGAAATTCATATTAGATATTTTTTTTAAAACGACCACGCTGGGTAGCACGATTACATTCCAGATTATCAAAAATATCCGAAAAGTAAGAAGTTTTGATATTAATGAAGTTTCCCTCCCCCCCCCCTGAAATTCGTATTAGATCTTTTTTTTTTTTAAAAACGACCACGCTGGATAGCACGATTACATTCCAGAACACAAAGATATCCGAAAGTTATTATGTTTTGATATTTTTGTACCCCCCCCCTGGAAATTTATTGTAGTTATTTTTCAGGTTGACATGAAGAAATTCCTTAGTATCAAAAATATCCGAAAAGTAATATGTTTTGATATTAATGAAGTTCCCCCCCCCCCGAATTTCATTGAAAATATATTTTTTTAAAACCACTACCCTGGTTGACATGATGAAATTCCTTAATATCAAAAATATCCGAAAAGTAATATGTTTTGATATTTATGAAGTACCCCCCCCCCCCTCGAAATTCATTGTAGATATTTTTTTTTTTAAAACCACACCCTGGTCATGATTAAATTCCAAATTAAAAATATCCGAAAAAGTATAAAGTTTTAATATTATTGAAAACATAAAATAGTGATAAACGATTAAATAAACAAAAAACCGAAAAGGATAAATCTTTTTTGTAAGACAGTACCCTATGTAAATTTTGAAATACCTATTTTTTTTTATAAATTTTTAAGTTTTGTGTTAGAGGTAATAAGTAAAAGTTTAACTTTTACTTTTTTATTAGATTTATAAAAGTTTTAAAACAGTTAAAACTTTTATGAGCTTGAACTTTTATATAACCGTTCTGAAAAAACTTTTATCACTCAGAGGTTATTAATAAAAGTTTTTTTATAACAGTTAAACTTTTTCGTAATAAGTTATAACTGTTTCAATCCCTGATATTAAGTATTTGTGTGTTTGTTTATATTTATTTATATCAAATGTTTAGATGTACGATTTAATTGCCTTGCGGACTCAAGATGTCCTATTCTTTAACAAATAAAATATATCTATCTATCTATTTTAAGACACAACTTTGCTGCCTATTAAATATAGTTTTGAAAGAAACTATAATAATAATAATAATAAATGCTATGTGTCAAATTACAATCGACGGATGTGACCACATAAGGTCACATAACAGACCATGCTCGGGTATATCTCGTGGTCTGTCTATTTCCATTATCTGCTCTAATGATTGCAAAATTGGACTGGGTCCTCCATTCACACAAAACAGTTTCCCGTTTATGATAGCAGCCACTGGCAAGCAGTTAAAACACCTTATTATAATTCTATAATTGCATATCTTGTATAGTGCTTTACCTTAAAAATAAATATAAAATGAATATATATATACTTATTTATCATTGTAATATTGAATCAGTTTTATTCAGGTTCCTAATTTTTTGATACTAATTGAGCTTAATAGATAATAAAAAAAATGAATGAGATGTAATTATACTAACATATAAAAAATAAGTTTACTCAAAGAAATCGTCCTAGGTTTTTAGTTGCAAATTCATTACTTAGAACGGTGATGACGAAATAGGGAAGAATGGTTTCTATAAAATTAATTTAAAATTTAGATTTTGAATAAGCTGTTACATTATTTTTTTTTTGTTTATTTATGAAAAGCTACACTTCCCCAAAAAAATTTAGTCCAACTTCTACATTTACTCAAGGGGATACATTATCATCGCCTTCTAGAGACATTTTCAATAAATATAATGTTATGGCTTGTGTTTTAAAAATTCAGCATCAATTTATACATTGGGCTACTCTGTATAGAGAGAAACACTTTATTATCAAAATACATGACAGAAGTGGGGCTGCTCAATTACGTTGAGTTGCTTAAAACAGCTTTCTTATCAGAAAAAAATATACATATTTTAGTAACGCAAGCGTAAAACAAAATTAAGTCAGAACTAATTAGTTGCTGAATACAAAGCAATTATAACAGACTAATTATAATAGACTAAAATATAATAAATATAATAAAAAACACTTATTTACATTTTTACTTTCACTTACCTATATATGAAATACCATATAGGTATATAGTATATATATAGTAAGTGGAAGTATTGCGATCGTGAAAAAATTCGACTTCCGGTTTTCAACGGAAATACACGTTTTGGGGTCCCCTGAGTCGAAATGACCAAGTCCCGCGAAATGGTCTGTGTGTGTGTGTGTGTGTGTGTGTGTGTGTGTGTGTGTGTGTGTGTGTGTGTGTGTGTGTGTGTGTGAACATACTAGCTCAAAAACTATAAACCGTGCGATCCTGAAATTGGGTATTTAGTGTAGGTATATGCCCGCGATGTGACAGCATAAATTTCATAAAAATTACTTAAAGGGAGGGGAACTTTACTTAATAACTTTTAAGGTTTTTTTCGATTTTCTCAAAAACGGCTCTAACGATTTTGATTAAACTGAGTATTTCATCTATTTATATGCCCGAGATATGACTGTAAAAATTTCATCAAAATTGATTAACCGGAGGGGGAACTTTACTTAATAACTTTTAAGGTTTTTTTCGATTTTCTCAAAAACGGCTCTAACGATTTTGATCAAACTGGGTATTTGATGTATTCATATGCCCGAGATATGACTGTAAAAATTTCATCAAAATTGATTAACCGGAGGGGGGACTTTACCATAAATTTTGTAACATTTTCACGTGTTTTTTTGATTTTCTCGAAAACGGCTCTAACGATTTTGATTAAACTTAGTATTTGATCTATTTATTGCCCGAGATATGTCTATAAAAATTTCATCAAAATTGATCAACCGCAGGGGGCACTTTGCTTAATAAATTTTGTATCATTTTTACGTGCTTTTTTTATCTACTCAAAAAAGGCTTTAACGATTAATAAAAATAAGATATGAATGTAGAAAAATGTGTGACTTTGGGAAATGATATTTAACAAAACACGTCAATTTCTTATCTAAGTAAGTTGGTAAGTGAAAGTTGTGTGTTGCGCGCAAGTTAACTAATAATTCTCAAGTCTAATAATTATTTTTATTAGTTTTTGTTATAAACAATAACATTAACATTAGTGAATGGTCCCAGGTCATTAATTTCCGCCTTACCCTTTCCTAAGGTCCAGTTCCCACGTCAAGTTGCATTGGGTTATGTCACCCACATAGTTTACACCACCTTAGGGCCTTCTGCCGAACCCTTTTTCCTAGAAAAATTGCAAGTGCTGCATCCTTTTTTTTTGCAATCCCTGAAGAACTTCAACTTTTAGACCCACTCTTGCGAGGTATCTACTGGTTGATTGATTGGCCCACTGTACCCGAGGTACCAATATTCTTCAGAAGTCCCAGGTACATCCAGTCACAGAAAATCACTCTTGCGAGGTATTCTGCACTGGCAGTCTTCTCCTTGGCTCACTGTTACCAGGTACCGGAAGAAGACGACTGAATATCAACAGTAAGCTTTCATCAGACTTTATAATAATTTATGTAATATTTATATATAATTGTATTTTGTATTTTTATGCCAGACCCGGCAATTAATATAATGACTACTCAAATTGAATAATTAAAACAAATATCAGATATGGAATCATTTCCTATTGATGAAATTCATTATAATAAAATGCCTTATGTTAATGGCGACTCTAATGATTTAGAGCAATTAATCTTCGATTTGTTCGAAATAAAAATAAATAATAATGAGCAACCGTCCGATTTTCTCGAAAGGTTTACTAATAATAGAAATATTTTAATTTATAAATATAAACATGAAAAAATAATGAACAAAGAGTTAATGATAAGTCAATTAGAATCAAGAATTTTATATCATTTTTATTCAAATATGCCATTAGATGTTCGGATAAATTTGATGAATAAATCTGATCATTTACGGAATCTAGATGATTTACGCTTATTATTAAATAGCGAGAATCATCTTCTTTCTGATAATGATTCAGTTTCATTTAAACCAAAATCAAAGGCAGAAAAAGAATATAATGATAATTACATTACAAAAAAATTAGATAAATATTCCAAACATAATAAAATGAATAGCTCAAGACAAAATTATAAAATGTTGTCACCAGATCAAACCCATTTTTACAACCATAAATATCCCAATAATAATGTTAAACATAACAGATTTTTAAATGAGGGATCAATGAAAAATTACCAGCATCATTCCCGATACAAACAGAGGGAAGAAGACCCTAAAGACCGTAAAATTCGGGAATTAGAAGAACGAATTCAGCAACTATACGAAGCTGAGCGTTTTCTAAATATCGCACAAAATCCTCCGGAAACATATAATGTAAGCAAGGATACGCTATAAACCGAAATAGTCGACAGTATAATTAGCGACAAGGATACGCTAAAAATCGAAATCGTCGATAGTATAATTAGCGACAAGGATACGCTGAAAACCGAAATCGTCGATAGTATAACTAGCGACAAGGATACGTTAAAAACCGAAATCGTCGATAGTATAATTAGCGACAAGGATACGCTGAAAACCGAAATAGTCGATAGTATATTTAGCGACAAAGATAAGCTAAAAACCGAAATCGTTGGTAATAGCATTTGCGACAAGGATAAGCCAAAAACCGAAATCGTTGGTAATATCATTTGCGACAAGGATAAGCCAAAAACAGAAATCATTGGTAATATCATTTGCGACAAGGGTAAGCCAAAAACCGAAATCGTTGATAATCTAATTTATGACAAGGATATGCCAAAAACCGAAATCGTCGGTAATATCATTTGCGAAAAGGATACGCCGAAAACCGAAATCGTCTGTAATCCAATTTGTGAAAAGGATACGCCAAAAACCAAAATCGTCGATAATATAATTTGCGAAAAGGATACGCCGAAAACAGAATTCGTTGGTAATATAATTTGCGAAAAGGATACGCCGAAAACAGAAATCGTTGGTAATCTTATTAGTGACAAAGATATGCTAAAAAACGAAAACAGTTCTATAATTTCTAGCCTTGCGGTAGAAATAACTCCCGATTTAGATAAAGCTGAAGAAGTAGAGAACGCTTCAATTGTAGAAGAAATACTTGAAAGCAAAATAATGCCCGAACGTCCCATTAATACTATTAATAACAATAATACTGATGCAATTTCGGTGGTTCAAAATATTTCACCTTTAATTGAAAATATCTCTGTTAAGTTAGTAGAACCAAAATTAGATATAATTCGACATGCAAATTATTACAACAAATTGCAGACGAAAAAACCGACAAAATCTAATATAAATACACAATTAACAGAAAAAATTGTCTCTACAGTAGACATAATAAAAAAATTAAAATCTAAAATTAAATTAAAAATTCTAAAAATCCACAAATGGCGAAAAAGAAAGAATTTAATATATTTATGGATGTTGCAACCGGATGGAATACGAAACTACAAATTGATTGTGACGGAGTAAAATAGAAAGAACGGAAACATAAAGTAAAATAAAAACTCATATAATAATAATTAGTTTTAAGATTGAATAACATAATTTATATAAAATAAAATCATAAACTATAAAACCAGTAAGAAAGAACATAAAATTAATTAACCTGACGTCGATAATAAAATTAATACAAAATAATTAAAATCATACCTTTAAAATCATAATATTAAATAAGGATTGAATTTAGAATAATTATAAACATTTAGTGAACTAATGATTATAATTCCTAGATATAATAATGATTAAAAGAAATTATAAACAATAATAATTTATTCTGAAACAAAAAAAAAAAAAAAATTGTAATTTAAATATTCTATTCTTTAGCAAAAATGATAATGAAAATAATTAGTTACATTTCGACAAAAGCTGTTATAAAATAATACAAAATAATTACAATCATACTTTAAAAATCGTAATATTTAATAAGGATTGAATTTAGAAGCCAATAGTGAACTAATAATTATAATTCCTAGAATAAATAGTGATTAAAAGAAATTGTAAACAATAATTTATTATGAAACAAAAAAAAATTGTAATTTAAATATTCTATTCTTTAGCAAATATAATAATTAAACTAATTAGTAACATTTTGACATACGTGGTTATTGATAATAAGGTAAATAAAAGTAATTTATAGATTTATGAAAATTTAAAATACTGATTAATAAATTATAAGATTCATTATGATTTATATATTAAGAAATTAATTATACATTAATTATATTAATAAATAATAAGTGATAATAAATTATTAAGTATAATAGTAATAAATAATTTAATATAATAATATATAAATAAATAATTGAACTGATAATAAAATAATAATTAATTCAAAAGAAAAACTTATGTGCTTAATGCCTTGTTAAAACAACCTTCTACAATAAGTGAAAGTAAAATAAATTAATTTAGAAATTCAATAAAACATTTATCAGACATATGTATCCTAATATTAACAAGTGATACCAATTTTGAAACACAAATCAGTACATTATTGATATAATAGTTCCGTTTTAATTATATAATTATTCTATAATAATAATAAACCATTATTAATCAGTTTAAAAATATGTTATTTTTAAGCCTTTTTTCCAACAATAATAACAATAATAATATATAAAATATATGTAATGATAAAATTAAGTATTACATTGATAATTAATATAGTATCTACTTAGCGTTTTTCTCTCAGTGAAAATTAAATTCATATATAAATATTAATTTTATAATAGTCATAAAAATATTTTGATGAACATATGATATATTGTATAATATTCATAATCTTAGAGCTTTATGATTAGATTTATCTTTTTATCTAATATGAAAAGTAATAAAAATAAAAAAAATAATAATAATAAAAAAGATATATATATATATATAAGCTCGAATTTGGTTTTTTATAAGGAAAAGGCATTAGATTATTAATGAAGAAAATAATATCAAATTATTGCATATTATTTAATTAGAACTTATAATGAAAATTTTATGAAGGATTGAACATATTTGAATATGAACTTTGAAATTTTATAAATTCATCACTAATATTTTATCTTAATATTGATGCACCGATAATTAGTCAATGCGGCTATATTAAGCAAGAAAACATATTTACTTATCTAAAAGCTAGTTTATTTAGTCTATATTAAAGGGACAAATATTGGTTACTGCAAGGGAGTTTATTTTCTTGTTTTGTAAAATAAACAAAAATAAAAAAAAAAGAGAGTAGCTTTTATAGTAAATATTAAAGAAAAAATATTTTGTAGTAACCAGATAGTTTATTTTATTGTGAAATGAAAACAAAAATTTGTATGTCACAGAAGAAAATTGTAAAATATCATGAAGATATTAGAAGAAAAAGGTTGCTTATTATATGTTTTAATAATTAAAATAATAAATTATACAGTAATACTTATAATTATAACAATATATAAAAGTATATTCACTTACAATGCTTCAATCATAGAAAGCATTTCATTATAAGGTAGTACAGTATTATTTAACATTTTTATACTTAATCAATAATTAGATCAACCTAATAATGATTAATTAGATTTATTAAGTCGTTTATTTTTATGTACCTTGAAATTACATATTATTATAAAATAAAAGCATAAATAAAAATGTATTATTTACTGTAAGAGTTTAATTGAACTGTATTGGATGGTCAAATGAAATTATTAAACACTACTGTAATGTAAGTGAAACATAATTACTAGAAATGAAATATGTTTTATATTCAAGTATAATCATAGAAAAAATATATTTATTTGAACTAAATAAATGATATGTATTAGAATGTAAGTAATTATAAATGAAGGATCACTTATTACTTATGTAATTATTAATTTATGTACTGTAATACTAATATTAATAATGATGTACAATTTTAATTTAAAAAAAAAAATGGAAATTATTGTTAAAAAAGAAAAAAAACTTATTAGGTATTAGTTGACTTATTGTATATTGTAGTATTCATGGAGTCATGAATTAATGTAGGGAAGAACCATGATTGTGCTTATTGTAATTAGGCAATGTAAACATAGAAACTCACAAAACCAAATGTAACAACATTTAGCTACCCAAAATTAACAATCCACATATTAATATCAGAGCTTAGAAGACCCTGTAAATATTTACTAGAAAAAAAATTATTTTAGCTCGGAGCCCTCGCTTCAAAAGGTGGGAGAAGTTAACTAATAATTCTCAAGTCTAATAATTATTTTTATTAGTTTTTGTTATAAACAATAACATTAACATTAGTGAATGGTCCCAGGTCATTAATTTCCGCCTTACCCTTTCCTAAGGTCCAGTTCCCACGTCAAGTTGCATTGGGTTATGTCACCCACATAGTTTACACCACCTTAGGGCCTTCTGCCGAACCCTTTTTCCTTTTTTGCTACTTTACCAATTGTTCCTCGCGAACCGAACCACAACCCTGTGACTTTAAACTCCCTATCACCTAATTCTTCATAAAATTTACCTTTGTAGAAGTGTATGCATTTTTCGTAGATCTTCTTATCCATATCTACTTTTTCGTCCTGTTCGCTGTCGTTTGTTTCGTAGCGCACGGTTGGGTCTAATATATAAACCTCCTTACCATTTGGCTTATATGCTATTATATTGGCATATCGGGTTGAGCCGTCAGTGTCTATGACATATACTTCTTCCAGACACTTATACCCCTTTTCATATATCAGTATATATCTTAGATTTTTGGACGCGTCTTAGGAACATATTAGTTGTAGAATAAATAATTTTTTAATGCGGAATAATATGTTATTTAATATCAATTAGGTGATAAATTTGATCGTGGTCCTAGAAGGCATACTGCTTGTACCTTACGGGTTTTTTATGCCAATTTTAAATATTTTTCATTATTTCTTTACAGATTATATTTGAAATTTCTTATATTATCTATATCCTGTTTATAACTGTTTATAAGCAGTTTTAAAGTGAGAACAATAAAGCTTAGAGTGGGAGAATGATACCTACATTAAAAGATAATTTATCAAATCATTGATATACATTCATGTCTTGCAATTTTTATTTCTTCCAAAGAAACCCATAATTTCTACTTTAAAAGCTTTTCTTACACTCTTCATATTCAGGTTTTTTATGATCTTCTTTGCTATGTATTGTGGGTGTTACCAGGCAATTAAACTTTTTTTATGTAGTAATTAGTTATCGTTAGATAATTAATTTATAATTTTTAAATTATTTTATTAGAAGATAAAAGATTCGATCACGGCCGGGAATCGAACCCAGGTCCTCTGCATCTACGTCGCAGCGATCGGAAAGGACTCACGGTTAGCTCAGTGGTAAGAGCGCTGCGACGTAGATGCAGAGGACCTGGGTTCGATTCCCGGCCGTGATCGAATCTTTTATCTTCTAATAAAATAATTTAAAAATTATAAATTAATTATCTAATGATAACTAATTACTACATACCAACACACAATGTATATATTTGACGTATGTCAACTAGATCCAGTCTGTCTGGACAATTGTTCAGCCCCCCGGTACTTCGCTACAATGTAGCGAGACATGGAGGGAGGGATCACAGAAGAGAAAGATTTGATCACGATCGGAACGGACTCTCGGCTAGCTCAGTGGTAAGAGCGCTGCGACGTAGATGCAGAGTACCTGGGTTCGATTCCCGGCCGTGATCGAATCTTTTATCTTCTAATAAAATAATAATATAAAATAATTTAAAAACTTTTTTTACCTTTCTTATCGTACTAGGTGGATTTTACAGAGGTTTTGTAGTCCCATACCATGATGATAAAAACCGCATACTGTGATATAATAAGACAAGGTAGTCTTTATCCCAGTCCAGGGGATAAAAAGGGGTTTTCCATCTAGCGTCCCATCCGCTGACGAGCTAAAGGGTCCTAGCGAAACCGTTTCTGGATAATGGCAAATAACGTGTTTAAATATAAAGTAAATATTTTATGTAAATGATGATTTTCTTTTAAAATTGTTTTGATAGGTTAAGATATTGGATGGGGAATGTTCAATAATACTTAAATGGATCTTAGTATAAATTCATTAGATGGAAATTAAGATAATAAAAATTGAAATTTCTTTAGTAGAATAATTCAAAATAAAATTAACATTACCCTTGAATTAATGAACCACAGCAGGTTTCAGAAACTTCAATCATATTAGTTGTCAAAAAGTGAACTTTAAGATACATCGTGTATGGAATGGTCAGAAGGTTCACATATTAATGTTTAAATTTGGTTTAACCACATTTTCCATCGAAAAACCGGTAATAATCGATAATCTTAAATTGCTTAGTCGCTATGAGCAACCACCAATAATATCATTTAAATAACGTGGATCATGTTTGTATTTTTATGTACCCTAATTGGATTTTTGTGAGGAATTATTATACATTTTTACTTTGGAGTAGACAGAGGTCCTCCATCAGCCCCTGAAGTCGGGCAGTGTCTATGTGTCTAATTGTGTCTAGAAGGGAAAAACCCTCAATAAGATGCAATCGTAGTGACTCCAGGTATCCCTAAGATGATTACTTTTGAGAAGGTACTGAAATCTTCAAGTACGCCCAGAGTACTGAGGCATCATTTCGAATGATCCATTTGTAAAAACTTTTATTATTAGATAATTGATGGGGCTCATAGTGTAATTGATCCGAACAAATTAATAATCTTAAGTAGCCATAAATAGGAACGACGAGTAGATTCGGTATCAAAGATAATCATATTTTAAATAAAGGAACATTTGTGGATTGGATTAAAATTTTAAAACTTTTAATTAAGATGATCATATAAAAGATTATTAATAAATTATGGATAGATATGAATTGTAAAACATATTTTTTTATTAGATGTGAATTGATTTACAATGTTCCTTTGCTAAGGTGATGATAATATGTATAAGTAATAGCTGAGGACTCATATTTATTTTTCGATATATTTTTTTTATCAGAAATTATTTGAATATTAAATTAAATGGTCATATGATGCAAAATACGACATCGCACATTTAGATATAAAGGACTCAGTTCAGACTAATAGACACATATTAGGATCTATTATCTCTTATGTTACTCTGTTTTAGCAATTTTATGTGATGTTCACTGTGTTTAAATGTTGCATTAAAGAAATAAGGATGAGTTAATGCCTTCCAATCTAAATTTATTTTTTAATATATATTTTCTCTATTATCTACAAATAATAAAAAAAATATATAAGCAACATTCAATAGGAACACTTACATGGATTAAAATGAACATAAAGGAATATCCTTATTATTAGATACAGAAATAAATACCTTTAACCTCATAAATCATGTTTATTTCACATCTAACAAGTTTCATAACAATCGAATTAAACGTATGATTCAATTAACAATAATATTTACATTCCGTAATTAAAAATACAAAATTATAATAATCGATATGTCACATCTCCTCCCCATCTTCTTGAGCTGTGAATCTCTCCCTGAGTTGGTCTGGATGCTTTCTCTGCCTCTTCCCATTAACAATAACCCAGTAAAGTGTGTTGCCTTCTTTCTTCTGTATTCGACCTTCAGAATATCCTTTACCAGATGGGTTTGACACCCAGACTGCGTCTCCCTCATCAAACGGCTTCCATTTCTTTCCTTTGTCAAAGGGGTTTTTGCGCTTCGCCAATGTTAAATCCAGATCTCCCGCTAGATCAGGTTTTAATAAACTTAGTTTCGTCCTGATTTGTCGTCCTAATAAGACCTGACACGGAGTTCGACCAGTCGTTGAATGAGGTGTAGCTCTGTATGTGAGCAAAAACCGATGAAGCCTGGAATACATGTCATCGCCGTCCCTTTTGGAAGCGCCATATCGCTTCTTAAACGTTCGGACGACCCGTTCGGCTAACCCATTATTCCGTGGATGGTAAGGGGCGGTAGTGAAATGTTTTATGTTGTTTATTTCGCAGAATTCTTTGAACGTGCCACTGGTAAATTTAGTGCCATTGTCGGTCACTACCATCTTTGATAAGCCAAATCGCGCAAAGATGTCTTGTAGGATATGGATAGTTTTCTTTGAGGTCGTTTGCGAAACTGGCACGACTTCTAACGATTTCGATGTTGGATCGACCAGTACAAACCAGTGGTGTCCTTCGTATGGCCCGGCGTAGTCCAGGTGAAGTCGGCTCCAAGGTTGGGATGGCACTGACCATGAGATGAGTGGAATGTTTGGGTCACATGATCTATTTTCCTGGCATGCCTTGCAACTGCGCACTTTCCTCTCTATGTCCAAGTCAATACCTGGCCACCATACATGAAGACGTCCAAACGACTTCATAGCTACAATGCCCGGATGGCCTTCATGGAGTAACTTTAAACAGTGTTCTCTTAGTGATGGTATGACGATTCTTCCTCTCCAGAGGACAACATGGGATTCATAAGAAAGCTCGTCACGTTTGTGGTAGTATACTTTGTACTCATTGCTTGGTGGTGGTAAATCAGACCAGCCCTGTTCAATAAATGCTATTACTTTGATGAGTGTTTTATCTTTACCAGTTTCCGCCTTAAGTTTCTCCTTGGTGAGTAGGAGGTTCTCTCTCCGAGATGCATGAGTCTCCGCCCGTAATCAGCTGGAGTTGTATCAGGTTCTTGCTGTACAGGTAATCGGGAAATCAAATCTGCAGAAGCATTATTTTTTCCCTTTACATATTGAATTTGGTAATCGTATGAACAAAGTATGAGAGCCCACCTTGTGATGCAATCAGAAGTTATCTTAGGCAACTCATCATTCTCGCCGAATATTCGTACAAGGGGCTTGTGGTCAGTCCTCAAAATGAATTTATGTCCAAACAAATAGTGATGAATATTAGAGACTGCAAACACTATTGCTAGAACCTCTTTGTCCAAAGCGGAGTACTTTCTTTCTGCTGGTTCAAGCCTTCTTGACGCGAAAGCCACTGGCCGTTCAAATCCGTCGGGCATAATTTGAGCAAGAGTAGCCCCAATACCGTAATCGCTTGCGTCAGAGCTCACAACAATAGGGTAGTCAGGATTAAAGTGGACTAATGTATCCGAAGACATAAGTGTATTCTTAAGACTGTTTAATAGATTTTCATCATTCTCAGTCCAATTCCATTTAGTCCTGTTAAGTAATAAATTTAAATTAAGTAAATATCAAGAAAAAAAAATGATTGAAAGTAAAAGGGGATTAAACCCTGGTGAGCTCAGAGAGCAAATGGAAATCAAACAAAATTATATATGTAAGATCGCTTACCTCGAACTGCTGGACCGCATGGCATAACCTGAAATCAGAGCTACGTGGCAGAAGGAAAAAGGGGTAAAGGGAAAAGGGATACAATAGGACGAACCACATGGAGCCCTGATCCTGGCGATAGGCAGCTAGTCTCAAGCTGGAGATGAAGAAAAAGACGATCCCTTTCAAGAGATTATATAAAAACGCAGCGTACATGAAAATGACGACACACGCATATATTACTAATTCGTAGTTGAAGCACATTAATTTACTTAAGTACATAAAAATGACTAGTAAAGGGCCTATGACTACGAACGACATCCGTTCGTTCTGAATGACGAAGGGAGGACCAGACAACCAAAGAGATGTCAAATAGGAAATATTAGCAACACCACGACTGGCGACATCAGCCGGGTTTAAAGTTCCAGGAACATGACGCCACTGACTAGGGAGTGTCCAATCAACAATATCAGCAACACGATTAGTGACAAATGTCTTGAGCAGATGTGGTTCAAGCCTAATCCAGTCCAAAACTATGGAGGAATCAGTCCACAAGAACACGCCGTCAAGCTTGATGTCAACTGCTAACAGGGAAACGTAATGCCTGGTAAGTTTGGCTAACAAATGTGCACCCAACAATTCTAAACGAGGAATAGAACAAGACCTTAATGGGGCAACTCTAGTTTTGGAGCTAATGAGATTTACACTTACACTGTTACCCTGCGAGCAACGAAGGTATAAAACCGCACCGTAACCTGCAAGACTCGCATCACAAAAACCGTGAATCTGAACATTACCAGAACTATATAGGTGTCTGGGGATGGAGAAATCTCTAAACAAGTCTAATGAGTGTTTGAATTCCAACCATTCTTTCTGCATTTCGACAGGAATGGGAGAGTCCCAATCAAGGGGTAAACGCCAAAGTCTTTGAAAGAAGCACTTGGCATACATAACAACAGGTGAGACATAACCATCAGGATCATAAAGCTTTGCAGTCTGAGCTAACACCAGACGCTTTGTTACGGGCTTGTCATAATCAATTACCATCTCTTCAATAGGAAAGCTGAAAGCATCGGATTCGGGACTCCAGACGAGGCCCAGAACACGTATGGCATCTAGGGGCAGTCGATCACCAATTGGGATGCGATCCAGTAATGCAGGAGAATTACTGGCCCATTTTTTCAAAACAAAGCCACCGGAATTCAACAGTGAAACCAGCTCATCCCTGAGATGCAGTGCATCGATCAGACAATTATCACCTCCATGAATATCATCAACAAAGGTATTTCGTAAAAGAATACGAGAAGCTCTAGGAAACCTGGTAGCCTCATCCTTGGCCAATTTCAACAGAGTAGCAACAGCTAGATATGCCGAGGGCCCTACACCATATGTAACAGTACACAGGGCGTAGCATTTAACCTCGCTATACTCATCATCACGCCACAAGATGCATTGATAGGGTCTATCCTCGGGATGAACCATAATCTGGCGGTACATCTGCTCAATATCGCAAGAAAATACAAACTGGCACAGACGAAACAATGTCAGAATATCAGAAAGTAGGGCAAGAACGTTGGGCGCAGGAAGTAGGACAGAATTCAAAGAATGAAAGGTCGAAGAAAAGTTCTTAGAACTGGCATCAAATACCACCCGTATCTTTGAAGTATCCCCATGTGTTTTATAAACACCATGATGAGGGATGAAGTATCGGGGAAAAGATGGATCAGTTACTAACTTCATGTGACCTTTGGCCTCATAATCGGCCATAAATTGAATATACAACCTTTTGAATTCAGGATCTAATCTAAACCTACGCTCTAAAGAACTCAAGAGAGAAAGGGCATTATCATATGAATTCCCTATTAATTGTTTGCCACCTTTTATAAAGGGCAACCTGACCTGATATCTCCCAGAGTCTAATCGTTGGGTTGTGTTATTGAAAAACCTTTCACATTCCAACTCATCGGAAGATATTTTCCGCACAGAGGGTACATCCTCCAAGGACCAAAATTTTTGCACAGAATCACACAAAGTATCATCAGGAGACGATATGAGGGCAGCAGGAGTACCGTGTAGGCTAGCTGGAATACCAGAATGGGATGCTGCAAGAGAAGGACCCACTGCAACATGGGATGATGCAGGTAGAGGAGAACTTCCCATAACCACAGACCCAAAAGAAGTCAGCACCACAACAGGTAAACCATCCCCTAGAGGCACTATGGGCCCTAATAGGGATGATGCCACAACATCAGCGGATAGAAGAACATCCACCCGCGAGGGTATATCAAAGGTGGGATCGGCAAGAATATAATTTTTGGCCCTTTTAACAACATTGGGAGGTACATGAAACCTGGGATTATCAGCAGTGATATCACTTAAAATATAAAACAAATGATTGGAAGTCACAATCTTGCCTTTGAGGTCACAAACAGAAAGCATACACTGACCTCTAGCGGTGGTAGTGGAAGAACCAATGCCACTAATAGAAGCATCACCAAAAAACCGAGAACAATTCAACCTTTGGACTAAATTTTCTGTCACAAAACTGGCATGCGAACATGAATCCAGCAATGCTCTAGCTATTATGTACTGTGTGGGTGAAATTTGCAGCCTAACAAGCGCAGTTGGGAGGATCACCCCAGATCTCCTGGTAGATATTCCAACAGACATACAAGCAACATTAGCTGCAGTCGAGGACTTAGGAAAGTGTAACAATGAATGATGCCCATCAGAACTACAATACTCACAAGGCCCGGAATTAGCACAATTTTTACCCTTGTGAGCTGGAAACAAACACCTAACACACAAGCCCTTGGACTTCACTGTTTTGAAACGCCCACGAGGGGTCAGCATGGAAAATTGAACACAAGAAAATATATTATGTTCCCTGGATGAACAAATATTACACTCCTTGATAACAGTAGTAGATAATGAGGAAAATGATTTATTGGGTAAAAATTTATTTTTATTAGGACCTTTAGACTTATTAAATCTTGAAGCACTAGGTGATTTAGAAGGGACTGATGCTCCAAGCGAAGCATTTTCTAATGCCCTAACATGACAATGAAGAAAATCTATAATATCCTTTATGGAAGGAAAATCAATATTAGAAACAGACTTCTCAAATAAATCCCTTAAATTACCAGGAAATTTGGATAAAATAAATTGAACATAAACCAAATCCTGCACATGGGTATCAGGCTTATTCTTTATAAAATTCTCAAGTGAAGAAAAATGTACCTGATGTTGGTCAAGGAAATCCCTAATTGAATCGACATTATCTAACAAGGAGGGTAAATTTAAAATTCCATTAGAATGAATACTAACAGTGCGCCTGTTATTTGAAAATCTTTCTTTCAAAAGTTTAAGAGCTGAAGCATAATTACCTTCTGTGAATGGCAAATGTTTTACCACATTCAATGCAAAACCTTCAAGGTGACTGAGGAGGTACTCGAATTTTTGAGAAACACTTAAATGTGGTGAGGAGTCCACCAAAGTCTCAAATCTACTCAAAAAGGACTCAAAGTCAGTATAAGAACCTGAAAACTTATTAATTTTAATTTTAGGTAAAATAACAGAAGAACTATTCAAATTAATTGAGGCTTGATTATCAATAACAGTTGAAGAAGCTAAAGGCACAATAGGAGCAGTATATTTAGCAACCATAAACAACAACTTATTGAATAAACCTTTCAATTCAGAAACCTTTTTCTCAAGTATTTCTTCTGTAAGTCCCTCACACAAAGTCTCAGCTGAGATATAAGGTGATATAAAATTTTCAAACTCCTTGAGCTCAGCCCTAAGAGAATCTTCAAGGTAATCTGCTGATGATTTTGCTTGCAGGGGTGGTAAACTCTGTAAAGTATCAACATTATTATGAATTGAATTCAAGGAGCCTTTAATCAAGGTGACTGTCCTGTTGAACTGAATTAAACTCATTTTTGGAGGCATATTGGCAAGATAGTAATTTACACAAATCAAAATCTAAATAAAATACAACAAAAAATTAGTCTCACAAAATTAATGTTTAAAAAGAAGAAAAAAAAAATGAACTACTTACATATACATGATAAACGTATAAAAAAGGAAAAACATCTCAAAGGAAATTATAGTAAACATTCTTCAATATTTCTTGCTTTAAGATCAATATGATACAAGACAAAGAAAAACTATGATCATTTGATAATGAATAAGAAATGTCATAAAAGTTAATTTATAATATAATATAATATAATATAAAATAAATATACAAAATAGCGAAGAAATGATATAATGTAATATCAAAACAAAGAAACCTTCCCAATATCAGAGAACAATAAGGCACAGATAAGATAACCAAGACCAGGCTGCAACAGGTTAGGATTATGAAATTTCCTGTAGTCGAACAATGATGAATAAAGAATTTTTTGTGTCAATTTTGACCAGAAAAAAAACACAGACATAAAAAAATTTATTTAAAATTTTAATACACAGATAGTTCATAAAAGAAAATGAGGTAATCAAAGGCATGAATAAAAAAAAACACGTAATAATGAAATAAATGAAAAATACGTAATAAATGCAAAAATATACATAAACTCATAAAATCCTCTGGTAGTATGTTAAGTAATAAATTTAAATTAAGTAAATATCAAGAAAAAAAAATGATTGAAAGTAAAAGGGGATTAAACCCTGGTGAGCTCAGAGAGCAAATGGAAATCAAACAAAATTATATATGTAAGATCGCTTACCTCGAACTGCTGGACCGCATGGCATAACCTGAAATCAGAGCTACGTGGCAGAAGGAAAAAGGGGTAAAGGGAAAAGGGATACAATAGGACGAACCACATGGAGCCCTGATCCTGGCGATAGGCAGCTAGTCTCAAGCTGGAGATGAAGAAAAAGACGATCCCTTTCAAGAGATTATATAAAAACGCAGCGTACATGAAAATGACGACACACGCATATATTACTAATTCGTAGTTGAAGCACATTAATTTACTTAAGTACATAAAAATGACTAGTAAAGGGCCTATGACTACGAACGACATCCGTTCGTTCTGAATGACGAAACAGGAGTGCCGCTAAGGGCCTGGACGTGGATTAAGGGGTCAGACTCCACATAAATAATTTAACGTAGTTTATTTAGCCTTTGAGTACCCCTTATAAACAAATTAATACTTATCAAATTATTATAAAAATTTATTAAATATAGATGATTTGTAAAAATGTGAATTTTATTGAAATTAATGAACAAGTCCCCTTCTTCAAAAGCCTATTTATAGGTGCACACTTATCCTGCAGTTGTGGGATAAACCGCTGGTAATAGTTTATTGAACCCAAGAACGACCTCAGTTGTTTTGGGTTTTTCGGAGAGGGCTTATCTTTAATCGCCTCAATGTGTGAGTCTGTTGGATGAATACCGAATTTGTCTATCCGATGGCCAAGGCAGACGACAGAATTTCGGAACCAATTGCATTTAGTCGATTGTAACCGGATTCCCGCTTTGGCGAAACGAGTAAGGACTTGGTTTAGTCGATCAAGATGTTCTTGTTTTGTCGCACCCGTGACAATGACATCGTCCAGGTAGCAAGCTGTGCCGGATAATCCATCTAGCACCTGATCCATTGTCCGCTGGAATAATGCTGGAGCAAATGCGATGCCAAAAGGAAGTCTTTTGTAGCGGAAGTACCCTTTATGTGTGGCTATTGTGTGACTATAAATATTTGCGTAAACTTTCCTGCACTGGCATTTGAAGATAAGCATAGCGCAGATCTAAAGTGGTGTAATAAGCACCGCCACGAAGCTTGTCCACGAGTTCTTCAAATCTAGGTGGCGGGTATTTGTCTACATAAATGTATTTATTTATTGTCACCTTAAAATCGGCGCAAAGGCGGATTTTTCCGTTGGCTTTCAAGCTGACGACGATTGGTGAGGCCCATACTACAGGATCAAGGTTTGAGTCAACCGGCTCAATGACACCTTCTGAAGTTAACCTTGAAAGTTCATTTTCCACGGCCGATTTTAAAGCAAAATGAACTGGACGGGCCTTAAAGCACTTCGGAACAGCGTTTGGATCCATGTGGATTATTGCTTCATGGTTTTTCAAAGTGCCAAGGCCAGGCATAAAAACAGATTTGTGATTTCTTTGTAAGTCGCTGACTATTTTTCCTATCGAGCATTCTTCCTCTTTGACTTTGCATAACCTAGCCCCAGATGGTAAAGGGAGGTTGAACTGCAAGACTCAATCAAGCCCAAATAGTGGAAAATCATTGTTTTTAACCACTGTCACAGGCAGTACCTTAGTTTGTCCAAAAGCTGTGACTTCCACCCTTGTTTGACCGAGTGTATCAATGCTAACCCCTGTATAAGCGGTCAAGTTATGTGCAGGCTTCAGGGACGGTGAGCCTATTTTAAGCCATATGGTTTCACTTATTACAGACAAGGAAGCGCCTGGATCGTACAACATGTCTAGTTTGATCCCGTTAATTTTTAGTTTGATCATTGCCCTCGATGGTCCAGAAATGTTGAAGATCAATCTCTTAGAGCTGCAGCTACGAGGAGATGCACAGTCACTTGTTTCGCCTACTTGGTTTGCACGGCGCCGTTGTCTTTCCCATGTTATATTTGCTTTCTTGTATTTTAAACATATGCTCGCGAAATGATTCTTTACCTGGCATCGGTTACATTTTTTTCCCAAAGCAGGACACTGTTCGTACCGTTCGTCAAGTCTCGATCCACATCGAAAACAATCGCGGCCCCGAACTAATGTTTTCCTTTTTTCCCCCGAACGATTGTAGTAGCCCTTTGTTCGGTTCTTAGAAAAATCATTTTCTCAATTTTAAAAGTATTATTTTGTACTAGTTGACTATTGTTGAGGTGCGTTTGGGTTTCATCCGCCCGCTCAAGGGTGGAACCCAGTGTAATAACGTTTTCCAAACTGCAATCAACTCCTGGGAACTGACGAATTAACTCCCTTTGCCAGTTAGGGTTATTAATTCCTACTATAACCTGATCACGGATTCGCTCGCTGAGCGAGCTACCAAACTGACACCCAGAAGCTGGTCTTTTTAATATATTAATGTATTGTGTCACTGTCTCGCCCTCTTCACGAAATCTGCGAGTAAATGTAATTCTTTCGCCAATTGGACAAGATTTTTTTCAGTAATAATTATCTAATACAGATACAATGTCAATATAAGTATAAGAACTCACCGGCTCAGGCCTGAAGTGGTCTACTACTACTCTGAACGCCTTTGGTCCCACTTTAGAGAGAAGAATCTCGTCTCACATGATCGTCAAGTACGCTGTGAATGCGAAGCTTGACTTCAAATCGTTGCCTGTAGTACTGCCAGTCCTCTTCTTCAGGAAGGAAAGGCCCAAACTGTAAACGTCTAGAAGACCCACGGTTCCGGCCAGCTAATGATAACCTTCCCGAGTTGTCTTCAGTGTCTGAATGTTGATTCTCGCGCAAGGAATCTTCATTACCGTACGGACTGGTTGCATTACTGACCTTCTTCTTCTGTCTTCTGTTGCCCATTTATCCAGCAGCGCCAATATTAGATAGGGAAATAAATACCTTTAACCTCATAAATCATGTTTATTTCACATCTAACAAGTTTCATAACAATCGAATTAAACGTATGATTCAATTAACAATATTATTTACATTCCGTAATTAAAAATACAAAATTATAATAATCGATATGTCACACTTATTAAGCAAATAAGAATGCCTAACTTACAAATACAAGTGTAAGAAACTAGATTTACTATTCACAACACATAATACTTAAAATCAGTCAAAAGAGAATTACATTTTGTAAATTTAACAGTAGAACTCAAATAATTGTCTTTAAGATTCCATTTGAGTATCTTCTTTCTTTTCATCTCCCTTCTGATTCTGTTTGCCTTGCTGAGACTGTTGAACAGCTGGCTGATTGGTTTGAACTACGGGTACTTCACGACCACGAGGCTCATCCTTTACTATTTTGTGGGCAGATATAGACAGGACACCATCTGATGACAGGTCAGAACTCAATTTTTCCTGATCGACATCTTCTGGGATTTTGTATCTTCTTGTGAACTGCCTAGAAATGAATCCATGTTCATCGGACCTTTCCTCATGCTTTTCATCAAACTACTAGGTTGCCATCGATAACTTTTAATTTGAGTCCGTCAGGCTTGAACTGCTGAACGTCAAGGTTGACTTTGAATTCATTTTTGTTATTGGAAAATGTAGAGAGATTAGAATCTCCAGCTCCTCCTCAAGTTCCTCCATGGACGACGCAGCTGTCCACCAGATCTGGTAGGTCTATGGGTTATCTGAAGAATATCTGCAGGTGTCAGGTACAACTGACGATCATTCAAATTGTCCAACCAATGACGGCGGTCATAGTATTCCACATTGGCATTGATTAGGTGAGGTAAAAGCGACATTTTGAAGTTAAGAGAGTTTCGAAGAACGCTTAGCACACTGATCACTCACTAGCTCAGTCAATCGAATACTGTCATAATAGCTGAGAGCTGAGATTCATTAAAAAGAATGTGTAAATACTAAATGCTTGATTGTGACCTAAAACACCCAAGAGTGTACTAGGGCAGCAGAGTTTTGTAAATTAAGAGTTTCACGGTTTTTCTCTAAGCGTGTTTTTAAGATAGAAAATTAAATACCGAATTAGACGTTATAACAAATATATTGAATTATTAATTTTATACACATATATATTAAATATAAGGAAATAATTATATAAAATATAACTCATAACTTATTATATATTAAAATATACAATATATAAGTAAAAATTCTTTCCCAATGTTATAAATAAAAATTCAATTTTCTATAAAAAATTGGGTAAAATAACAACAGCGGATGTGCCTGTAATAGTCTTTCATACATTATTTCATTATTCTACTGTTTTTTTTTTTTAATCAATTAGTTTCATATTGTTTTATTATACAATTCTTTGTTTTTATTTTAAGATTGGTTCGTTCTTTTAATTTAATATATTTTTATTACCAATGTAATTTCCTATTGTAAAGGAAATAAATAAATAGCTTCTATTAAGGGGAGAATATTTTTGGTATTAGCCACTTTACGTGTGTGTTTGTATATAACTTTTTTTAGATTGAAGATAGTTTTTTTATTTTATTTAAAACGATATTAGTTATTATCTACTCGTATGTATTAAAATTTTGAAAAATACTAATTTTAAACCTGTTTCAAATTATTTTATTTTAAATTTTAAAAAATTTCTTTTTAATTTATTGATTTTATGCATTGTTTTATAGACACACACAAAATTTAACTCTATTATTTGTCCTTATCGTATTAGTTTTATATATTTATTGTGAACATTATTCTGATTTTTTCTTTTTTCAAATTTTATATTGCTTTAAATTTATTTATTTGTAATTACTCTTCATGAAATTCAGAGTAATAATTCTTTGTGAATTTGTTGTTGAAAAAAAAAAAATTTATTTGTTGTTTGTTGTTGAAAGAACTGAATTAAACAATTAAATATGAATAATTATTCATATTTAATTGTTTAATTCAGTTCTTATATTTATTTGTTTATAGAATCTTAAATTTATTAATATGTGTGTGTATATATGTATATATATTACTTACTATGTGTGGAATGTAACTCTAAATATAAGTTAAATATCGCCAATAGGAACTGTAATAAATATTAACAAGACTTTTTATGAGCATACACTTTTTAATAACAAGAGAACAATCTTCATCCCCCACCAGAAATATTTTTGACGCAATGCCTGAAGTGTTTCGTGCACTCTGCGATGATTTGTCTTCCCCTGGTGATAAGAAAGTGTTACCTCTTTCTGCTCTTCTTGATCTCTCACAGTCTGTACGATGACTTTGCTGCCTATGAATTTCCTATCTAATCCAATCTGCTCTGACCGCCACATTCTCTCAATCTTCTCTCATATTGTGGCGTTGCCCACGAAAAGATGGCAAGTTTTCCGGGTTTAGAATTATCTTTAAGTGTCCTACAGATTTGGTCATCCCTTACTCCCGGCAGTGATCAGATGCTCATGTTCTGCTTTTTCTGTACATGCTGTTTTGCATTCTCATTAGTCCCGAGGTTCTGGTTTTCCAAATTATCTGCTGGCTTTTATCATTTATAATTTCTTCCTGTCCTTCCGTTTCAGCTGGACGCTCCTCGATTAGATTTTAGGTTTTCCTATTCTGCAGTGTCCTCTCCCTCTCCAGGTTCTGTCGCGTCCTGTTCCCCTTCTCCTTCAGGTGTCCACTCTGCTAAAAACGGTCTCAAGACCCTGGATGATTCCCCTTTATCGTCCTCTATTGCGTTAACTGTTATTGCTCTGGACAGCCAGTCTATCACTACATTCTCTTTCCCCGTCTTATAAATTATGTCCATATTATGTTGGGTACGGAATTCTTTCCAGCGTGTTATCCTCGCTGACGACTCCTTTAATTTCCCTACCCACTGAAGGGGTCTGTGGTAGTATGAACACGAAACTTCCTGCCGAACTCATAGGGTCTAAAGTGATCATTAGCCAAAACAATTCCCAATAGTTCTCTTTACAAGGCGCTATATGTGGTTTCCGCATCTTAAAGACGCCTGCTAGCGTATGCTATAGGGAGTTCCCCCGTTGTTTCCTTTCCGAGATAGCACGGCCTCCAGTGCGTATTCGTTTGCATCGGTCGTTATGATAAAAAAATTCGTAAAATCAGGAAAGGCGAGTATCAGCTCCTCCGGAAGTCGTGCCATACATTTCCGGATATTATCCTCTATAAGTGGTGTCACTGTCTCCTTCATTCCCTTCTTTAAGAGGTTGTTTAGAGGTACGAGATATTCTGCCATTTCGAGCACGAATCTTCTATAATATTTAAGCGTTCCATATAACCGATCCCTTTTACATCTCGTGGTATTGCCATCTTTCTTATGGCCTCCACCTTTTTAGCATCCGGTTTGACCCCTTCTTTAGAAATTGAATGGCCTAAAGTATTTATACGCTCCTGACTTTCTAAAATTATCAGAATTATATAATAAGATACAAACCGAAAATTGGAATAAATGGCGATTATGACCCTCGTGGTTGGCGCCTTAATAAAAAAAAATAAAAAAAATGGTAGGACCTCAAGTGATGAGTTAGGACATTTTACTTGTCATACTTACAACGGCAGTTCGGTAGTAGACATGTTCATGATATGACAGTTGAGCAAATTCCAGAAATATCCACTCATTTGCCTCTTCTACATGAACTTAACCTGACTCTTTATCCCCTTATCTGGTCAACCCTCCCAATCAAGATAGCTATCCCCGTAAAATAAGAAAATTCAGATGGGAGGAAAGCAATGTTGAAATATTTATCAATTTATTAAAACAGTCACCTAATATATATTACAGCTCTGTTGAGGTAACTAACATTTACGAAAATTTTAAAGAAACACTTACTCACATAGGAATTAACTCAGGCGTCTCAAAATCTACTGTAATAAGACCTAATTGATTCCAAAACTGTAATTTCTGGTTTGACGAAAAGTGTAAGAGGAAAAAAGAAGAAGTCCGAAAAATGTACAGAACGTAATATTCAAGAAACAACCGTCTTCAACAGATAATTGACGTGCTTACTTAAAGGAAAAGAAAATCTATAAACAGTTAATAAAGGAAAATAAAAAAGAACATTATATGTCGAATAGCGAAAAAATCTCAGGGACAAGAAATAGCAGGGAATTTCGGCAGATCATAAGGGGCTTAAGGGCCAATAAAAACCAAGACATAGAAATATCGCTGAACACATTTGAGAAATTCTATAGAAATTTTTACTCTTTATCAGAACCTTTCAAAATTACTAATTTTACAAAATCAAATACATTTCTCGACTGTGAAATAACACTTCAAGAATTACAATTGACAACAAAAATCATGAAAAGAAATAAATCACCGGGCAATGACGAGATGCCTTACGAATATTACAAATTATTAAACCCTCCGTGGGAACATTACCTTCTCCATCTTTTGAACGAAGTTTATGAAAAGGAAGACATTCCGCAATGATGGTCTAACATAATAATTAAACCAATTTACAAGAAAGGTGAGAAAAAAGATCCAAATAATTATAGAAATATAGCCCTTCTAAATACGATAACAAAAATAATTACATTCATTCTTAATAGTCGCCTTACGGAATGGTCAGAAATCAATCATATATTCCCTGAAGAACAAAATGGTTTTCGTAAAAATAGAGGATGTAGAAACAGTATTTTTGTTCTCAGCTCAATTATAAATATCACTCTCAGACTTAAAGGCCGCTATATATTTGGAATATTTATTGACTTCCAGAAAGCATATGACTCCTTGAATCACGAAAAGCTCTGCCATAAGTTAAATAAAATAGGAGTAGGTTCTAAAATAATCAACATATTCTAAATATTGTATAAAAACATGAAAGCAATAATTGAGATCAATGGGGAGGTTTCAAATCCTTTAAAAGTAACAAAGGGTGTTCTCCAAGGCGACTCAGCAAGCCCACTACTCTTCGCACTATACATATCAGATATAGTAAAGTACTTCCATGACCACCAAGCAAGAGGTATATCTATAAACGGCTCTAAAGAGTTATTAAAGCTATTATTTGCGGACGACATAGTGATCCTAGCAAACTCGTCGACAGATTGCCAGAAAAGGCTCAACTTATTATACAACTATTTTGAAGAAAATATGCTCCTTCTGAATACAGAAAAAACGAAAACAGTGCCATTTCACAAGGGCGGAGGGCGAATGAAAAAACTTAAACCTTTTTTTATGGAGAAAAGAACATACAAACTGTAAATAACCACATATATTTAGGAATACAGTTTACCTCGTCCGAAAAATTCCTTCTAGCCGCAAATACAGCTATCAAAAAAACAAAAACTGCTATTGCTACAACATTAGCCATACTACAAGAAACAAGATTAAGAGATAGGGACTCGAAACACACCTTATATAAGTCCATAATCCGATCCACCCTTCTGTATTGTTCAGAAATATGGGCTCCACAATATTGTAATAACCTCGAGACAATCACAACTAAATACGTAAAGCAGATTTATCATTGGCCGAAACACACTCCAAATTATATCGTCCGTTTAGAGACTGGAACTCAAAAGCATGGAAGTAGAAGTAGTCAAAAGAATGCTGGGATGGTGGATCACCTTACTGAAAATGCAAGGATGGGAATAACAAAACTTCTTTTAACTGGTATACAGAGCTAAAACTTAAACTAGCAAAAGTAGATTCGTCAATTGTTCTAGAACGCAACGATCCTAGTCCTGAAGCTGTCCAACTACACCCCAAAGATATAATAAACAGATTCGAAAATTATTCCATCAGTTCCGACATAAACTCAGTCCTCAACTATAACGACAACGACGAATATCGAAATATTAGCAGTTTAAGCCGGCCAGAACTATACTTAAACTTAAGAACAAAGATAAATAAACAGCAGCATGTTGATGAATTCTTCTTCTATTTTTATTTTTTTATTTTTTAAAGAGATGGTGTGGGAAATTTTTACGTCAGGTGGCAGGGTTGGAAACTGAATTGCTTAGAGGTCGATCGATATTGGTTTAAATTTTCTTTAATTTCTTCATTTTTTCTTTTTTTTTTTTTTGCCTGATCAGTGAGTGATTCGATTGCATTGTTCAGGAACCCATTTTTTTATTTTATATAATTCTTTAGTTTAATTTTTAGTTCTGCATTTTTAAATTAATTCTAAATTCAGTAATTAATAAGTTGTAAATTCAGTAACTAATATATTGTCGTTAATTATTAATCAAATTTAACATTGAATATCATACCAATCTATATTAAGTATTTAATTAGCATTAGTTTAGTGTTATGTGCGTGTATGTCTGTGATTGGTCGAAGACTCTCTGAGACTAACAAAAGAAGCTTCAAGTGAGTCAGCTGTTGATTCTCGCCAGCCGAGTACGCTCACGCTTAAAACATTCTTTAAAAACATTTATTACATTCTCGTTCACCCAGGGTGTTCAGTTGTGTATTGTGCACATTTGCAGACATTATTTCAGAAGACTGAGCGAAGAGGAAGATTAAGTTCCCATGGATGGATGGACATTTAAAGTAAAATAACTCCAATATTATTTTTTATATAATGTCTGAACTTTAAATTTTGTTTAATCTTCATCCTTAAATAACATTCTATTAACATTGGACTTAACCTTTTAACATTAAATCAAATTGCTGAATTCAGTTATTATATATATCTTTGTATTATAGTTATTAATCATTTTTTTATTACTCTACTCTATAGTTCATCAATGGCCATTCGATTAAAACATATTTTTGCCTATAATAGTTTATAAGTTGTGTTTCATTTTCATTCAATAATTTTTAACCGACTTCGAACGAAAGAGGAGGTTACTCAATTCGATACGTATGTGCCTTTTTTTTTCTTTTTTCTATGTATGTCTACCGATTACTCCGAGATGGAGGGACCGATTGGAACGAAACCTTTTGCATCTTGTAGAGTATTTTCCCAAGTTGGTCCCATTATAACCTTTTTTCTGTTCTTAATTTATTTAAGAAGTTATCGGGAAAAAACATGAAAATAAATATTTAATTATCACTAAAAATTTTTACTTATTGGAAAAACATATGGCATATATAACATAATGTATGCTCCAACAAGCTAGTAAACTCATTGGTAACTAACAAATCTCAATAATGTTTTAATGCTGGATGAATCATGTGGGAAAACTAACCAATCAAATTTAGAATCAACAGAGTGGGGGGAGAACATGAGCAGTCTATTAGTTATACGACGTGTTTTAAGTGCTTGTTGGAACCAACCTATTCATAACCTTAACTAATTTTTCAACAGTAAATATCCGCAAAATATAATATCGCTGTCGTTTTCTGTAGCGATATTAGTATACATATTAGATAGATATATATATATTCATCGATAACAGTGAACCTTCTGAATTCAGATCTAGTCGACGGTTGGACACCATAAACGTAAGACCACGCAATTCGTGGAATTCCAAGAAAGACTGAGTATTGATAACCGTTTTAAAACAGAATTTAAGACTTCTTCAAGTTCCCCAAGGTTCGTTTAAATTTAAAATCGTAGCCCTTCTTGCTTTAAATCAGATTTTGCTTTCCGACGATTCTTCATGGAGTGAAACTTGTTATGTTTTCCGTATTACTACTATAGGTTTTTAATTTTGTTTCTGCAACGAGAATAAATTAGAAAGTCTGTCAGTGCCAAATCATTTATTTTAAGAAGACGAAAATCTGCTGTCTAAGCTCAAATGTGGCTCGAAAAAATATTAGGTGCATGTCTTCTTCTTCTTCTTCTTCTTCTGCTCAACAACCCGCTAGCGAGTCGAGGCCTCTTCAAACAGTTTCCGCCAGTTGTTCCGGTCAAGTGCGGCCGATTTCCAGTTTCGAGATCCAAGGAGCTCTCTGGCATCGTGTGACACTCCGTCCAACCACCTCAGCTTCGGTCTTCCGCGACGTCTCGTCCCATACAGTACCTCTCCTAGGACCTTCTTCTCTTAGGAGGCGGCGCAAAATTTAAAATTTTTAACACTAGACATTATGAAAATCGTAAAATGGATCCTCTCTTCTCATCTATTGATTTTAATGCCTACTAATGGAATTGTATCGATAAAATGTCATTTATATTTGCGCCGCCTCCGAAAAGATTGTGTTGTATTGAACATAGTATTTAATATTTTAATTTAAAAATTTTTAATAAAAATTAGGATTTGTACAAATAAAAGTAAAATTATTCGTCTTATTGCATTTCTTCCCTTTTTATAACATTTTCAATTTTGCTGTGTACTCATAAAAATCAGAAGGTAATTATTTCATACTTTTCAGTGCATTTATTTTTACTGGTTCCATGGTTTCGAAGTCGGTTTAATTTTTTTTTAGTTTCATTCTTGTTTAATAATTTATTTGTATTTAATAAGTTATAGTTTAAGCTTTAAATATCAGAGAATTTTCTTTATTTCCTTTCATTCATATTATTTTGTTCTCCTTTTTTATTATGCTATTATTTTCTAAATTGCACAGGTAAACTTTATGTTAAATATCTTTCATCTTATTCTTTTATTATATAAAACTTTTAATACATTAACCAACAAAACTAAGAGCATTGAGCACCGGCCATACTTTCTTCATAATTGAATTCTACATTCTATAATAGTTTATTCTACATATTATTCTAGTTCTTCACCTTATAATAGTTTATTGTATAATTAAAATAGTTTATCTATCTATTTACTTATTGTGCTTAATATTAATCAAGATGTTTTGTTTGAAACACAGGCTTAATCACAGTATCTGCTACTGTGTTAGAGTATGCTATCAAACTAGTATCATTGTTAATTCACCTTTATTATACAACCATAATAATGAATGGTCATGGTTATTATTAATTGTGTTACTGTTTAATCCGTCAAATTACTACCATTGTTTTTGAATTGTCGAATGGGATTAATATTGTATTAAATTATATGTAATATATTTTATCACTTTTTATTTAGTATGTTTTGTAAAAATTATTACATACTTTGTTACTAACATTAATGATATAAAAAAACAACAAAAAAAAACAAAACAATGAAAGCCTTACTAACACCAATTGGGCCGTACTCCTGGCTAAAAGAATGCATTCTAATAGCCAATAAAGTTGTTATGTGTACTCATAAAATTAAACAGGTGAATGTTGAAATAATTATGTCTAATAAAAAAGCCCGGGAAAGACGAACGTGGTAGAGCGTAAAAAATTTCGAAATTTGTTTTACCCAACTTACGGTTTTCTACATTTGTTATCATCTCCAACTAAAAAGCATGAAATAAAAAACATTTTATAAAAAAAAATTAAACCGACTTCGAAACCATGGAACCAGTAAAAATAAATGCACTGAAAGTTATGAAATAATTAATTACCTTCTGATTTTTATGAGTACACAGCAAAAATTGAAAATGTTATAAAAAGCGAAGAAATGCAATAAGATGAATAATTTTACTTTTATTTGTACAAATACTAATTTTTATTAAAATTTTTTAAATTAAAATATTAAATACTATGTTCAATACAACACAATCTTTTCGGAGGCGGCGCAAATATAAATTCATTCTTGTTTAATAATTTATTTGTATTTAATAAATTATAGTTTAAGCTTTAAATATCAGAGAATTTTCTTTATTTCCTTTCATTCATATTATTTTGTACTCCTTTTTTATTATGCTATTATTTTCTAAATTGCACAGGTAAACTTTATGTTAAATATCTTTCATCTTATTCTTTTATTATATAAAACTTTTAATACATTAACCAACAAAACTAAGAGCATTGAGCACCGGCCATACTTTCTTCATCAGGGAAGCGAAAGGTTTTTATTATTAAAACCTAACTTGCCTGAACATACTGGTCCTCCGGGCCGGATCGTTTTAATTGCCTTAGTTTTGTATAGATATTAGCAAAATAAAGTGAAAGGAAATTCTCTGTTATTATATTCTTGTAATATACTTATAATCTAATTCTTTCCTTAAATTGATATTTTCATTTGTATTTTTTACACTTCATTTGTGTATACATCTTTTGAATTCTAACTTGGTCCCCACTTTATTTGTTTTATCCAATTTTTTTTAACTTTGTTAGTTGTTCGTTCTCACCCACCAGATTTCGCTTATTTTAATTTAATTTCATGCGTTCTTGCAAATTTTACTCCTTCACTTCAATTTTCTTTTCATCAATAATCCTTCATAATGTCGACTGAGGCTTCATTACGCAGAAAACTCAACGTTTTAGGGCCAAAAATCAAAGCTGTTGTTGAACAAGGTCGTAAGGTCGATTCAGATAGGGATTGTCTTTTTATGTTCAAGGGGTTATATAAAAGTCTGCAACGCAATTATGATACCTATATTACAACTTTTGAGTCATTAGAAGATATTTATGAGACTGAAGGAAAAGAGCTAAGTGATAAGGATCGGACCATATTGGCGAATGTTGAACGGTATTTTCATGAATCGAATGCGTTTTATGAAAAATATATGAATCCTACACCATCACAACCTGCACAATTGGATCAGACTAGCATTCTGAATCAATCACTATCTTTGCGAACACATCTTCCAAAGATCAATCTTCCTAAATTTGATGGTAATTACCAGGACTGGCGCACATTCCGTGATACTTTCCTTTCTTTGATCCATAATGAGGCGGCTATTCCAAAGATTGAGAAATATCACTTCTTGTTGTCTTGTTTATATGGCTATGCACGCTCAATCATCAAGAGCGTACCACTTCGCAAAGAGAACTATGACCAAGCATGGTCGATCCTCGTTGAGAACTATGACAATAAACGTCTCTTGGCTACTCATCATTTGAATGCATTGTTGGAATTCAAGCCATTGCCCTCTAAACCTAGTTTGCAAGTATTGAAATCATTTCTTTCTAGTGTTGGAGAAAATATTCAAGCGTTTAAGCTCTTGAAAATACCTGATCCCGATGAGTTCATTTTATTTTCCTTAGCCATAAGATGTTTAGATCCTTCTACTAGAAGAGAATTCGAAAAAAGGAATTTGGACTCCGATTTTCCAAAATTTGATGACTTAGTCAAATTCGTCAAGGATGAATGCAAATCATTAGAACTATCGGAAAATAACCCCTCCTACTCAAACTCAAACTTAAATTCAGTGCATTCCATTGTAACGCCAAAATTCAAAACTTCATTAATGGTTGAGGGTAAGCGCTTTCGAACTGACAAAGTAGGATACCAAGCTAAACAAAACTCACATAAACCATGCCCAGTGTGCAAGGGAACCCATTCACTATATGAATGCTACCAATTTCGAAAAGCACCAAACCATGCTAAGTGGAAACTTCTTAAAGACTGGAAAGGATGTCTTAATTGCCTCAACGCCAATCATAATCTTGACGATTGTGGATCAAGACATAACTGCAACATTTGCAACAAGCGTCATCATACTTGGCTTCATGTTGGTGGTGATCCTACAATAGATGTATCTACACCTGGCACCTCTACAAGGGAAGATTTTCAGTGCGACAATAAAGACCATGAAGTATCGCCCGTAGCTCTAGCCAGTCGTTCTCAAACTAACGATGTACTTTTAGGAACGGCTGTTGCTGCTATTAAGGATAGCAAGGGAAATTTGCAACCTGTCTGCATGGTTCTCAATTGTGGTAGCCAATACTCATTCATTTCAGCCGAGTGTGCTAGCCTTCTCCAACTTAAGATCAAACCATTCAACCTACCCATATCAGGAATTGGTCAGACGTCTCTAGCTGGAAATCAGGGCATTGCTTCTTGTCTCATGCGCCCTATCATTGGAACTCAACAGATCAAGACCAATAATGTAGTTGTTGAGTGCATTACTAATGCGCTTCCTCATGTTGAACTACCTAGACAACTAGTTGAGACCTACAAGCACTTTGAATTAGCAGATCCTACATTTCACCAGCCAGAACCCATTGAGTTCCTTTTGGGTGCTGATTTGTATTTTGAAATAATAAAGGACAAGCCAATT
Organism: Aelia acuminata; assembly: GCA_911387785.2. Taxonomy (NCBI): domain Eukaryota; kingdom Metazoa; phylum Arthropoda; class Insecta; order Hemiptera; family Pentatomidae; genus Aelia; species Aelia acuminata. Next base: position 11,200,960 of record OU426985.1, read on the forward strand.
ACTATTCAACCAACTCTTCCAAAACTTATCCCCACTATATTTGGACATGTTATTACTGGATCTTTTCAAAACCATGCACCTCCAAGTTCAATGAAGCAATCCTTGTTCGTTACTGGGTCAGATAACTTGAATGAAGAAATGTCGAAATTCAGGCAGATTAAGGAAGTTCAACCTAAAACTATCCAGTCATCTTTAGGTATTCATTGCGAGCAACATTTCATGGAGACACATTTAAGAACGCCAGAAGGTAAATACATTGTTCATCTACCATTTAAATATTCATTTCCCGGCGATATGAGAGAATCCAAAGGCCAAGCTTTGAAGAGGTTCTTTAATTTAGAATCTAAATTAAATAAAATGACGACCTTTCGGTAGCAGAATATAAACTTTATGGAAGAATACATTAATCTTATACATATGGAACGGACTTTGAAAAATGATCACATTTAACTCCACACCATGGAGTGGCAAAGAAAGATGGTAACAATTCTAAAATCCGTGTGGTTTTCGACGCTTCTACATCTACTTCTGTTGGTTCCCTCAACGACAACTTACACTCTGGCCTTTAGTTACAAAGGAACATCACTGAAATCTTAGCTAACTTTAGAAGCCAACCAATCATTCCCCTCTAACCAGTCTCTTAATCATAAAACCTTTAACTTAAAATTCGAGGTCGAATTTTGGTGGGCGGGATGTTCAGGGAACCCATTTTTTTATTTTATATAATTCTTTAGTTTAATTTTTAGTTCAGCATTTTTAAATTAATTCTAAATTCAATAATTAATAAGTTGTAAATTCAGTAACTAATATATTGTCGTTAATTATTAATCAAATATACATTGAATATCATACCAATCTATATTAAGTATTTAATTAGCATTAGTTTAGTGTTATATGCGTGGGCGACTGTGATTGGTCGAAGACGCTCTAAGACTAACAAAAGACGCTTCAAGTGAGTCAGCTGTTGATTCTCGCCAGCCGAGTACGCTCACGCTTAAAACATTCTTTAAAAACATTTATTACATTCTCGTTCACCCAGGTTGTTCAGTTGTGTATTGTGCACATTTGCAGACATTATTTCAGAAGACTGAGCGAAGAGGAAGATTGAGTTCCCATGGATGGATGGACATTTAAAGTAAAATAACTCCAATATTATTTTTATATAATGTCTGAAAATTCAGAAATTTTGTTTAATCTTCAACTTTAAATAACATTCTATTAACATTGGACTTAACCTTTTAACATTAAATCAAATTTCTGAATTCAGTTATTATATATATCTTTGTATTATAGTTATTAATCATTTTTTTATTACTCTACTCTATAGTTCATCGATGGCCATTCGATTAAAACATATTTTTGTCTATAATAGTTTATAAGTTGTGTTTCATTTTCATTCAATAATTTTAGTTTCATTCTTGTTTAATAATTTATTTGTATTTAATAAATTATAGTTTAAGCTTTAAATATCAGAGAATTTTCTTTATTTCCTTTCATTCATATTATTTTGTTCTCCTTTTTTATTATGCTATTATTTTCTAAATTGCACAGGTAAACTTTATGTTAAATATCTTTCATCTTATTCTTTTATTATATAAAACTTTTAATACATTAACCAACAAAACTAAGAGCATTGAGCACCGGCCATACTTTCTTCATCAGAGAAGCGAAAGGTTTTTATTATTAAAACCTAACTTGCCTGAACTATTTTTAGAGATGCCCGCTATTTCCTCGGCCTCCTGAAGTCTGTAAAGTGAGCCACGGAATTTGAAAAAAGGTTTTTTGTAATTGTCATTCTTGTCTATTAATCTTAGTGTAGATTAGTGTAGAGAGACAATTATATATTCTCCGTCCTTCTTCACGTTCTTCAGGGGTACGATCATGACTTATTCTAAGGTTTAAATGCTGGAATCCTTCTCTTTTATTAAATAATTCTGTTTTTATGAGGCTACTATTTAAGGATAAGAGAATAGGCCGTGAGTTTTCTTTTTTACCAAATCTATAGCAGTTATTGAGATTGCTGTCCGGAATGGTAACACCTGCCGAGGCACATATTTCTTTAACTTTGACAACTAAGTTTTCGTTTTCGGAAGCTGGGACATTGAAAAGGATTAAATTATTTTTGCGCATCTCTTTTTTCAAGGAGTTTAATTCTGTAGTAAGATTTTCATTTCTTGCCTCTAACTGTTTGCATTTGACGTTTAGGTCTTCGTTTTGTTTTACAACAGATTCTAAAAGTCCCATGACCTTCCCTATCGTTGTTTTTAATCCGACTGTTTCAGCAGAGTTTTTCTTTATTTCTGCCATTAAATCATCATTTGTGAAAACTATTTTGGAATACGGGATTATTAACTATAGATTTAGTAAAATAATTATATGATTGCTGAGATACGTAATTTTCGTGTGAGTTTTAGCAATACCTACCTTAACAGTCAAACTCCAGTAAAGGAGTGAGTAATTGATTATTGGAGATACGATCAGTACGTACTGCGCAAGTCTGTCCCCACCCCGACTCCACTTATGACAAAGGAATTTTTACCTTGTTAATTCGTGACTTTTAATTTCTTAAATTCTTCTTATAGCGTTGCTCCCAGGTCAACTTAGATGCACGAATATGAACTGCACTACTAATACTATGTTTTTGAGCACTTTAAGCACAAACTAGCGGTTGTGGTACTTTTTTGGTACCAGTGTACTTTTTTAATTTTTACAGAGCTAACGTCACCGGTAATACACAGGTTAATGGCGGAGGCCATATTCAATTTAATAAACCAACATTTTATTACAAAGGAACCGTTTACAAATTAGAAAGAGAAGAAAATTGTTCTATTTGCAACCTACAAATACCCGAAAATTTGTACCATTTTATAATAGAATGCCCAATGTATATAGAATTGAGAATCCGTTACATAGCTAATTATATTAACTTACACAGTAATTCAATTTTAGGAAACCACTTGCAATAGAAAATCAACAAAAGCTCAACGACATATACTACTACACAGTAGGCTGCTTAAAAATTAGATCTTTTATAATGAACGAATAAATGATAAAAAAAAAAAAAAAGTTTGTATGTTTATATATGCCTGTGTGTTTGAGTGTGTGTATGTGTGGGTGTGTGTATGTGTGCGCGCGCGCGTGTGTGTGGGTGGCTGTTTTCGGGTGTGTATCTTTGTATATATAGACTTATTGTAGGCATGTTTACTATTGTCATCACTGAGCCACTGTGGTATTAAGTGTCGTTGTCCTATTGACTGGATAATATACGCAGGTGTCGAGGAATGCCTTTAAATTAAATGTTTTAAATTAACTGAATAGTTTATTCTACATATTATTCTAGTTCTTCACCTTATAATAGTTTATTGTATAATTAAAATAGTTTATCTATCTATTTACTTATTGTGCTTAATATTAATCAAGATGTTTTGTTTGAAACACAGGCTTAATCACAGTATCTGCTACTGTGTTAGAGTATGCTATCAAACTAGTATCATTGTTAATTCACCTTTATCATACAACCATAATAATGAATGGTCATGGTTATTATTAATTGTGTTACTGTTTAATCCGGCAAATTACTACCATTGTTTTTGAATTGTCGAATGGGATTAATATGGTATTTTATTAAATTATATGTAATATATTTTATCACTTTTTATTTAGTATGTTTTGTAAAAATTATTACATACTTTGTTACTAACATTAATGATATAAAAAAGACAAAAAAAAAACAACAAAACAATGAAAGCCATACTAACACCAATTGGGCCGGACTCCTGGCTAAAAGAATGCATTCTAATAGCCAATAAAGTTGTTATTGAATGAATGATTTTATTTACAAAAAAATATAAATACAAGAATAATGTAAATACAAGTTTTACAAGCCTTAGCTTTTTACTTTCACTTACCTATATATGTAATATATAGTAAGTGGGAGTATTGCGATCGTGAAAAATTTCGACTTCCGGTTTTCAACGGAAATACACGTTTTGGGGTCCCCTGAGTCGAAATGACCAAGTCCCGTGAAATGGTCTGTGTGTGTGTGTGTGTGCGTGTGTGTATGTGAACAGACTAGCTCAAGAACTATAAACCGTGCGAACCTGAAATTGGGTATTTAGTGTAGGTATATGCCCGCAATGTGACAGCAAAAATTTCATCAAAATTGCTCAAAGGGAGGGGGTACTTTATTTAATAACTTTTTAGGTTTTTTTCGATTTTCTCAAAAACGGCTCTAATGATTTTGATTAAACTGAGTATTTATTGTATTAATATGCCTGAGATATGATTGTGTGAATTTCATCAAAATTGATTAACCGGAGGGGGGACTTTACTCAATAAATTTTGTATCATTTTCACGTGTTTTTTTTATTTACTCAAAATCGGCTTTAACGATTTTGATCAAACTGGGTATTTGATGTATGTATATGCCGAAGATGTGATAGCCAACATTTCGTCAAAATTGATCAACTGGAGGGGGGCTTTACTTAATAAATTTTGTATCATTCTTACGTGTTTGTTTATTTACTCAAAAACGGCTTTAACGATTTTGATCAAACTACGTATTTGATGTATGTATATGCCAAAGATTTGATAGCCAAAATTTCATCAAAATTGGTCAAACGGAGGAGACCGTTTTTTTTATAACTTTTTTACCTCTTTTTCGATTATCGCAAAAACGGCTTTTACGATTTTCATCAAATTCGTCATGTTTAATGAAAATTAGATGTTCTCTAATATCAGGTAAGCTTTATTATTAATGTTCTGATGGGGCCTTAAATGGGGAAGGGGCCTTTTTTGTTTTCCTATAAAGTACCTTTGTATTTGTTTATTTGGAGAAATTATCTGTCTCTCGTTTCGCCTAAAAATAAGAAATGGCTAAATATGAAATATGAAAAAATCAAGTAAACATATAGAGGAGAAAAATATTCCGTCAACTCATAAAACACGTTGTGGAGTACGCCTTTAATGAAAGACCATTGTTCATAATTAAAGCCGTTCGGTTCATTTAATAAAAATTATTTCTTTCATGGTAACTAAATGAAATATTAAACAAGTACATAGAGAATTATAAAATCAGACGCCCTTGAGTATTATGCTTGCATTGCCGAATCATCACAAGTAAATACTTTTATTCAATAATAAAAGAAATTAGTGTTGTTTTTTTTGAGCAAATGAAACCAAAAATAAGAAATAAGGAAAAATGTGTAACTTAGCGTAGGGGAAACCAACAAAACACATTTCATAAAATGTAAACAGTAACTAAAAAGTATTATTATAAGGTGCTGGATACAATAACATATTGAATTAATTCATTTGTCTTAATACTTCTGATAATATCCGGTAGGGGCGCTTCACTCCCCTCGTTGTTGACTCTTAATTCCGCAGAATAGAAGCTATTGTTGACCTGTAACCACATTTTTTCTGTTCCGTCTTCAAGTCTATTATAATACTGTCATTGTTTGCATTTGTTATTGTTTTTATTGTTGTTATTGTTTAAATTGTTTTTTATATTGTTGTTTGTTTGTTTGTTTGTTGTTGTTATATAATTTTAATGCTCCGTTGACTTTTACAAGCTCTATACCGTGTGACAATGCTTGAAGAAGGGTGGTATAATGAACAACATAGTTTTTTCTTTCATTGAAGTGCGCTATTAATTTGTTGTATTTTCCACATTGTTTAGACCCGGGGAGGAACGGTAGATCATTATGTTTATCGTGTAAGTACTTAGGATAATTAATATCAACGTCCAGAATGTAGCCTATGTCATCTGTAGGGTATAGATTGTTTAAATTGATACTTTCGGGATCGACCCACTCAAAGTTACTAGTAGGAAGAGGCTGACTCATTGCAAAACCATATAAGTTATTACAATCCTGGTATGCAATGTAGGTAGTTGGTTTATTTTGTTTGTATCCTTCTAAGTACTTGTTATTTGCCTCGTGGAATCTAGGAGATGCTTGTACCAATCCTCCTCTTATACCTTTCTCGATCATTAAAGCCATTTCATAATCGGTCAATAATTCTAATTTAACACCTGTAAACCTTAGCATTGCATCCCTCGTCATCCCAGGAACCGTATAACAGTGACATGGATCTAATTTGTGAGATCCCATCGTAACATTCCTAAATTCTTCGAATACTTCAGACAGTAATATTACGTCAGACTTCAAGTAAATGTCTGCGTAATCACCCAAAGTTTTGCATTCAAATGTATTCCATACATCTTTAACATGGGCATACTCCTCTTCTGTAACTGAGGTGTCTTGTAGTGAACTATGAAATTCATCTATTGGAGGAAGGGTTGTATCTTCTAACATTTTGGGGGACGTGACATACTCATTGGGAAAGATGCCTTTTCTAGTCAGTAAAGAGACTCGATCGTTAGGTATTAAACTATTTAATATGTTAAATGAAGGTAAGTTAGCTACCAGCTTTTCTAGACTAGAAGGCATAAATCTGAAGGAATCTAAAAATCTTATACTAAATTTCCCATCAACAAATTTTGAAAATGAAATATAATTTTCTGCAGTATTTGCGATTACGTTAATCCTTTTATTATCATATCCCAGCTCCCGAACGATGAAGTGAACATCGTAACCTGACAAATTATGTAGAATTACTGGAAGATAATCAGGGTTTTTGTAACGAAGATTACAACTTTGGTGGGCTGCACCTCTGAAAAGGCCCGTAATGTGACAATGATCCTCAACTTTGATATCTTCTAGACTGAAGAATTCACCACACATGTAACAGTTTTGAGCAGTCTTATAGCTAAATTCTTCTTGAGGAGAGAGGGGTCTCATTGGTGTGTTTTTATTATATACCTTGTACACTTTTTCAGCTATCTTCTTCATGTCAAATACAAACTTATTTGCTGCATTTTCACCTCTATACAAAATTGGTTCATCAGGTATACCATCTTCTACTCCGTTCAGAAATTTAGCTCTTCTTACATAAAAACAGTACGAGTAGGGAATGTGGCAATGTAATATTTTCGATGAAAGTCTTTCTTCATTTGTAGGCTTCAAATAACATTCAAAGTCTGCGTAGACTACGTAGTTTCACGTTGACATCTCTCTACATTTTCAAACTGTACGTACGGTTTCTTCTCCGGAAGTATAATCATAGCAGGTTTGTTAGTATTGCATAGTTATTTGTGAAGTATGAGTTTTTCACTAGAATAAAAATGTGTTAAACATCGCTTACATACATGAATCTTATGTTCATGCTTTGTGATTTGACATCTTACTAGTTTTTCAAAGTTAGATATATAGATGTAATGTGACATTCCCTCTTTTTCTAGAAGCAGTAAATCCCGGTGGTCCTCTAGTTCTTCTTTAACTATTTTTAGAGGATAAACGTTAAGCTTTACATCGAGAGCAAACACATTAATTGAAATATCATTATTTTTTTCAAATCTCGATATATCCGCAAGCGGCGTTGGGAAATTTATCTCAGAAAAGTCATACTTCCCCTCCAATGATGCGTATTTTGTGACTCTTTTAGGACTATAAATTTTGATAGATACAAATTTTGATAGATACAAATTTTGATAGATACAAATTTTGATAGAATAGCATAAACGAAGCATTTGCTATCATTATTTTGCACATTAATGCATGCTTTTCTATTTCTTATTTCTTCCGGTAACGGGATATAGCTGCTCTCTCTTAGTGGGTTGTACTTGTTTATCTTCAATCGCAACCCGTTAACAGCAAAGAGTGTCCATCCGCTTCCCACAAGTCGACTTTCGCTTAATTTGTTTTCTAGTTCTTCAAATAGGTTCTTCACTTTTTCTTCTATGTCTGTATCTACAAACACAGTTACATTTTTTGACTGGAAAGCCCCGTCTTTCAAATCTCCAGCTTGGTTGATCATTTGTAATTCCGAGACCACACTTACTTTGAGAGATCTTTCGTTGTCGAGAGAACATCTTATTTTATGAATGACTTTTTCCTTTATAGCATTCAAGAAAGACGGTAAGTCATGGTTCTCATCACATCTCAGAAAATATGACTTGATTCTCCTTTCAAAGGCTGTTTCGTATTCCACAATCCCTTCTTCACCCGGCAAAATAGTCAATAAATCAGAAGTTTTAGCTTCACGTTTCTGTTTCTTATTAGTTGTTTGACTAGTCGCGTTCATATCTATCTTTGGAAAAATAGTGATCAAACAACATCATTTGATTGAAGCCATAAAAGTGATCGGTATCAAAAATACTGCCCATCTAGGATGCCAATTTTTTGCTGAGGGAACAAACCTGATACAATAAGGTTGTTTCCTGGGTGATAAAAAGATTTTTTTTTTGGAAGTTTTAGTCATGGATGAACATCAGCAAACATTGAATTATACCCACTGTCGCGGTTATCGACAAGAAAACTACAGTGTATATGGATACGGAAGAATGGAGATTCATCTCCGATCAGATTCCAAGGATTTTATCTCTTTTGCAATGTTTAATCAGAGTTCGCCAACCCTTCAGCTCGATTCACCTTCACATGTTTTAGTAGAAATGAAACGGCAAAGCTTTGCAAAGACGTTAAGAACATCAACAACTCATTGGAATTGATAACCAAAATGGCTGAACTATATAAGAAACATGAAGAAGGTCAACTGACTGAACCTGTGGAACCAACATCAATGGACTTTAATATTAATACTGAGACTCTTTATAATTTGTTAAATGAACTCAAGAAAATACCCTTATGAGTTGTAATTTATGCAATAAATAATATTTCTGTATACACTTTTTATTTCTTGAACCCTTCCCTAGGTAAAAATGAAAATAAAGGTAAATAAATAAAAAAAATTAATACATAGTTTAAAAATATTACATAGTTTATTTGAAATAATACATGGGATAAATTATAGATATAATAGTACAATTAATAATTAATATATTCATTGAGATAAGAAAGTCTTCGCTTCTGGATAAATTCCTCGAATACAGAAATTATTCGTAATACAATTTAGGAAATATATACATAACACAATTGAATATCTCACATAAATTAATGAATTAATAGTTACACGATGTGTGTTTGTATATATATATATATATATATATATATATATATATATATATATATATATATATATATATATATATATATAATGATATTCCTATGAATAAACTCTCAATAGTTGCTCTGTAAAAAAAAGTTTTTATTTTTAATAATTACAAATAAAATTGATCACACAATAAACTTAATATTCCTAAAACATTTTTGTAAACACTTACCTGTAAAAAAAGAAACGTCATTAAAAGTTTATTCTTAGGTATGCATTTCTTAATAACATTTCAAATCGACTGCTCACAATATTTTAAATCAAATGTTTTATCATTAACTTTAACCATATGTTTTAATTCATAAATACAAATAACCTATCAGTCACACACCTGCTTCCACTTCTCTCACTCATGTCTATAGCAAAAATTAAATTAATTAAGAAATATATTTTCTTTACATCTCCCCCCGCGGGGAAGGAAATTTTCCAGAAAATTTTCTCGCAACTTATCCACCGTTATCTTCTTCTAATTTAGGTATTGGAATAAGTTTTGTAATGAAAAAGATTCGATTCTATTTTTTTCCTGTGACCTGTATCAATCCTGTATATTGAATTGGAAATTTTTTCAATAATCTCATATGGTCCTATTTTTAACTCATCCAACTTCTTTCTATTTAATTTATTTCCATTTTCCACGTATACCATATCTCCTACATGGAATTCCAAGTATTTCCTATGTTTATCGAATAGTTTTTTATTGTAGTCGTGTGACTTTTTTGTGTTGTCGAGTGCTATTTTCCTGTCTCTATCCCAATCACGAATGGTCTTGCCCTGCTTCAATTCGTCCGGTAAGATAGAAGTATCAGAGCCATACAAAAGATAACTTGGCGTAAAGCCAGTAACAGAATGATTAGTATTATTATATACTTTTACACATTCTTGAGCTATCGTTGTCCATGCTCTTCTTTTCCCTTGTTCGTTTATTTTGCATCTGATTTTGTTCAGTAAAGTTTGGTTTAATCTTTCATTTCAGCCGTTGGAGAATGGTGCATTTACTGCTGTGAAGATCAATGGTATCTGTTGGTCATTTAAGAATTTTTTGAATTCTTTCGAATTAATTACTGGGTATTGATCGGAGAGAACTATACCAATATCCTCTGTTTCCGTTATGTTCCTGACCAGTTTTATGAAATCATTGGCATTTTGAGTATTCGATGTTAGTATGAACGCGCATCTGGTAAAGTGATCTACTAAGAGATGCAAATATTTTCTTGTAGATCTTGAACCTCCAAGGCCTCCTATTGTGTCTATAGAGATTATTTCAAAAGGCTTTGTGGCAGGGTCGAGATGAGACATAAATCCAAATTTGTCATGCCCTCTTGATTTGTTTTTTATACAAATGTCACAACTTCTACAAATTTGTTTGATGTTTTTCGTTAAATTTTTAGCTGCATAGTGTGGACTTATCGCCTTCTGCATTTGTCCAATGCCAATGTGACACAGATTCTCATGTATTTGCTTTATGAATGTGATGCTAAATCGTTCTGATAGAATTATTTTTGCTTTATTCTTGGCCTTTTTGAAGTATACACCCTGTCTTTCAATGAATTTGCTCTTTTTATTTTGTATTTCTTCATTGTTACTCTGATCTGTTAAAATATCTGCTAGCTTAACGAAATTCACGATTTTTAATTGATCATCTGTATTTTCGTCTGATTCCAATACTGGATTTCTGCTTAGACAATCCGCTTCCAAATTATCCTTTCCTGGAGCATATTTTATTTGAAGGTCATATTGCGATAGATAGTATGTTAAATCGCCCAGCTCTTCATCGGTTCTAGAATTCAGATTCATGTTTTCCAGGGGCTTGTGATCTGTATAAACTGTAAATGATTTACCTATTAACCAATATTGCCAGTATCTCATTCATAATAAACTTTTAATGACTCAGAATAAACTCAGAATAATTTTTTAATGACGTTTTATAATGATATTCCTATGAATAAACTCTAATAGTTGCTCTGTAAAAAAAAGTTTTTATTTTTAATAATTACAAATAAAATTGATCACACAATAAACTTAATATTCCTAAAACATTTTTGTAAACACTTACCTGTAAAAAAAGAAACGTCATTAAAAGTTTATTCTTAGGTATGCATTTCTTAATAACATTTCAAATCGACTGCTCACAATATTTTAAATCAAATGTTTTATCATTAACTTTAACCATATGTTTTAATTCATAAATACAAATAACCTATCAGTCACACACCTGCTTCCACTTCTCTCACTCATGTCTATAGCAAAAATCAAATTAATTAAGAAATATATTTTGTTTACATATATATATATATATATATATATATATATATATATATATATACATACATATTATGATTAATTTAAAATTAAACCACTACTGGAGAGGAAAACCAATTAAAGCAAGTAAGTATTCATGCATCTAATGATCTATAATCCACGAAGTTGTGGCCTTTTTCGGTTTCTGGCATATAACTACACATCAAAAAGTTTACTTTCTCTTTTTTTCTAAAAAAGGGTATACTAATACAAATAAAATGAAATATTTGGAGTGGTAATCGGATTAGTTATTTAACCAAATTCGAACATGAAAGATCGGTAATTTTTATCATTTTGATGAAAACACATGTTCCAACGCCTATAACTCGACAATATGTACTCTAAATGAAAAATGTTCCAGATAAAAGTTTTAGGACATTAAATATAGCATAAAATAAGCCCATTTATTTTAAAATTAATTTATTCCTGCGTAGAGATACAAATGAAAAAGTGAAAGTATTTGTAGCGCTTACTTCATTCTTTTAACTACATCTTCATTCCTTCTGCTACGTTTCCGGGCTCCCGCTTTTCTAAGGCGGGTGGGGGTTACTAGAAACGGCATATATCTAATTAATATTGTAATTAATGTACTTAATTCGCCTTAATGTAAATTGGGTACTTTTCCAAAGGTGACGTGTTTACCAATTCTATTTTATTCTAATAAACCTGTGGCATAGGGTAAATGATAATAAATAAACAAATCTAAATTGAACTATATCTTTAATTTTATTGACCCATAATGCAAATTATTTATACCCCCTTTAATTTATCATATAAACATATTTTACTAGCACAAATTAGTTAATGGATGCTGACTGGCAATTTAACATAATTTAAATAAATACTAACCACACAATATTACAACTAGGACTGGTGGGCACTCTCTGGTGTTGGCTCTGGCCTATCTGCTGGATCAGTCCCTGCCATCTCTGACGCTCTCTCAGACTCAGCACAGCATCCCATCTCGGTCTCTCTCGGAAATCTGGACTCTGCCGCTCCTGCCTATCTGGTCCTCTGCCCTTCTCGTTCCACTCACGCCCTCTTGGCACACTCCCCGACCTCTGTCCACCTCTGAACTCACTCTCCACCCGAACTCCTCGAGCCTCCTTCTTCACCGTATAAGTCCTCTTTCCCCCACTCTCTTCAGACTTCTTCTGATTGGCTGGCTGGTTGGTTCCAGACTTCTTCTGATTGTCTGGCTGGTTGGTTCTAGACTTCGTTTGATTGGCTGGCTGCCTAAAATTTCCCTTCCTTTCTATATTAAACGTGTTTCCCAGCGGCCTCTTTGCCGGGGCAAAACCAGGGTTTATGGCTACAAATTTCTCTAGCAATCTTCTTAGGTATTTCCCTAGGTGTTTGTCGGCAGCATTGTCGGTCCTAAGCTTTGCTTATTTTGAATTTCTAACAGAAGGTTTATTGCCCCAATACTTACAAGGGGTATTTCCAAGACCTACCCGCCTTCAGGTAAAACTGACCACCGGGTTGCCCATATACAGTACTTTACAAATTTTGATATTAAATTATTAATTCAATTTACTTTTCCTATCATGGCAGCATCCACAATACATAGCACTTCCTATATCCACATGTCAAAAAGTTTACTTTCTCCTTTTTTCGAAAAAAGGGTATACTAATATAAATAAAATGAAATATTTGGAGTGGAAATCGGATTAGTTATTTAGCCGAATCCGGACATCAAAGATTGGTAATTTTTACCATTTTGGTAAAAACTCATATTCCAACGCCTATAACTCGACAATATGAACTCTAAATGAAAAATGTTACAGATAAAAGTTTTAGAACATTAAATTTAGTATAAAACATGCCCATTTATTTTTAAATTAACTTATTACTAAGTAGAGATACAAATGAAAACGTGAAAGTATTCGTAGCGCTTGGTTCCTTCTTTTTGTGAAAACTAAGGTGGGCTTATTATATGCTAAATTTAATGTTCTAAAACTTTTATCTGTAACATTTTTCATTTAGAGTACATATTGTCAAGTTGTAGGCGTTGGAACATGAGTTTCTACCAAAATGGTAAAAATTACTGATCTTTCAAGTTCGAAGTTTGGCTAAAAAACTAATCCGATTTCCACTCCAAATATTTCATTTTATTTGTATTAGTATACCCTTTTTCGAAAAAAGGAGAAAGTAAACTTTTTGACATGTAGATTTAGGAAGGAATGAAGATGTAGTTCATTAGATGCATAAATACTTACATGTTTTAATTGGTTTTCCTCTCCAGTAATGGTATAATTTTAAATTAATCATAATATGTATGTATGTATATATATATATATATATATATATATATATATATATATATATATATATATACAAACACAAATCGTGTAACTATTAATTCATTAATTGTTGTGAGCTATTAAATTGTGTTATGTATATACTTGCTAAATTGCATTACGAATAATTTTTACATATCAACAAACAAACAGAACTTTTTATTTATCTTTTTTATTTGGGTTGTTTTTAAATCTGCAAATAATCAATACTTTGCAAAAATGCATTTGTTTCAAATTTCACGAATGTTCAGAAGCCAGTGTCAGTAACCCAACTACTACCATGAGAACATTATTATTTAATTTCAAGATAACAAGTTTATGTCAATATAAGTGAGGTTTAGATAATGTGCAATCTGCGACTAAGGTGCATTATTATTTATCAGATATATATCCTTTATTTATCAGATTTATAAAAAAAAAAAAGAAAGGTTATATTAATTATTTCTGTAAATTAAAAACTTGCAGTTACATAGGCTTGATTATACATTCAAAATAATATCCTAAACCCGCTGTAATTATATGATGTATGAGAACTGAACGATGTGGCAGAGGACTGGATGCGCCCGAGTCACCGGCGCCTTTTCGCCTTTAATCGCAAATTAACTTGGAATTTTAACTTTTACGCGAGAGACTTGAAAAAATTGACTTTAAATGTATTTTATGTTGTCAAGACTAATTATTTTAGAACGTTTGTTTATTTATTCTGAATCTAGAACTATCTATCTTTAATAAAATACCAGTTCTGGCGAAATTAAGCATAATGGTGAATGTCAGTAATAAAAAAACTAACTAAAATCAAAGTCGTCATTCCGCCATGTTTGAACGCCATTTTCGGTTAGTGCGGCCACTTTTTTTCTGGGAACATTGGCTTTTTCTTAATCTTTTTTTCACAAGGAACACAACGATATCCAATTTATAGGGATGTGGGGGGGGGGGGTGCACGGTAAGGGGGTCTGGCCCAGGTACTGCATTATCTAATTTTATTTGTACGTCATCGATACCCTTTATGCAGTTCAAGTCCGTACTCGATCTGATCAAAACGAGTTCTTGCTTAAGATTAATTAAAATTTTTCGATAGTCCTCACATATCCCTAAGAGAATATCCAGTGGCAGGCATAAGCTAAAAAATCCGTCTTTATCGATTGAAAGAGTTTTATCGATGCCAGGTATTATCCCCCCCGAATTTTCATTACCTTTTACTTGATTAGGTGAAAACGAAGCATAACCTTTAAGCGTTGCAGTTATTCCAGGATTTCTGACTCTATCAACTTCAATGCCATTTAATTCGTATCTGATCTCATCAAACAAAAACGCAAACGCGTTATTAGTCAATATTGAAGTAGTTCCTGGAGTACCGTTTTTTTTTTTTAAATTCGTCCTTCAATGTAAATAAAACTTAAAGAAGGAAACGTATAAACATCTTGTTAATGGATCGGAATTCTGATTTCATCAGACTTGTTAAAAGTGTTGCCTGCATACGGCTGATGCGAATGATATTGAAATTGTGTAAGGGAGTCATCAAATTTCACGCCTGATGTTATGTTTAGTATGTTATTCTTATTTTTATTTTTAACCGAAAACAACACTGTTTTAAAAAGTTTGCGTTTGCAGGTGTTAACCGCCTTGATGATATAGGTTTACTAAATCCTAATGGGGTCTAACATCTTCTTTTATAACCAGCTAGATTCCGGTCAAGACTATCTTTGGTAAAATCAATCCCCCTTTTTGTTTAAATGTAATCTTATAGTAATTTTTTCTCCTCTAAAATCAATTAGCTCTTCGTTCTGATCTACTAAACGAACAGTAATATTGTCAACAGTCCTCACGTTAGTAGGATAGTAAATGACTGGATTTGTGGTTTCGATGATTTTATATCCTGGTTCTACTGCAGCAAAGAATTGATTTATACTATGATCCGGATCTCCATTCATGAAAGACCCCGACGCGATGTTACAATGAATCGAAATAGTATTTGCACTAAGAATTTTCACAATGTCATTTGATTCAGTGTACTGATGCCCTGGGTTAATGACTTGTTCGGGGCTAGTAAAACCCAATAGCGGGCAGATGGAATGGGGTTTGCCTTGACAGTTGAAAAAAACCTGCTTAGACGATCTAATTTCAGTCTTTAGGGTACTTGGATTTTCTCTGAGTACAAGTGCAGCACCCGAATCACGGTGAGCGATTTCATCGCTTAGAAAAGATTGTATAGCATCGATATCATACGATCCTTCAGGTATTTGAATGGCCAGATCACCGAAATAAAACATATCGTTAACACCCTTTCTTATGTTTGGAATAGTATTATATGTGTCAAAAGATAATAACCCGATTGTACAATCCGACCCTAATTCTATAGGAGGTAGGAATTTTCATGAAGAACGCTAGAATTGCCTAAAAACGTTACTGTGTAGCTCATGATTATTAATGATCAAAATTTATGAGAAACATCGGCTAAATACTTTAAGCAAAGGTGTCCACAAACCGGAGTATTCCACTTTTGATGACGACGGCGGTTATGTAATACTTGACAACCTTTGAAATAATCTAACAATTGAGGAGGAGGTTTTAAATTTCAAAAAGAATCAAAGTATTTCACTACATTATCTTTTTTTACATAACAGACCCAATGAGAACCAGGTTCTGAACTAGTACTCGTATTTAAATTTACAATAGCTGACTCGAGTTTTTTTGGATATTTTGGAAGATTATCAATCATATTCACTCCACGAAAATTTGGAACATTTAAAACTTTTGCGAAATGATTCAATTCCAAATCGGTCAATGGTTTATTTGGTAGTCATATTTTTCTTGGTCTTTTTTGTCGGGTTACAAATAGACCGTAACCATTCTTATACGGTTTCAAATAAAGTATGTTTCCTACTTTTTGACCTTCCATGGCCAAATTATGTCTCTTTTGTTCATACAATTTTAGTTTGGCTTCATTTGCTTCATTGATCGCCTTGGCTACACTCGCGGCTCCCCCTGCTAAAGACCCCACAGCGGAATGTCCCTCCATCAATGGTAAAAGAAATTGGAGAAAACCTCCCTGTTTTGGCAGTGGAAGAACTCTTGGTGGTGAAGGTTTTGCCTTACCACGTAGATGCATTTTAGCCTTTTTATATGCCGCTCTTGATGCATTGAGAATAGATGATACATCATCTACTTTTGACGATTTAACCAAATCTTTAAAACTAATCTTCTTCTTTTTCTTCCTCAGCCCCGAACCAATTTTCCTTTTTGCTTTCATGGCATTCGTAACTAACCAAGCCGCGGCTTTTTCTCCCCATGACGAATCTGGAGCTTTAACCCGTTTCCAAGCATTATCAGCAAGAATCTTGTCCGCTTGTTTACGACTCTCCATATCCTTATTTATGCAATAAGCTATATCGTCTTCTTTACAAGCTCTATCAAGCTCGTTTATTCCGTTATCGCCTCTAGCTAAGCGTTTTTCTAGTTTCGTACCGGGTCCGCAATATTGATATCCTGGAATCAATCGAATTCAATCGGCAACCTATTATAAGACTGTTCAACAAGCCTCTGCGAGCCTTGTGACTCATACTGTACTCAGAAAATGAAACAATAGGGTATATATAGCCGTCTTGATGTTGTTTGCATTCAGAATGAAATTAGTTAAACAAGTGCAATGTTTCCCTATTACCAACTTTTCCCCAGTTAAAGGACAATCGGAGGAGAGGCATAGTTCATTATTATCAAACACTCGATCGAGCCTCGATATGTGGCCCGAGCGGATGTGGAAAGACCAATATTATGATTGGTTGCTATTAAACCTTAACAGGTTAAAGTTTGAATGTGTATCTGTTTGGAAAAACTTTACATCAACCTAAATACCAGTATTTAAAAAGCGTCATAAATCTTGTTCCAGAAATAAAATTATATGAATTTGAAGATGCAAAGGAATTGCCTCAAAAAGTCGAATCAAATTCGGTATGCATATTTGATGATGTCACCATGGAAGATCAGGATATAATTAAACGATAATTTAGTTATGGCCGTCATATGAACCTCGATTGCTTTTATTTAACACAAAGTTATGTTTGTATCCCGAGACATCTTATCAGGTGTAATTTTAACTTTTTAATAGTTTTTCCGCAAGATGAATTAAATTTAAAACATATTTATGATGAACACGTAAGCATGCCAGATTTAAGTTTTACTGTTTTTAAAGACATTTGCTCGTTATGCTGGAAAGAACCGTTTGGCTATCTCGTTATTGAGAAAAGTAGGGGTATGAACGATGGACGTTTTAGGAAAGGAATCGACACATACATTGTAGATACATAAAGAGCGATCTCGGCAGTAATTATCATTAACAATCATGGACCCGAAAGTCACTCGTGAAATAATAAAAACAAGTGAGATTTTGAAAAAAAAATTTCGAGCATTGAAGCGTAACCTCCAGGATATTGAAACGAGTCGTCAAGAATTTTTTACACCCGTGCTTCAACCCTTAGAAGACATTAAACAATCATTAAAATCCAAACCGGAACTGACTTCCAGAGAAGGTGTTATTGAGCGGGACGAATCGCCAGATAAATACGAGTCTGCTAGTATTTACCGAAAATCAACTTTATTGCCGAAAACAACGCCTCACTACAAAAGAGCTAGACCGTTATCTAGTTTTTCCTTTCCCGTGTTATCATCTGAAGAATGCGAGGATGAGTATGTGACTGACGAACCACTATCAGAGCTAGTCAAAGAATACGCTAAAACTCCACTAGAAGAAGCCGAATTGAAGGAACATCACGCAGAATTTGGAAACCTGCAAAGGGAATGCTTGGATAAGATTTTAAAAAAAGACGATGAGGCGTATGACGATCGATATGGAATTAGAGTCATGCCTTTAGGGGGGGGATTAGCTATTGGAGATTCGACAAACGTTCGGCTGTTACCAAACAGCGATGATATTATAGTATGAGTATTGGAACGATCCAAATGAGCTAGTAAATCGTCTAAAGCTGTTAATGGCTTCCGCTCATGCTGGTCATGAAGGATACCAAAACGAAATAGAATCAATAATTGAAGAGCTACGAGAAGAAAATATTATATATTAAAGACTATATATAGCTAAGTTTAGTATAAACATGACAATAAACAAGTTTGGATCTCACATGTCATTAAAGCACTCCAAATATAAAAAACGCTATTTTCCGTTTAGCATATTGAAGTCGGTAAAGGACATCGATGCACGCAATTTACGAATAATCACTGTTGCCAACCAGATCACAGCTCATGACGCTGCTAATAAAGTGTATTGTGATACGCTAGCGGCTACTTACACTGATTTAAACAATTAGCCTGGTAATTGGATTGATGGAAAAAGAAAAAGACTTGTCAACTTTGCACCACCTATAAATAAACAGGATGTTGTTACCAAAGAATTTTTAAACAGCGTTGCTTTAACTTTGGTTGAAGGTATATATGACTCTCTTGATAAGAGAATAACAAACGTAGCTGAACCTGAGAAGGAATCTACTGTGGTCTTCTGGAACGTTTAGCACATCTAAATCTTGATCGTACTACTCGAAGCCCCCGTACGGAAGGAAACTGTTCATTGCGTAGCCATACAAGTTGTTCACGTCTGCATATCGTTTGACAACGTGTGAAATACCGCCGCGGATGCCTTTTTCGAAAAACAGAACCATACCAAAATCTTTTATAATATCCAATTCAATATCTGTCGTTTTCAAGATTGCTTCATAACTCAGCCCTGGAAGAGACATGAAATATGCTGGATCTAAACAGTAGATGTCCATACAAAGTTTAAGAAATTTTTTAAATACCTCACATAATAAAATTACGTCTGTTTTTATATATATTTCAGTATATTCTTTTATGTTCTTGACATTAAAAATTTTCCAAATCGTTTGAGCATGTTCGTAATCAGACTGAGAAATATTTTCTAACGTCAGGTCATTGTAAAATTTGTCTAATGTGAGTAACTGGGTTTCTTCTAACCGCGACAAGGAATATACATAAGAATATATGTACATATATTGTATGGCACTTGTGGAAAATAAACTCCCTTCTTATAGGTCTACTATAAGAAGGAAACAAATAAAAAAATACATAAGAATATGGATAGATTCCTTTTTTCGTTAGCAATTCAACTTTGGATTTGTCAGGGATTAACTGATACAAATGAGGGTAAGTGATCGAGAGATTCTCAGAACCCTTTTCATGTTTTGTACTAGCGTTTCAAGGCTGGCAGCTAAAAATTTATAACTATCTATGAATTTCATTTTAGTTTTACAATCTTTGAATGTTTTTGTAAAACTGATGTACTTTTCCGAATTACTCGGAATAACAGTAACTTCACCTTCATGATTAGCTAAAAAAGGTACAATAAAGTGCGAATCGTAACCCTGTAAATTGTGCATAAGTACCGGTATAAAATCAGGTGTTTTTGCTAGTAAGTTGCAGTTTGAATGAGCTGCATCAATAAATTTAGATGTTTCATGATCATGATGCCGTACTTTCTGGTCTTTATTTAATGTCTTTAGATAGATAACGCTCTTATTCGTTGTTTCATAATACAACATTTCTTGCTCATCGTTTGAGACATGGGTTCGATTTTGCAATATATTCCATCAACCTTCTTTGCCAATTCATAAAGAGCCTCCATAAACAAAAACATGCAGTTAGCACCAGTATAAACTGAAGGTTGAAGATGTAATAGAGGAATATCTACTTTAACCATAAGTGATGCACAAAAGATTTTATGATTTTGCATGGATTTCGTCCAAGAAATTGACGGATTTTCACAAGGGCCCTCGATCTTTTCTAAATAACACCCAAAATCAGCATATGCTACAATTTTGATTCTCTGTGTACACTGAAACTTTTTAAATTTTATTTTATCATCGCGTGGGAAATCTGTCCTAACCGATTTATGCGCACCGCAAAATAATAAATGTTCCTTTAATCGTTCTTCCGCGTTTTTTCCGTTTTTTGATTTGTATCTCCAGGAAATAGATGTTAAACACCTGTGACAAATTTCTTTAGCAGATTTGTTACCGGATATTTGTATATATTTTCATATAATATAAATATGAATATAATATATAATATATGAATATTTTCAATATAAAAATCTATCACTTTATTACCAAATGCTGATTTTTTAATACTTGGTTTAATTGTAGCTAAAATTTCAAGTTGTTCCTTACTATAGAATTTATGTTTCTTACTTACTTACTTACTGACGGGCACTACAGCTCTTGAAGAACCTTGGCCTCCTCGACAATTTTCAGCGACTCCTGACGATCATTCGCCTTCATCCGCCTTCATCATTTATGTTTCTTAGGTGAGCTAATTCCTATTTCTGCAATATTAGACCCAGATAAAGATGGTATTAGCGAATGTATTCTTTTTTTAAATGGTAAATGTGATTGCTTCGAAGATGAAAGAGCAGGTGTTGGGACGTTTTCCATTGATAATTGGCTAACTATATCAGCAAATGCTTCAGGGGGAACGGACACGTTTTTCTTTACATGCGAAATTTTTATGACGTTCGCAGCTAAATTTTGATTTTAATTCACAATCTAAGCATGTATAAAATTTCCATTTACATCTATGTGCGCTCGAATTTAATATTAACAACCCACATTTTGAACATAATATAACATCAATACCTTTTCCTTCGGCCATCATTCAGTTCAATTACATAAACCTAATTTTGTAAGCTTGTTACTCCTTTCCTTCATATAACATGCTCAATGATCCTGAAATCGAGCATATCATTTCAGTTAAATATTACACTTTTTTATTATTGCTATTTTAAAAGAAATAAAAACTCACCATCATATTGTTCGATGTCTTTTCCAGAAAAGCATTCTTGGTATCTTTTTGGTAAAAATGTCCGATATTTTTCTCTGTTTACCCCCTCTATGATGGCTTGTAATGCTTCTCCATACTCAATTGATTTGAGAGCCAGCTATAAAATCTTATAATTTTTTCCTTTCTCAAGCTCACCAATTGTTTTATAGATTGTGGACCTGTTCAATTTTTCAATTAAAGACATCTGTAATATTTACAAAAATTAACAATTTTTTGTTATCTTTATGCAAGTATTAGTTCAAAAAAAGTTAAAATGATTCACCTTTACGCAAAACTGCACAATGCTCCAGGTACTCAATTATTAAAATTGGAAAAGCTTCTTATATCCTCAATGTAGATGTAGGACAATCAATTGCTCTCGTCACGTGTAAAGCTGGGGGTATATATGCGCAGTAGTGCTGACTGAGCGCTATGAATAAATAGTTCTTTGTTGCCTTGTCTCTACCTGCAGTAGGAAATGCATCTGAGCGATTTCCAGAGAAACCGCTCTTTCATGTCTGGGCGGATAATAGATAACACGTAGTGCGATACATCCGCTAACTGGACATAAATAAAATAGTCGGCGCGGCATCCTTTCAAATAGGTAAAATCCTTCTCATCTGCTGACATTGATAAAATACTACTTCATGTCTGGGTGGCTTACAAAACGCTGACTGACCATCGATAAGCGAATGAATGGTTCTTGGTCGTCTTGTTTATAATCAGCGGCGGCTGATATCTGGGCGGCATCCTTTTAAACAGATAAGAGACCCGTCGACCCACTCAAGGCTTTGCTCGAATGTAATCAGTGCGAAGCGGGCAATATAAGAGCGAGACCACCAGGACGGTAAGGGTTTGGTACTGACAGTTATTCCTCCGACATCATTGCTTCATAACGACAATTATGAATGAACTTGAATGAAACGGCTGAGTCATGCATGTATGCATTAAATCACACACCTGGCCTGGTTGTGCACTGGGTCAACCCGTTAAATGTAAACAAACAAAACTCTCACTCAGAGGATGACGTCACAGGCATAATGTAAACAAAGGGTCAATGAACAGACTGAGTCATGCATCTATGCATTAAATTATACACCTGGCCGGGTTGTGCACTGGGTCAACGTACCCCGTTAAATGTAAACAAACAAAACTCCCACTCAGAGGATGACATCACAGGCAGAATTTAAACTAAACCAACCGCCCCCCTCGCCCTCACAAGGTCGGTCAATGACCCTCAAGGTCACATATAGCCTTACCACTAAACCAACCGCTCCCCCCCCCCCCCTCGCCCTCACAAGGTCGGTCAATGACCCTCAAGGACACATATAGCCCTACTACTGCACGCGGTATCGAATGTAAACAAAGCGATGTTGCTACATCTCACACATTCCACGCGACGTTGTCGGATTGTGCAACCAACCGACTTCCTCACCATAGTTATACACCCCTCTCGATCTGCCAGACGGCGTGACCCAGTTCACAATTGCACAATCCGTCGTTTCTACTACTCGAGATATAGGAATCAAGATAAGACAGTTATATAACTCAAAACCAAGAGACCCTTCTGCATTGGCAGTTAGATTCAGAGAAATAATTAGTGAAATTCACAGTATATCAAAAGATTATGGACAATGTTTTAGAGAAATGACAGACAAGCCGATCTGGAGAAACCCACTACCAAAAATAGACCTTTCTTTAAGAAAAATCCATCCACGTACACGGAGCCTTGATTCCTTTATCGTGGGCAAATATAACCAGTACTAATTTTTTATACAGATGGCTCTAGAAGTATGTGAGAATGTTGGCTATGCAGTAGTTCAAACATCTACAACAAAAAAATATAAATTACCACCTTTTACATCTATATTTACTGCAGAAATGCAGGCATTTGCAACTGCTCTTAATAATTCTATTGACAGTAACAACAAATATTTTAATATGCTCAGATTCTTTATCAGCCCTATACCCTATTCAAAAACATAGTGGAGACGGTCACATAATAAAAAAATCAATAATTATCTTGAAAGTTTTTATGGCATTAACAAATCAGTAAGCTTTTTATGGGTGCCATCACATGCAGGAATTCCAGGTAATGAAGCAGCAGACAAGGCAGCAAAGAAGCAGCAATGATGATGGGCCCAGCACTCTAAATATATGAACCGAAAGACATAACAACATGGTTCAAGAAGAGAGTAAGGAGCAATTCGGAGTCTATGTGACTGAAGTCCCTTCCCTAATAAGCTCAGATTCATTAAATCTACAACGAGAGAATGGATTAGCTCCTTAAGAGGGAACCGAAGAGAAGAGGTAGCAATGACAAGGCTTCGGATAGGTCATACGAACTTCACCCATGTTCGCCTCATGTAGAAGAAACTCCAGCTTACCTAATTCTTCAAAATCTGATTCTTCGTCACCAGAACTATTTTCATTGAAATTTTGAGAGACAAACTATACTGAGGAACTTGAACGGGTATAGAGCCTAGACCAAACCAGGTATAAAATGGTCTGACCACTCAGACCTGGCATAGAATGAAAAGGGATCCCTACCCTTCCTACTGGGTAGTCAAAGAATCTATAGATTGATTTAGAGACCGGTAGATGCCTTTTCAGCGTAACTTCTTAGTCTTATCTTGATTCCTATATCTCGAGTAGTAGAAACGACGGATTGTGCAATTGTGAACTTGGTCACGCCGTCTGGCAGGGCGAGGGGAGTGTATAACTATGGTGAGGGAGGCGGTTGGTTGCACAATCCGACAACGTCGCTTGGAATGTGTGAGATGTAGCAACATCGCTTTGTTTACATTCGATACCGCGTGCAGTAGTAGGGCTATATGTGACCTTGAGGGTCATTGACCGACCTTGTGAAGGCAAGGGGGGCGGTTGGTTTAGTTTACATTCTGCCTGTGATGTCATCCTCTGAGTGGGAGTTTGTTTACATTTAACGGGGTACGTTGACCCAGTGCACAACCCGGCCAGGTGTATGATTTAATGCATAGGTGCATGACTCAGCCTGTTAATTGACCCTTTGTTTACATTATGCCTGTGACGTCATCTTCTGAGTGAGAGTTTTGTTTGTATACATTTAACGGGTTGACCCAGTGCACAACCAGGCCAGGTGTGTGATTTAATGCATACTTGCATGACTCAGCCGTTTCATTCAAGTTCATTCATAATTGTCGTTATGAAGCAATGATGTCGGAGGAATAACGGTCAGTACCAAACCCTTATCGTCCTGGTGGTCTCGCTCTTATATTGCCCCCTTCGCACTGATTACATTCGAGCAAAGCCTTGAGTGGGTCGACGGGACTCTTATCTGTTTAAGAGGATGCCGACCAGATATCAGCCGCCGCTGATTATAAACAAGACGACCAAGAACCATTCATTCGCTTATCGATGGTCAGTCTGCGTTTTGTAAGCCACCCAGATATGAAGTAGTATTTTATCAATGTCAGCAGATGAGAAGGACTTACTAACTTCAAGAAAAAGAATATATTTACTTAATTAAACCAAAAAAAAACATGCTTACCAATTCGAAACAATTGCCATACAGTTTCTCTCTGTTTATGTTTATCCATAAAATTAATTTTTAAAACATTAAACATAATAATTGCGAAAGATGTAATTCTCTAACGACAAATACAGACTTAATACTAGTAATTAATAACAAGTTAGTATGGCAGATGATTTTAAAATCATTAACTAAGATGTCCATTATATCATGGAATTGTAATGGAATTCGTACACAGCATGCTGAAATGAAGGTCCTACTAAAGGATACCGACCCCTCAGTTATCTGCCTTTAGGAGACAAAGCTGACCCCGAACCTAGATCTGATGATGCCTCATTTTACGGTGTATCACAAAGACAAGGAGTTAGAGGAAGTAGAAAGTGCTCATGGAGGAGTTGCCACAGCAGTTAGGAGACACATCTTCATCATAACTACACATAAACACTCTACTAAAAGCAGTAATTATCCAAGTCAAACAATCCTTTTCAGTTACAATATGCAAATATACTTACCTCCTACCGAACCCAAAAACGAGATTGCACTGTTATAACTTATGAATAGCCTGTCCATTTATTATTGTAGGGGATAGGAATGGATCCCACAGCTCCTGGAGTCTCAACGGGCTTAACAATACCCAGTTATTGTTAAGCCCGTTGTGTAGAAATGTTACCAGAATACTCATAGATGCTGCTTTACAATGCTATCTGCAGCTTTGTGTGAATCCTTCAATGCCTCCTAGATGTTACGTGGTATACTCAGCCTTGTGGATTCGCCTTTATATATACTGCAATCTTCTATGATATGCTCAATTGTTATAGGAGCTTTGCAGGTTTCACACTCTGGCTGGCGTTCCCTGGTAATGAGGTGAACATGGGTGAAGTTCGTATGACCTATCCGAAGCCTTGTCAGTGCTACCTCTTCTCTTCGATTCCCTCTTAGGGAGCTAATCCATTCTCTCGTTGTAGATTTAATGAATCTGAGCTTATTAGGGAAGGGACTTCAGTCACATAGACTCCCAATTGCTCCTTACTCTCTTCTTGAACCATGTTGTTATGTCTTTCGGTTCATATATTTAGAGTGCTGGGCCCGTCATCATTGCTGCTTCTTTGCTGCCTTGTCTGCTGCTTCATTACCTGGAATGCATGCATGTGATGGCACCCATAAAAAGCTTACTGATTTGTTAATGCCATAAAAACTTTCAAGATAATTATTGATTTTTTTATTATGTGACCGTCTCCACTATGTTTTTGAATAGGGTATAGGGCTGATAAAGAATCTGAGCATATTAAAATATTTGTTGTTACTGTCAATAGAATTATTAAGAGCAGTTGCAAATGCCTGCATTTCTGCAGTAAATATAGATGTAAAAGGTGGTAATTTATATTTTTTTGTTGTAGATGTTTGAACTACTGCATAGCCAACATTCTCACATACTTCTAGAGCCATCTGTATAAAAAATTAGTACTGGTTATATTTGCCCACGATAAAGGAATCAAGGCTCCGTGTACGTGGATGGATTTTTCTTAAAGAAAGGTCTATTTTTGGTAGTGGGTTTCTCCAGATCGGCTTGTCTGTCATTTCTCTAAAACATTGTCCATAATCTTTTGATATACTGTGAATTTCACTAATTATTTCTCTGAATCTAACTGCCAATGCAGAAGGGTCTCTTGGTTTTGAGTTATATAACTGTCTTATCTTGATTCCTATATCTCGAGTAGTAGAAACGACGGATTGTGCAATTGTGAACTGGGTCACGCCGTCTGGCAGATCGAGAGGGGTGTATAACTATGGTGAGGAAGTCGGTTGGTTGCACAATCCAACAACGTCGCGTGGAATGTGTGAGATGTAGCAACATCGCTTTGTTTACATTCGATACCGCGTGCAGTAGTAGGGCTATATGTGTCCTTGAGGGTCATTGACCGACCTTGTGAGGGCGAGGGGGGGGGGGGGAGCGGTTGGTTTAGTGGTAAGGCTATATGTGACCTTGAGGGTCATTGACCGACCTTGTGAGGGCGAGGGGGGCGGTTGGTTTAGTTTAAATTCTGCCTGTGATGTCATCCTCTGAGTGGGAGTTTTGTTTGTTTACATTTAACGGGGTACGTTGACCCAGTGCACAACCCGGCCAGGTGTGTAATTTAATGCATAGATGCATGACTCGGCCTGTTCATTGACCCTTTGTTTACATTATGCCTGTGACGTCATCCTCTGAGTGAGAGTTTTTGAGAATTTCACTAATTATTTCTCTGAATCTAACTGCCAATGCAGAAGGGTCTCTTGGTTTTGAGTTATATAACTGGATATGTTGGGGAGAAAAAAATTGGTTATATGCAGGGTTGTTTGGCTGGTGTTTTAATTTGACAAGGAAGCTTCTAAACAGAGGCTAATAATAGGACTAGCCCGAAATGCTCAAGTGGCGAATCTTATTCCAAATGATAAACTGAATCCAGGAGTTTCAGATGATTTGCCTTCACTGATGAATAAACTGCGAAACTATAATTGATCTTAGACCTGACGAGGCTTGCATATACCATAAGAATACTTTTGCGGTCGGCACCCCAGGATGTCTTAGCGAACACCTTCGTTAATCGAAGCCGGCTGGAACAGTGCTCGCGTATATATTTTATGTGGCTCAGCCAAGTGAGTTTCTTGTCTAAAACCAGACCAAGAAATTTTGCTTCTTCCGTAAATCTCAATTGCTCACCGTACATGTAAAGCCCTGGGGATTCGGTAGGATTTCTTTTTCCTTAGAATAGTAGGCATTTGGTCTTTCCAGTTGAAAAGCGGAGATTGTTATTATCTGCCCAGATTTGAAGGTTGTGGATGACATCCTGGAGGGTTCACTTCATCCAATTACTATCCCTGAATCGGGTATAGTAATTGGTAAGGTCATCAACATTCAGAAATTCTTTGATTGGACGGGGAATCACGTTGACAATTGTATTAATAGCTATTGCAAATAGCGTGCAGCTTAGTACTCTTCCTTGGGGTATGCCGTTTGCTGTTGTCTTCGAAGCTGAGATAGCCCACCCTATACTTACTCTTATGTGCCTCAGTTGTAGGAAGCTTTTCAGAAAATGCATTAGGCGTCCACGAAAGCCCCATGTAAACATGTTTTGAAGAATGACATTCCTATTGATGGTGTCATATGCTTTTTCTAAGTCAAAGAAAACTCCCACTGTACCTTTTTTTTATAAATTTATAAATGTATTTAGGACTTCGTTATATTTATATATTTATATTAATATATATTGATTTGCCTTTGCGGAAGCCACATTGGATATCGGTTAGGATGTTGTGTTTTTCTAATAAAAACATAGCTCTTTTATTTACATGTTTGTCTAGTAGTTTTGAGAGGCAACTAGTTAATGATATGGGCCCCTATCTATTTATTATGTGTTTATCATTACCAGGTTTTATAACTGGGATGATGATTGACTGTCTCCAAGCTGCAGGATAATGACTAATTGAATATAGATAGTAGTGCGATTTTTGCTGTTGTTGGCAGATTGAGAATCATTAAATTATGGATTTCATCCTGGCTTGGGGCTGAAGGTTTTAATTCATCAATGGCTGATTGTCTTCTTGTCCAGTGTTTCTTTAATGATCACTTTCCTGAAACTCGCTGTCATACAAACAATTGCCATACAGATTCTCTCTGTTTATGTTTATCCATAAAATTAATTTTTAAAACATTAAACATAATAATTGCGAAAGATGTAATTCTTTAACGACAAATAAAGACTTAATACTAATACTAGTAATTAATAACAAGTTAGTATGGCAGATGATTTTAAAATCATTAACTAAAATGTCCATTATATCATGGAATTGTAATGGAATTCGTACACAGCATGCTGAAATGAAGGTCCTACTGAAGGATACCGACCCCTCAGTTATCTGCCTTTAGGAGACAAAGCTGACCCCGAACCTAGATCTGATGATGCCTCATTTTACAGTGTATCACAAAGACAAGGAGTTAGAGCAAGTAGAAAGGGCTCATGGAGGAGTTGCCACAGCAGTTAGGAGACACATCTTCATCATAACTACTCTACATAAACACTCTACTAAAATCTGTAATTATCCAAGTCAAACTATCCTTTTCAGTTACCATATGCAAATATACTTACCTCCTACCGAACCCAAAAACGAGATTGCACTGTTATAACTTATCAATAGCCCTCCGTGTCTATTTATTATTGTAGGGGATAGGAATGGATCCCACAGCTCCTGGAGTCTCAACGGGCTTAACAATACCCAGTTATTGTTAAGCCCGTTGTGTAGATATGTTACCAGAATAGTCATAGATGCCTCTGATGCTTTAGTACTCAACACAGGAAATATGACCCACCTGTGTCCCAGAACTGGAACATCTTCGGCTATTGACTTAGCCATCTCCTCTACTGTACTAGAAAATCATTTGTCGTGGTAATTATGTAAAAACCAATATGGAAGCTAACACTTCCACTGATACAATCAAACAATACCTCTCCTGGATGACAGTGAGTTTCAGGAAAGTGATCATTAAAGAAACATAAAATTAAACTTTAATCACGAGTTACCTAAATTAATATACCAACCAAGATGGATTGTTGAAAAAGCAAATGGGGAAGACTTTGAAAGCACGCTAAAGATAAAAGCCCAAGACATGCCGGATGATAAAGACGAAGCGATAGTATTTTTCACTTCAAAAATAATTGACTCTGCCATCACTTACATCCTAAAATCCAAAGGCATCCCTAAACCCATCTATGCTCCCTGGTTCGATAAGGACTGTCGAGCAGCTCTGAAAGTAAAAAAAAAAAAAAATAGTGCCCTAAAAAGATTTCAACAAAACCCCACATCTGAAAATCTCATAAAATGTAAAAAAGAAAAAGCAATCTTTCGAAACGTTATTAATACCAAGACAAAGACATCTTGGATATCGTATGTCGAGTCCATAAATTTCCACACTCTTGTCAAGAAGATCTGGCAGAAAAGTCATAGCAGGCAAGTTTAATCCTGAAACTCCCGTAATAAATCTGCAAGGAAACATAGTTACTGACACAAAAACAATAGCCGAAGCTTTTGTGAATCATTATGCAAGCATTTGAAACAATCAAACAATACCTCTCCTGGATGACAGCGAGTTTCAGGAAAGTGATCATTAAAGAAACACTGGACAAGAAGACAATCAGCCATTGATGAATAAAATAATTATTAATTGAATAAGTATTAATGTGTATTAGCTTGTTTAATATGGGTGGATCAACAGCGCAGTCATTACGCCCTTTTTCTATTCTATGATATTGTTTAAGATTTAATTCCAAAATGCTCAGAAGATGTGTCTCCTAACTGCTGTGGCAACTCCTCCATGAGCCCTTTCTACTTGCTCTAACTCCTTGTCTATGTGATACACTGTAAAATGAGGCATCATCAGATCTAGGTTCGGGGTCAGCTTTGTCTCCTAAAGGCAGATAACTGAGGGGTCGGTATCCTTCAGTAGGACCTTCATTTCAGCATGCTGTGTACGAATTCCATTACAATTCCATGATATAATGGACATTTTAGTTAATGATTTTAAAATCATCTGCCATACTAACTTGTTATTAATTACTAGTATTAGTATTAAGTCTTTATTTGTCGTTAAAGAATTACATCTTTCGCAATTATTATGTTTAATGTTTTAAAAATTAATTTTATGGATAAACATAAACAGAGAGAAACTGTATGGCAATTGTTTCGAAATGGTAAGCATGTTTTTTTTTCGTTTAATTGAAGTAAATATATTATTTTTCTTGAAGTTAATAATTGCTTTCCTATCTGGATAAATTGAGATAAATTGTTCACTAACATATTGATCAAGATGAAGAGGATATTAGCTGTTTATTTAGAAAGATTATAGACCATTATGAACAAGGAGGCCTCAAAATCAATTTTGAAAAAACAAAATATATGTGCACGGAGAAAGAAGTGAGTACCGATCCAACTTTATGCAAATAGAGCAAAGTTGAAAAATTTTGTTATTTGGGATCCATAATTGAAAGTAATGGTACAGTAGAAGCAGAAACCCCAAAAAGGATTACAAATGGTGAAAAAGCAGTGGGAATACTCAACCCTATACTATGGAGGCCTAATCCTTATATATATAAAAATCTCGTGTCCCGATGTTTGTCTTTCGTTTTCTCAGAAACTACTCAACCGATTTTAATTAAATTTGGCTCAATGAATATCGTTTTTGCCAACTTAATAGATAGGATAGTTTTTAACTTGATTAGTGATTAAAATAATTCTTACATAGCCAATTAATGCAAATACAGTAGGTCGTATTTCGATTTATTATCATGCCGTCATATGATTTTATAACGTTTTTATTTATAAGCATGCTATCGTAATACAGGTTATAATTATTATGATTTTGTATTGTGTTATGTGAATGCAGTTATTTGTTCCTATATTATTATTTATTAGTAATACAAATCTTTGTATTTAATGTTAATTTTCATTAAACAATAAATAAATCAAGAAAAGGTTACAATAAATTCTCAAAAGTGTAGGTACTTTTTCTTCCTTTTCCTTTTTTTTTTTGTATTTAAATTAAATTACTAGCTAAGCGCTGAAACGCTTTGCTGTGGCCCACATATATCAACTTACTGATCAACTTACTTACTGATATCAACTTTTAGTAAAGTAAATACCTTTTAATAATTTAAGTTAGGCTATTATTTGAAATAATACTCTATAAATGTTGTAACAGCACCTACTGTCATAGGTGTAACCTAATAGGAACCTGACTAGGGGAGTCAGTGTTGCCAAAAATTATTGAAAATTAGTGAGTTGGCTACACTGCGGATAACCAGTCATAAAAACTCCCTGAGTGTGTTTTGATTAGGTGTTGTGGGATCATGGGCGGATCTAGCCGATCGTAAAGGGGGGGCTGCAGTCCTAAAGGGGGGGGGGGCTGCAGCCCCACAGCCCTTCATTTGGATATCAGCTTCTTTACTAGCTAATCAGCTTCTTTACCTCTATGTTCATTTACCATAACTAAAATTCTACTTGTTCTGCACATTATTTGTTCTTTATCTTGCTTTCTTACATTAAATAAAGTCAAATTCTATCTTTAAATGACGAAAATTTTTCAAAAGGGAGGGGCTGCAGCCCCCACAGCCCCCCCCCCCCCTGGATCCGCCAATGTGTGGGATACTTTGTGATTTGCTAAAGAACTGCATAATTAAGACTTTAATATTATATTTTCAGTTGATTTATTTAATTATTTAACAGAAGTTTCTTTATTTTCATTATTCGTTTTGTTACTATTATTTAAATACAGTGTTTTTTTATTTTACCAAACCTTTTTATTATTTTTATCCCGTGCTCTAAAATGTACAATTTAAAAAATGTCAGTGAAAATTTGTATTTCCTCCTTTACGTGTTTTTCCCATGGGCAATGGCATAACTCCCCTGGGAAATGGGCATCGCCTGCTCACCTGTGTGGAAACCATCAAATCATTGGTTTTTGCTAAAAAAACAAAACAGGTTAACCCGAAACATTTTGAACAAATTAGTACTTGAATAAATAAAAATTCTTAATTGTATTATGTAAAAACCTCTTTAAGAAGAGATTTCTTATCACTCAAATATATTGCTAAATTAAAAGCTTCAACACACCACCCTCCTACCGAACACTTATTTCCGAATGGTCGGGAAATCGAGGTCTCAAAGAAATTGAGAAAAACGCCTATCAAAAGGACATATATGACGCTTTAATAATTTAAAGTTGAGAAAATTTAATCCTTTCTTATTCGTAATTATCTTTTAATGTAAAGTTTAAGAAATGTCAGCGAAGATTTTAATCCTTTCTTTAATTTAAAGTAGGCTATTACTGGGAATGATATTTCACCAGAATACATTTTTTTACTTATCTTTTAATGATTTTTGATTAAGAAAGGATTACAAATTGCGGCATTTTTTAAATTTTACATATAATGATTATTACACCTCTACTGAACAGGAATAATTGTTATTTGGATAACCGCATGTTTCAGATTTATCCACCATAATTATGAGAGTACTACTGTAAAATGATCCATCGGCAGATAATTTTCTAAACAATTGCTGTATATTGGAAACGGTGAAATAGAGCTGCATGAAATTCAAAATTTATCAAATTACCAGAAAATTTCTGAACTTTTGTAGAGACGAAAAATGAACTGTCTACGAAATATAAAGTGTCTTTCCTGATATTTTGAACAATTTTTTTGACTATAATTGGCTGGGTAGTCGTGCTATTTTGGCAGCAAAAAATGTTCATTTCGATGAAATAAACTTTCAAAATCAATTTACAATGTTCTAGATGTAAACGAAGCCGTAAATTTCCCATCTGAATTTTTCAATTCCCTGGATATACACCCAAACAATCTCCAGTTGAAGATTGGTTCACCGATCGTTCTTCTTCGTAACTTAAATCCATCTCAATTGTGCAACGTTACACGTTTGGTCATTAAAAGGATCACAGGAAATGTTATTGAAGCAAAAATGTTGCCTGGAAGGTTTACAGGATATATCGCCCTGTTTCCACCTATTCCCCTGGAACCGTCCGAATTTTCAATTAAATTTAAAAGGCCTCAATATCCTATTCGTTTGGCTTTTGCCATGACCATAAACAAATCCCAAGGGCAAACAATGTCCACTTGGACTTTGAAAATCCGTGTTTTTCCCATGGGCAATGGCATAACTCCCCTGGGAAATGGGTATCGCCTGCTCACGTGTGTGGAAACCATCAAATCATCATTCACCGACCTAAACGGGTGGTTAACGTCCTTATGGTAAACAAATTATTTTCCCGTATAGCTGTGAGTTTGTAAGTAACCTCGTAGCGCGCGGCGGTTTTATTTCTGGCGGTCCTCAAACGCCTATATACGGTTGTCCCAATCGAAAATGGCTCTTTCTTATTAACTACAGGCCGGTTATTAGCCTTATCTACCCTAGTTTGTTTCTCCCGGATTAATTCTTCTCGGATCTTTCCCCAAGTTTCTTGTCGCTCTATTCTCGCCTTTGACAGTATTTCCCTTAAATCGCTATTATTAGCTGTGATAAGATCTCCTCGATCGCGCCACCTTTGACCAAAAACAATTTCGACAGGGGATAACCCTGTCGCAGCGTGTATTGTATTATTGTATGCTATCTCCGCACACGGCACAGCGTCATATGGGTCGAGGTTCCGTCCCAATTTTTATAACCATAGGCGCTCCCCTAACGTATTGTGTAGCCTTTCCACGACGCCCCTGCCCTTGATATGATGGGGGAATTTAACATCCATACTATGCCTAATTTCTGGCTTTCGTTCCGAATTAAAGAGTTATGGAACTCACTTTCGCTGTCTGATACTACTTCGTCAGGTACGCCGTATATTGCACACCACTGCAAGATTCCCTCCTATACCGCCTTAGGTGTTTTCGCTTCGATTGGATAGGCCATCGAAATCTTGCTGAAGGTATCTATCGCTGTCAACCATGATTGCCCCTCGCACGAGTAAATGTCAATTTGCCAAGGGTTCCATCGCGGTGGGTGTCGTTACTTGCACGGCTACTGCTACCCATGTACACTTGCGAGAAGTCTTCGCCTAATCCTCGTTGTAGCTCGTCCATGAGACGTTAGAAGGTTAAAGGGGCTACCTTCAACCCGAAGTGCATTCTAAAGAATTCAAAGTGTCCACGTTCCCACGAAAACGAAGTTTTACCAATACCTTCCTTGGCCATCCTAACCTGGTGATATCCCCTTTTGAGGTCCAACGTACTAAAAACCGTCGCACCCGACAGGCGATCAACTATGTCCTCTACCCGTGGAAGAGGGTACCACTCATCCTTTGTAGCCTCGTTTAATTTCCGATATCGACTACCACGCGATACTGTTTCTCTTTTCCGCTATTCTCTCCTTGTCTTTTTTCATCTACCCATAGCGGACTATTAAACGGGGAGTTACTATGCCGGATTATACCCTGTTTCAGTAGTTCACCTAACTGTTGTCTGATTATATTCCTCATGACTAGTGGATATCTTCTATCTTTCTCGTATACCGGTGTATCTGTTTTCAAATTGATTTTATGGAAAGCTCTCCCAGTAGTTGGCATAAGTTCTCCATTCCGGTAAAATAAATCCTTATTAAGTTCTACAATAATATCCGTGACAACGCTTCCTTTCTACATTCTACTGCGCCAATTTCGATGTCCGCGTCATTTTCCTTCGTTACGATTTCGTATCTCCGCTGACCAATCATAAGGCGCCAATTGTTCCCGCTAACCCTCATGCTTAGACCCGCCCGCTGTAGAATGTCGCAACCTATCATTAAGTCATATCCCCGCATCAATTCTTCAATCTAAGTAAACTATTTCTATAACCATTTCCTGTACTCTGTTATGGTTATACCGCCATGACTCGGTACCGCTTCCGTTAGCCTACCTATGTATGATAGGCGTTTCCCAAAGGGTGCCACGTGGAGGAGAAAGTCGGATTTTACCCCTTTATGTTACGGAGTAAAAATTAAAATTAAATTTATTTTATAAACAAGCCAATTTCGGTTCGCAAATATTTTTCTATCTATATTGTATTTTAATTTTTTAGCAAGTTTAATAGAAAAACCTATATCCATCAACAATGGCACAATAAGAGGTTAAAGAACAAATTGTATCAGCGTTATCTTCGGTCAACGAAATTGCACCGTTTTGGAAAACTAACCCCGATCTGTGGTTTTGTTAGATCGAACCAGAAAAAAGATACATTCTACGAAATTTCAGACTGTCATTCCTCAAATGGATACGTCAAGTGGCGGATATGGTTAGGAAACCCAGTGACACTCCTTACGAAGACCTAGAAGCCCACCTTATCAGCACTTATACTGATTCTGAAGACCGTAGCATTCAACAGTTATTAGAAGGGGAACTTGGCGACGAAAATCCATCACAGCTGCTACGCCACATGAAGCAAGTCGCTGGAGAAACCACGGAGACGACAATCATTTAAACACTATGTCTTTGTTCTCTACCAACCAAAACACAGGACACACAGATGTTGAAAAACTTGAAGAAGTCGCTGACAAAATCCTGTTTGCAAGAAATGGAACTTCAGAGCTTAAGGCCAAAATCGAGAAGTTAACTGAACAGTTAGCCGAACTCCTTGCAATACAAGCTTATGAAGGTCCCATGAATTCTCAGAGATGTAACCAATACCATGGACTAAGATCTCGCAGCAGCTCACGACGAAGATCCAAACCTTCACATAGATTTTGTTTATACCACTATAAATTTAAAGACATGGCCCAGAAATGCGAGCAACCATGAGGCTGGCAATCTAAACAACAGGAAAAGGGAAACTTATAAGCCGATCAGAAGTGGCGTATTCTGATTCCGCTGATGCCTTTTCATCAATGATAAGCAGTCTGGACAGGCACTATTCTGTCCTGGTTCTGGTTCCGGTCCTGGTTCTGACACTGGTACAGCAATTTCAGTCGTTTCACCAAGGTATGGGAAAAATCTGTGAGTGGAAACAAATCCTTGTATGCTCCGAACGGCACTCCTATTAAAAGTGACGGAGAGCGAGCCATCACACTTGGCCTTGGACTACGACAGTGCTTTAAATGGACTTTTGTTATTTCCCAAATCCGGAAGCCAATCATCGGCGAAGATTTCCTCCAACACTATAATTTGTCAGTTGATATAAAGGGAAAATAGTTCATTGATAACACCATAGGCTTGTCGTCTAGAGGTGGAATTTGCAAGGCCTACCTCTGTGTTTCCTGTGCATCTCCTAAGATCCAGTCAAGCACGAGAATGAACACTACGTAGAGACTATCGGACAAGCAAAAAGACTGCCGTCGGAAAAATATCAGCTCGTGAAGTAAGAATTCCAACGAATGGTCAAGCAAGGAATTTGTCGGCTTTCAAAGAGCCAGTGGTCAAGCGCACTACATGTAGTCCCAAAGAAAGATGGCCTAGTCAGACCTTGTGGAGACTACAGGAACTAAATGCCCAAACTATCCCCGATAGGTATGGAGTACCAAAAATAATGGATTTCTGGAACAATCTTTTTGGAAAGGAAATATTTTCCAAAATAGACTTCGTCAGGACATATTTCCACATTCTTAACAGAGAAGAGGACTTCCCAAAGATAGCCATTTGGGTTGTTCTGATTCACAAGGATGTGTTTCGGCCTCCGAATCTCAGCATAGACGTTTCAACGATTTATGGACAGCCTTTTCAGGGATCTCCACTACTGTTTTGTCATCATTGATGATATCCTAGTAGCCTCTACATCCCAACTCGAGCACATCCAACACCTGAAGGAACTCTTCAAACGTCTCGACTCCAATGGCCTAATCATCAACGTAGATTTTTTTAAAAGAAAAAGTCTCTTCCGTATTTAAAAGTTTATTTGTATCCCAACGTTTCGAGCTATTGGCTCATCCTCTGGGGTTATTTACATACAGTAAATTAATCGTTTGAACTTATTTTTAATAACCATGCATGTTTTACAGTTTTTTTTATATTGATATTACAATTACCTTATCCTATGTGACTTCTTTTTCCACATTAGCCATATGTCATCTTATATATTTTTTAAAACAGTATATAATTACTTATGTCTAGCTAATTTCTTATTACATGGTTGTTAAGGTGTTTTGTAGTTTATAGTGTTTTCTATGTTTCTTGTTATGTGGATTGCCTCTTCTATTTTTCTGTTTTTAGTTTTTTAGTTTCTCCTATGTATTTTTTAATGCAGTTTTTATATTGTATTTCATATATTACGTTTTGTTTTTCCAGTTTTTCAATTTTGTCTTTCATATTGCTTATGTAGTTTTGTAATTTGTTTCTATTGTACATTCCTAGTTTATGTTGTGATCGTATGTGATGAATGCCTTTTTTATTATAATTTATCTGTTAATTGTGGTATGTATTGGATTCTGTAGTATTTATTATTTGTTTTATTATAATTATCATTATCTATCCTTTTATTTTTTTCCCTCTTGCTTATCTCTGTAGAAATCTGTAATTAATTTTTGGTTTGGTTTTTTTATTTCTTTCTTTTCGTATATTTTTGGTGGATTGGTATTATGGTTTAGTTCTCTGTTTTTGATTTTAGTATTGATTTTATTTTGTTCTATTATCATTTTATTATTGTTTTTGTTGTACCATATTTTATTTATTAGTTTTTTGGATAGAAATTTTCTTTTGAAATTTGGTATATTTGGATATTAATGTTTTTTAAATGTTCTGTATCTGGTAATGTGATTGCTCTATTTATAAGATTTTTTGCTGTGTTACGGGGTGGTTTGAACAGTAATTTAGTAGTGTGTTGTTTGTGGTTGGTTTTGTTGTTATTTTTTTATTTGCGTTGTTAATTTTTATTTCTATATAAAGATATCTGATACTGTTTTTTATGGGGTTTTCTATGGTAAATTCTATTTGTTTATGATGTTTGTTAAATTTGATAGTATTTCATTGAGGGTATCTGTATTGTCTGTTATTATTATGAGATCATCTATGTATTTTTTTATCAATATGGGTTTTCTTGTTAATTTTTCTATATTTTTGTTGATGAGGTCATTCATGTATATTCCGCTGATATTTATTGCTAGATTTGAGGCCATTGGTAGTCCTTCTTTTTGTATATAAAATTGTTTATGATATGTGAAGAAACTATTTTTTAGACATATATTTAGACCATCTATGAATGTGTGTTTATTTTTGTATTGTTCTTGATTTGGTCCCATTGTGTCTCTATGATTTTTATTGTTTCATCTACAGGTACATTGGTGAATAGGGATTTAACGTCAAGACTAGCTATATGCAAATTTTTGTTTTGGAAATCTATATTGTTTATATTAATTAATCCAATCTCAGTCTGTGGCCGAACACCATTCTAAACTATTTTTAAATAATTTATTTTTTTGAAGAGAAAAGACTTGGCTCCGCCGGGAGTCGAACCCGGGTCTCCTGCGCCACATGCGAGGACGCCAACCGCCACAACACAGAGCCCGGCTCAAGGCAGAGCAAACCCTTCCTCTTCACTGATACCTACTCCCCCTATCTCACAAGTTTTGTGAGTAGTAGCGGGAGGTGGACAAATTTTGTCCAATTTATGATATTTATTGACATAAGTCAATTTTTTAAATTATTTTAATTAATCCAATCTCAGTCTGTGGCCGAACACCATTCTAAACTATTTTTAAATAATTTATTTTTTTGAAGAGAAAAGACTTGGCTCCGCCGGGAGTCGAACCGGGTCTCTTGCGCCACATGCGAGGACGCCAACCACCACACCACAGAGCCCGGCTCAAGGCAGAGCAAACCCTTCCTCTTCACTGATACCTACTCCCCATATCTCACAAGTTTTGTGAGTAGTAGCGGGAGGTGGACAAATTTTGTCCAATTTATGATATTTATTGACATAAGTCAATTTTTTAAATTATTTTAATTAATCCAATCTCAGTCTGTGGCCGAACACCATTCTAAACTATTTTTAAATAATTTATTTTTTTGAAGAGAAAAGACTTGGCTCCGCCGGGAGTCGAACTGGGTCTCTTGCGCCATATGCGAGGACGCCAACCGCCACATCACAGAGCCCGGCTCAAGGCAGAGCAAATCCTTCCTCTTCACTGATACCTACTCCCCCTATCTCACAAGTTTTGTGAGTAGTAGCGGGAGGTGGACAAATTTTGTACAATTTATGATATTTATTGACATAAGTCAATTTTTTAAATTATTTTAATTAATCCAATCTCAGTCTGTGGCCGAACACCATTCTAACCTATTTTTAAATAATTTATTTTTTTGAAGAGAAAAGACTTGGCTCCGCCGGGAGTCGAACCCGGGTCTCCTGTGCCACATGCGAGGACGCCAACCGCCACACCACAGAGCCCGGCTCAAGGCAGAGCAAACCCTTCCTCTTCACTGATACCTACTCCCCATATCTCACAAGTTTTGTGAGTAGTAGCGGGAGGGGGACAAATTTTGTCCAATTTATGATATTTATTGACATAAGTCAATTTTTTAAATTATTTTAATTAATCCAATCTCAGTCTGTGGCCGAACACCATTCTAAACTATTTTTAAATAATTTATTTTTTTGAAGAGAAAAGACTTGGCTCCGCCGGGAGTCGAACTGGGTCTCTTGCGCCATATGCGAGGACGCCAACCGCCACATCACAGAGCCCGGCTCAAGGCAGAGCAAATCCTTCCTCTTCACTGATACCTACTCCCCCTATCTCACAAGTTTTGTGAGTAGTAGCGGGAGGTGGACAAATTTTGTACAATTTATGATATTTATTGACATAAGTCAATTTTTTAAATTATTTTAATTAATCCAATCTCAGTCTGTGGCCGAACACCATTCTAAACTATTTTTAAATAATTTATTTTTTTGAAGAGAAAAGACTTGGCTCCGCCGGGAGTCGAACCCGGGTCTCCTGTGCCACATGAGAGAGATCCAGTGAAGAGGAAGGATTTGCTCTGCCTTGAGCCGGGCTCTGTGGTGTGGCGGTTGGCGTCCTCGCATGTGGCGCAGGAAACCCGGGTTCGACTCCCGGCGGAGCCAAGTCTTTCTTTTTTAAGGTTTAATCGCAAACATAATTTTCAAATTTATGATTTCTGAAACGTGAGTTCGGGATGTGCCCTTTTTGGGAAAATGACCCACATACAAGCAAATTTAGGGAAAAAACCAAACAGAAATATATTATATATAAACTCTCCCTAATCTAGAAGTTTTTCCATTTTTTCTTTATATTCATCTTTGTACATGATTACTAGTTTTTTTGTTTTCTCTGATTTGATTATTATTGTATCCTGGTTTGCTTTCATGTATTCTTTAAGGTCTATTAAGTCTTTATTGATTTGTTTGTTTAGCAGGTTGTTACTTTTTTTAATGCTAGTAGATTCATTATATTTATTGGTATATCTTTAGTTGTTTTATTTTCGATTCCACTTTTTATTTTATGTAAATTTTTATATTTTTCTAATTGTTGTATATATTCTTTTTTTGGTTTATTATATTAATATTTATGTTGTTTTTATTTATATTTCCTGCATTGATTGATGTAATGCAGTTTCTCTTTTTCTATTAATTTGTTGATTTTTATTTTATTAATATTGGTTTTTTGTATTATCCTGTTTATTTTTGTATCATTTTTTCTTTCTTTATTTCTAGGTACTTCTTTATGTATTCTTCTATTATTTTATTAATTTTTGTGGAGATGCTTGAGTTCTTATCTGTTTCTAGCTTGTTTATATTTTTAATTATTTTTCAATTTATTTTATTAATGATCCAAAATAATTGTTTTATTTCTAGATTTATAATTTTTATAGCTAGTTTTTGAATTTTATTCATATAGAAAAAGAGGAAATAGAAAAGAGTTTATATATATATAAACTCCCTCAGAGTGTGTTAATTACGTGTTGTGGGATTCTTGGCGATTTTTTAAGAACAGCATTATTATGACTTTAATATTATATTTTCGGTTACTTTATTTATTAATTTACTTTTATTTTATGTAAATTTTTATATTTTTGTAATTGTTGTATATATATTTTTTTTTATGTTTTTTTATTTATATTTCCTGCATTGATTGATGTAAGTTGTGTGTTTTCCTCTTTTTCTATTAATTTGTTGATTTTTATTTTATTAATATTGGTTCTGTGTATTATCCTGTTTATTTTTGTATAATTTTTCCTTTCTTTATTTCTAGGTACTTCGTTTTTACTTGATTTCTTGATCCTTTATTGTTTTTAAGAATTACGAAAAAATTTAATGAATGAATTGGAAAATGAAAATATAGCAAGTAAGAATATATATAAATTGTGCATTTCATTGTCACATAATAAATCTAAGATTCATTATCTAACACAACAGATAAAACAAAAGAAAATACTTACTATAAAATACAAACACTTGATAATTTATTTCACAACACGTTCCTAATAAACACATACAATCATGAATATATTCAAAAACTAGTTATAAAAATTATAAACCTAGAAATAAAAGAAAATTTTTAGATCATTAATAAAATAAATGGAAAAATAATTACAAATAAAAACATGCTAACAGATAAGAACTCAAACATGTCCACAAAAATTAATAAAATAATAGAAGAATACATAAGGAAGTACCTAGAAATAAATAAAGAAAAAATGTTTCAAAAATAAACAGGATAATACAAAAAACCAATATTAATAAAATAAAAATCAACAAATTAATAGAAAAAGAGAAACTGCATTACATCAATCAATGCAGGAAATATAAATAAAAACAACATAAATAATAATATAATAAACCATAAAAAGGAATATATACAACAATTAGAAAAATATAAAAATTTACATAAAATAAAAAGTGGAATCGAAAATAAAACAACTAAAGATATACCAATAAATATAATGAATCTACTAGCATTAAAAAAAGTAACAACCTGCTAAACAAACAAATCAATAAAGACTTAATAGACCTTAAAGAATACATGAAAGCAAACCAGGATACAATAATAATCAAATCAGAGAAAACAAAAAAACTAGTAATCATGTACAAAGATGAATATAAAGAAAAAATGGAAAAACTTCTAGATTAGGGAGAGTTTATATATATTTCTGTTTGGTTTTTTCCCTAAATTTGCTTGTATGTGGGTCATTTTCCCAAAAAGGGCACATCCCGAACTCACGTTTC
This sequence comes from Aelia acuminata, assembly GCA_911387785.2. Lineage (NCBI taxonomy): Eukaryota > Metazoa > Arthropoda > Insecta > Hemiptera > Pentatomidae > Aelia > Aelia acuminata. Next base: position 11,243,661 of record OU426985.1, read on the forward strand.
AGAAATCATAAATTTGAAAATTATGTTTGCGATTAAACCTTAAAAAAGAAAGCCTATTGCTATGATCAAGACGTATGAATTTTTCTAAGGTTAAAACATAAAATATTATACTTAAAAATTGAACGGTTTTCTCATATATGAGCTTTGTCAATGCTAGGTCCATTGACTTGTAACTTGTTCTCTTTATTATGCAGAAAACAATTCACAATTGTTGCGACAAAATATTTTCTACCTCTTTATCTCAACTAAATCGCAAAGCAGGATTGATAGCTTTTGGAGATTTTTTTTAACCCCAATATTTTTTTAACGTATGGGAAGTCTGAATTATCTCTGAATATCGAACGGCCCTTTCTTAAAAAATGACAAAAGCAGCATACGCTAGCATAATGTAATAAACACTTTATGATATAGGAATAAAGTATGTGTGTTTTTTTTTCAAAATAAATATAATTCTACACATCTCATTAGGGTAATTTAATGCACAACAACGCATTACTTGAAATATTAAGAAACCGTTGATTTTTTTTTTTTTTTAACGCTTCTATATGCCACTAAGGCAATCGGACGATGCAACAGTGGGAGTCCTAAATTTTGCCTATCCAGGTGTAATTAGGGGATCTTTAACGAGTACCTGACATCGTAGAGGCTCGGGACCACCATTTTACGTCCTATCCGAGGACGCTCCTGGAGTCTCAACGGGCTTAACAATACCCAGTTATTGTTAAGCCTGTTGTGTAGAAATGTTACCAGAATAGTCATAGATGCTGCTGATGCTTTAGTACTCAACACAGGAAATATGACTCACCTGTGTCCCAGAACTGGAACATCTTCGGCTATTGACTTAGCCATCTCCTCTACTGTACTAGAAAATCATTTGCCGTCGGAATTATGTAAAAACCAATATGGAAGCGAACACTTCCAATGAAACAATCAAACAATACCTCTCCTGGATGACAGTGAGTTTCAGGAAAGTGATCATTAAAGAAACATAAAATTAAACGATTAGTTATTAATTTTTTTTTCCTACTTCTTGAGACTATTCAATTTATAACTGTGGATAAGGGCGACCAATTAAGTCTCAACACTGTTTTTCTTTAGAGCTTTATTATTGCAAACGTTTCGGCCAGTTCGGCCATCTTCAGTGCTGTAAGTCAACATAATACAAATTATTTTTTAAATTCACATATTTGCAAACAATTATCTATTATTCTGATAACAATTCATTTAAAAACAATAACAATTAAATTCTCTCATAACTTACTACTAAATCAACAATGAAATTAATAATGAATTAATAAATTATTAACAATTACCTAAATTTGATTGATAAAAATAATCTTCTAAAAATCCACCATCAGTGGTTAGTCAATTAATAATTAAAATAAATAGGTATCTGCTACCCTTGTCCAACTACCTGTTTTATATTGTCATTGTTCAAAGTTCAGGGAGGATTAAGGGAAAATGGACTCCACACTGCAAACCAATCATTTCTGTTTTGAAAAAAAAAAAAAATAAAAAAAAAATAAAAAAAAAAAAATAAATAAATAAAAAAAAAACTCACACACACACACACATTACATTCTTTCCAAATCGTGTCCTATTCTCCTTTTTCTCCCCTTTCTCTCTTTCCCTTTCTTATTTGTTTATTTTTTCCAGTATTCCTCCATACAAATGATTAATGTTCCTCGAATCTGTTTTGAAATTTATGGCATTTTTTATATTTTCAGAAATGTGTATTGCCTCCAGCAGTTTTCTTCTTGTACTGTTTTCTTCCTTGTTTAAGATCTGCACATTTTCAAAATAAAATTCATGGTTGAGTTCTCCTGAATGTTTGGCTAATGCAGATTTGTTAATATTTTTTTGGCCATTTTTACAATCATTTTTGTGTTGATAAATCCGGTCTTTTAAATATTGTTTGGTTTCTCCTATGTATGTCGCCGGGCATCTGAGACAATCTATTTTATAGACTATGTTTGATTGCAAATCCTTATTAATTATGTCCTTTAAGTTATTGTATATGTTTTTTACTTTATTTGTGGGTCTGAATGCAAAGTTGTAATCTTCTACATCATATTCCTTGAAGGTTTTTTGAATATTTTCTGCCAATCCTTTGATGTATGTTAATTTAACATATTTTTTATTATTATTTTTCTTTTTTCTATTTGGATACTTTTCTTTTTCACGCTTTTATTAATTATTAGATTAATATTTTTCGCCCATGCCTTTTCTATTATATTTTTGGGATAAAAGTTATCCATGAATAATTGAAATATTTTGGTTTTTATATTACTTAAAAATATTTCGTCTGTTACTTTTATGGCCTTATTAATAATGTTATTCATCACATTTACTTTCATGTGGTGTGGATGTAACTATAGATAATTTAGGATGATGTTACTGGTGGTTTGTTTCTTAGTCCACTCGGTGTAAATTTTATTATTGATCCAGACTATGTTTATATCTAGAAATCTGATTTTGCCTTTTTGTTCTACCTCCATCGTGAATTTCATCTTTTTGTGATATCCATTTAATGCCTCTAAGAATTTCTTTGTGCTATTTTTACCATATTTATAATACAGAATATATCATCTATATACTTCATTATTATTTTGGGCTTTATCCCTGATTTTATTATTGCTTCTTTAATTAAAACGTTTATCACTAACCCAGACAGCACTACTGACATTACACCCCCCATTGGCAGTCCCAAAAGTTGTCTAAACAATTCTCCTTTATAACTAAATATCCCATTTTCACATATCAGTTTTATCCCCTCTAGATATAGGTTTTTATTTTTGTGTATGGTACCACTTTCTCCCAATTTTCTTCTATGATATTATATACTTTTTAAATGGCACATTAGTAAATAGGGATACAATGTCAAAACTGATCATTAATTCATCTTCATTAATGCTCATACCTCTTAATTTTTCTTTAACCTCTATGGAATTCTTGACATCATAAGGATTGTCACTGGCTAGGTTATCTAATGAAGGTTTCAAATATTTGGAAAATTTATATATAGGAGATTTTCTACCATCAACAATTGGACGTAAATTTCTTTCTTCTTTATGAAGCTTTATCAATCCAAAAATTCTAGGGTGAATGCAGTGTTGGTCTATTAGTTGTTTTTTATCTTTTTCATCTATAAATTTGTGGGCATATAACCTTTCAATATATTTAGTTAATTTTTTCTTTATTTCTGGTAATGGATCCAACCTAACTTTCCTGTAAGTATTGTCCTCATTTAAAAGTTCTTGCATTTTTCTGTCATAATCCTTTACCTCCATAATAGCCACTTTTTTAGTTTTATCTGATTTTAAAACAATTAATTGGGGATTTCTCTTTTTAAATTTTAGCACCTCTTTTAAATCATTCTCCCAGATTTGGTAAATTAATTTTTGATTCTTGGTCTTATTTTGTTCAATATAATTTCCTATTTTCCTAATTATATTATTTCTTAATCCTGTGATGTGACTTTCACAGGTATCCATTGAGCTTAGAATATATTCTACATCACTAATTAAATTGATAATGTCTTTTCTTAAATCTAATGGGAAAATGTTCACATTATCACCCAGACTAAGAAAATTTAATACATTTTTTGGAATATTAATATCTGTCATATTTACAACAAGACCTTTCATATGCAGCTTTTTGTACCTGTCCACCATCTGATGTTCAGATGAATTTGTCATGATTTTAAATTTACCTTCAATGTTATTACTATCAATGAATATTCTATTTGCATGGTTATTCATATTGTTTGTCTCAGTGTAAGGTTTATTAATTTTAATTTTAATTAGTCGTGTTATTTTAAATTTTAAAGTGGAAAAATGTAAATGTTTGCAGGTTACAGTATATTTTGATATTAGGTTTTCTATGCTATCCCTTGTTGCTGGACAAATATTGGCAATCTCATTTTTAATTACATTTAACTTTTTTAGGGCACTATTTTTCAACCAAAACCCTTGTTTTATGTCGAGGCTTAAAATATCTCTTGCCATCCTATATAAATACTGGCTTTTGTTCTGATTCAGCAAAAAACTGTTGTTGAAGATATTGTCACAACTAATAATAGGATAAAGTATATGAGATGGTATAATATTTTCTGCTCTACATCCCTTTAGATAATAAATCTTACCTTCAGCTTTAATGAGTTTTCTAAAACAGTTAATAAGATTATCAATCACATTTAGGCTATTGTTACCAACTATTTTAACAATATCCGCTTTGAAGTTCCTTAACATTTCATCGAGCGAAGCCATACTGGTCTGCTTCAGATTTAATGATTAGTTATTAATTTTTTCCTACTTCTTGAGACTATTCAATTTATAACTGTGGATAAGGGCGACCAATTAAGTCTCAACACTGTTTTTCTTTAGAGCTTTATTATTGCAAACGTTTCGGCCAGTTCGGCCATCTTCAGTGCTGTAAGTCAACATAATACAAATTATTTTTTAAATTCACATATTTGCAAACAATTATCTATTATTCTGATAACAATTCATTTAAAAACAATAACAATTAAATTCTCTCATAACTTACTACTAAATTAACAATGAAATTAATAATGAATTAATAAATTATTAACAATTACCTAAATTTGATTGATAAAAATAATCTTCTAAAAATCCACCATCAGTGGTTAGTCAATTAATAATTAAAATAAATAGGTATCTGCTACCCTTGTCCAACTACCTGTTTTATATTGTCATTGTTCAAAGTTCAGGGAGGATTAAGGGAAAATGGACTCCACACTGCAAACCAATCATTTCTGTTTTGAAAAAAAAAAAAAAAAAAAAAAAAAAAAAAATTACATATATAGACACTCACACACATACACACATTACATTCTTTCCAAATCGTGTCCTATTCTCCTTTTTCTCCCCTTTCTCTCTTTCCCTTTCTTATTTGTTAATTTTTTCCAGTATTTCTCGATACAAATGATTAATGTTCCTCGAATCTGTTTTGAAATTTATGGCATTTTTTATATTTTCAGAAATGTGTATTGCCTCCAGCAGTTTTCTTCTTGTACTGTTTTCTTCCTTGTTTAAGATCTGCACATTTTCAAAATAAAATTCATGGTTGAGTTCTCCTGAATGTTTGGCTAATGCAGATTTGTTAATATTTTTTTGGCCATTTTTACAATCATTTTTGTGTTGATAAATCCGGTCTTTTAAATATTGTTTGGTTTCTCCTATGTATGTCGCCGGGCATCTGAGACAATCTATTTTATAGACTATGTTTGATTGCAAATCCTTATTAATTATGTCCTTTAAGTTATTGTATGTGTTTTTTACTTTATTTGTGGGTCTGAATGCAAAGTTGTAATCTTCTACATCATATTCCTTGAAGGTTTTTTGAATATTTTCTGCCAATCCTTTGATGTATGTTAATTTAGCATATTTTTTTATTATTATTTTTCTTTTTTCTATTTGGGTACTTTTCTTTTTCACGCTTAATTTGATTGTAAAAATGGCCAAAAAAATATTAACAAATCTACATTAGCCAAACATTCAGGAGAACTCAACCATGAATTTTATTTTGAAAATGTGCAGATCTTAAACAAGGAAGAAAACAGTACAAGAAGAAAACTGCTGGAGGCAATACACATTTCTGAAAATATAAAAAATGCCATAAATTTCAAAACAGATTCGAGGAACATTAATCATTTGTATGGAGAAATACTGGAAAAAATTAACAAATAAGAAAGGGAAAGAGAGAAAGGGGAGAAAAAGGAGAATAGGACACGATTTGGAAAGAATGTAATGTGTGTGTGTGTGTGTGAGTGTCTATGTATGTAATTTTTTTTTTTTTTTTTTTTTTTTTTTTTTTCAAAACAGAAATGATTGGTTTGCAGTGTGGAGTCCATTTTCCCTTAATCCTCCCTGAACTTTGAACAATGACAATATAAAACAGGTAGTTGGACAAGGGTAGCAGATACCTATTTATTTTAATTATTAATTGACTAACCACTGATGGTGGATTTTTAGAAGATTATTTTTATCAATCGAATTTAGGTAATTGTTAATAATTTATTAATTCATTATTAATTTCATTGTTGATTTAGTAGTAAGTTATGAGAGAATTTAATTGTTATTGTTTTTACATGAATTGTTATCAGAATAATAGATAATTGTTTGCAAATATGTGAATTTAAAAAATAATTTGTATTATGTTGACTTACAGCACTGAAGATGGCCGAACTGGCCGAAACGTTTGCAATAATAAAGCTCTAAAGAAAAACAGTGTTGAGACTTAATTGGTCGCCCTTATCCACAGTTAAAAATAAAATTAAACTTTAATCACGAGTTACCTAAATTAATATACCAACCAAGATGGATTGTTGAAAAAGCAAATGGGGAAGACTTTGAAAGCACGCTAAAGATAAAAGCCCAAGACATGCCGGATGATAAAGACGAAGCGATAGTATTTTTCACTTCAAAAATAATTGACTCTGCCATCACTTACATCCCAAAATCCAAAGGCATCCCTAAACCCATCTATGCTCCCTGGTTCGATAAGGACTGTCGAGCAGCTCTGAAAGTAAAAAAAAAAAAATAGTGCCCTAAAAAGATTTCAGCAAAACCCCACATCTGAAAATCTCATAAAATGTAAAAAAGAAAAAGCAATCTTTCGAAACGTTATTAAAACCAAGAAAAAGACATCTTGGATATCGTATGTCGAGTCCATAAATTTCCACACTCCTGTCAAGAAGATCTGGCAGAAAAGTCATAGCAGGCAAGTTTAATCCTGAAACTCCCGTAATAAATCTGCAAGGAAACATAGTTACTGACACACAAACAATAGCCGAAGCTTTTGTGAATCATTATGCAAGCATTTGAAACAATCAAACAATACCTCTCCTGGATGACAGCGAGTTTCAGGAAAGTGATCATTAAAGAAACACTGGACAAGAAGACAATCAGCCATTGATGAATTAAAACCTTCAGCCCCAAGCCAGGATGAAATCCATAATTTAATGATTCACAATCTGCCATCAACAGCAAAAATCGCACTACTATCTATATTCAATTAGTCATTATCCTGCAGCTTGGAGACAGTCAATCATCATCCCAGTTATAAAACCTGGTAATGATAAACACATAATAAATAGATAGGGGCCCATATCATTAACTAGTTGCCTCTCAAAACTACTAGACAAACATGTAAATAAAAGAGGTATGTGTTTATTAGAAAAACACAACATCCTAACCGATATCCAATGTGGCTTCCGCAAAGGCAAATCAATATATATTAATATAAATATATAAATATAACGAAGTCCTTAATACATTTATAAATTTATAAAAAAAAGGTACAGTGGGAGTTTTCTTTGACTTAGAAAAAGCATATGACACCATCAATAGGAATGTCATTCTTCAAAACATGTTTACATGGGGCTTTCGTGGACGCCTAATGCATTTTCTGAAAAGCTTCCTACAACTGAGGCACATAAGAGTAAGTATAGGGTGGGCTATCTCAGCTTCGAAGACAACAGCAAACGGCATACCCCAAGGAAGAGTACTAAGCTGCACGCTATTTGCAATAGCTATTAATACAATTGTCAACGTGATTCCCCGTCCAATCAAAGAATTTCTGAATGTTGATGACCTTACCAATTACTATACCCGATTCAGGGATAGTAATTGGATGAAGTGAACCCTCCAGGATGTCATCCACAACCTTCAAATCTGGGCAGATAATAACAATCTCCGCTTTTCAACTGGAAAGACCAAATGCCTACTATTCTAAGGAAAAAGAAATCCTACCGAATCCCCAGGGCTTTACATGTACGGTGAGCAATTGAGATTTACGGAAGAAGCAAAATTTCTTGGTCTGGTTTTAGACAAGAAACTCACTTGGCTGAGCCACATAAAATATATACGCGAGCACTGTGCCAGCCGGCTTCGATTAACGAAGGTGTTCGCTAAGACATCCTGGGGTGCCGACCGCAAAAGTATTCTTATGGTATATGCAAGCCTCGTCAGGTCTAAGATCAATTATAGTTTCGCAGTTTATTCATCAGTGAAGGCAAATCATCTGAAACTCCTGGATTCAGTTTATCATTTGGAATAAGATTCGCCACTTGAGCATTTCGGACTAGTCCTATTATTAGCCTCTGTTTAGAAGCTTCCTTGTCAAATTAAAACACCAGCCAAACAACCCTGCATATAACCAATTTTTTTCTCCCCAACATATCCAGTTATATAACTCAAAACCAAGAGACCCTTCTGCATTGGCAGTTAGATTCAGAGAAATAATTAGTGAAATTCACAATATATCAAAAGATTATGGACAATGTTTTAGAGAAATGATAGACAAGCCGATCTGGAGAAACCCACTACCAAAAATAGACCTTTCTTTAAGAAAAATCCATCCACGTACACGGAGCCTTGATTCCTTTATCGTGGGCAAATATAACCAGTACTAATTTTTTATACAGATGGCTCTAGAAGTATGTGAGAATGTTGGCTATGCAGTAGTTCAAACATCTACAACAAAAAAATATAAATTACCACCTTTTACATCTATATTTACTGCAGAAATGCAGGCATTTGCAATTGCTCTTAATAATTCTATTGACAGTAACGACAAATATTTTAATATGCTCAGATTCTTTATCAGCCCTATACCCTACTCAAAAACATAGTGGAGACGGTCACATAATAAAAAAATCAATAATTATCTTGAAAGTTTTTATGGCATTAACAAATCAGTAAGCTTTTTATGGGTGCCATCACATGCAGGAATTCCAGGTAATGAAGCAGCAGACAAGGCAGCAAAGAAGCAGCAATGATGACGGGCCCAGCACTCTAAATATATGAACCGAAAGACATAACAACATGGTTCAAGAAGAGACTAAGGAGCAATTGGGAGTCTATGTGACTGAAGTCCCTTCCCTAATAAGCTCAGATTCATTAAATCTACAACGAGAGAATGGATTAGCTCCCTAAGAGGGAATCGAAGAGAAGAGGTAGCACTGACAAGGCTTCGGATAGGTCATACGAACTTCACCCATGTTCGCCTCATTACCAGGGAACGCCAGCCAGAGTGTGAAACCTGCAAAGCTCCTATAACAATTGAGCATATCATAGAAGATTGCAGTATATATAAAGGCGAATCCACAAGGCTGAGTATACCACGTAACATCTAGGAGGCATTGAAGGATTCACACAAAGCTGCAGATAGCATTGTAAAAATGTTAAAGGAGATTTCCATCGTTGCAAAAATATAATAATAAATAACAAATACAAATATATAGTAGTAAATGTTAACGAATGGTAAATAATACAAAAATAGAGCATTTTGGAATTAAATCTTAAACAATATCATAGAATAGAAAAAGGGCGTAATGACTGCGCTGTTGATCCACCCATATTAAACAAGCTAATACACATTAATACTTATTCAATACATGAATTTCATTGGTTGATTTTTCAGACGGATGCATTCGATTGTTAAGATATTTCAAAATAAGAGTCGGACAGTTCAATTATAAAATTTATCAAATCATTAGTAAAAAAATCATTTTCCGAGCGGCATATGCCTGCACTTTCAACTGTAAAATTGTGCTTTTTCGGCTCCAAATCTTCATTTTTCCATTCCGGGGAAGGCTTATTACACCTTTTACGTTTGTAGGAAGCAATTACTTCTTCTTCTAATTCTGATTTAGATGTAGAACTTCCAGGGTCTAAAAACTACCGATCAGACAACTTCTGCTGAAGTAGAAGAAACTCCAGCTTACTTAAATGTAACTGCAAACAACTAATTCTTCAAAATCTGATTCTTCGTCACCAGAACTATTTTCATCGAAATCACTATTCTGCAAACAGGCAAGCAAATCTTCACTTGTCTAAAACCATTTTCTAAACATTACGTTTGAGAGACAAACTATACTGAGAAACTTGAACACCCGTTCACTGTACCCACAGTGCCTAGACCAAACCAGGTATAAAATGGTCTGACCACTCAGACCTGGTATAGAATGAAAAGGGATGCCTACCCTTCCTACTGGGTATTCAAAGAATCTATAGATTGATTTAGAGACCGGTAGATGCCGTTTCAGCGTAACTTCTTATTATCTTGATTCCTGAATGAACTACGTCTTATCTTGATTCCTATATCTCGAGTAGTAGAAACGACGGATTGTGCAATTGTGAACTGGGTCACGCCGTCTGGCAGGGCGAGGGGGGTGTATAACTATGGTGAGGGAGGCGGTTGGTTGCACAATCCGACAACGCCGCGTGGAATGTGTGAGATGTAGCAACATCGCTTTGTTTACATTCGATACCGCGTGCAGTAGTAGGGCTATATGTGACCTTGAGGGTCATTGACCGACCTTGTGAGGGCGAGGGGGGGGGGGCGGTTGGTTTAGTGGTAAGGCTATATGTGACCTTGAAGGTCATTGACCGACCTTGTGAGGGCGAGGGGGGCGGTTGGTTTAGTTTACATTCTGCCTGTGATGTCATCCTCTTAGTGGGAGTTTTGTTTGTTTACATTTAACGGGGTACGTTGACCCAGTGCACAACCCGGCCAGGTGTATAATTTAATGCATAGATGCATGACTCAGCCTGTTCATTGACCCTTTGTTTACATTATGCCTGTGACGTCATCCTCTGAGTGAGATTTTTGTTTGTTTACATTTAACGGGTTGACCCAGTGCACAACCAGGCCAGGTGTGTGATTTAATGCATAGTTGCATGCATTCATAATTGTCTTTACAAAGCAATGATGTCGGAGGAATAACGGTCAGTACCAAACCCTTACCGTCCTGGTGGTCTCGCTCTTATATTGCCCGCTTCGCACTGATTACATTCGAGCAAAGCCTTGAGCGGGTCGACGAGTCTCTTATCTGTTTAAAAGGATGCCGCCCAGATATCAGCCGCCGCTGATTATAAACAAGACGACCAAGAACCATTCATTCGCTTATCGATGGTCAGTCAGCGTTTTGTAAGCCACCCAGACATGAAGTAGTATTTTATCAATGTCAGCAGATGAGAAGGGTTTTATCTATTTGAAAGGATGCAGCGCCGACTATTTTATTTATGTCCAGTTAGCGGATGTATCGCACTACGTGTTATCTATTATCCGCCCAGACATGAAAGAGCGGTTTCTCTGGAAATCGCTCAGATGCATTTCCTACTGCAGGTAGAGACAAGGCAACAAAGAACTATTTATTCATAGCGCTCAGTCAGCACTACTGCGCATATATACCCCCAGCTTTACACGTGACGAGAGCAATTGATTGTCCTACATCTACATTGAGGATATAAGGAGCTTTTCCAATTTTAATAATTGAGTACCTGGAGCATTGTGCAGTTTTGCCTAAAGGTGAGTCATTTTAACTTTTTTTGAGCTAATACTTGCATAAAGATAATGAAAATTGTTAATTTTTGTAAATATTACAGATGTCTTTAATTGAAAAATTGAACAGGTCCACAATCTATAAAACAATTGGTGAGCTCGAGAAAGGAAAAACTTATAAGATTTTATAGCTGGCTCTCAAATCAATGGAGTATGGAGAAGCATTACAAGCCACCATAGAGGGGGTAAACAGAGAAAAATATCGGACATTTTTAGCAAAAAGATACCAAGAATGCTTTTCTGGAAAAGACATCGAACAATATGATGGTGAGTTTTTATTTCTTTTAAAATAGCAATAATAAAAAAGTGTAATATTTAACTGAAATGATATGCTCGATTTCAGGATCATTGAGCATGGTATATGAAGGAAAGGAGAAACAAGCTTACAAAATTAGGTTTATGTAATTGAACTGAATGATGGCCGAAGGAAAAGGTATTGATGTTATATTATGTTCAAAATGTGGGTTGTTAATATTAAATTAGAGCGCACATAGATGTAAATGGAAATTTTATACATGCTTAGATTGTGAATTAAAATCAAAATTTAGCTGCGAACGTCATAAAAATTTCGCATGTAAAGAAAAACGTGTCCGTTCCCCCTGAAGCATTTGCTGATATAGTTAGCCAATTATCAATGGAAAACGTCCCAACACCTGCTGTTTTATCTTCGAAGCAATCACATTTACCATTTAAAAAAAGAATACATTCGCTAATACCATCTTTATCTGGGTCTAATATTGCAAAAATAGGAATTAGCTCACCTAAGAAACATAAATTCTATAGTAAGGAACAACTTGAAATTTTAGCTGCAATTGAACCAGGTATTAAAAAATCAGCATTTGGTAATAAAGTGATAGATTTTTATATTGAAAATATTCATATATTATATATTATATTTTTGGCCGTACGGTTAAATTGATATACGTGTGACACAAGAGATTAAATTCTTTATTCTGAACTCGTAATTCATAAGAAGAGAACAATCGATAACATATGATAACAACAATAATCGATAACATATTAATAGTATTTTGATTTGTAACAATGCACCACTACATCACTCCCCCCCAAGTGACAACGATAAGCAATATCTTCTGGAAGGCCTGATGATTCTTCCTGAAAACGTCGTTGTGTTCAAATCTGGTGGCGGTGGGATGTATCTTGATACCAGAGGGTCTGCGAACCGTACTGTCTTCTTCTTCTGGGAAGCAGGCTGTGAGGTATCGGCTCCACTAAAATGAGCGGGTTTCAGGCGGTCTCCCGATACTGTGAGAGTGTTCCCGTTGAGGAGTATCTTGAATGTCTTGGGTGAGCGGGAGATAACTTTTTGTGGGCCTGTATAGGCCGGCTGTAGAGGTGGGTGGGAGGAATCGTCTCGGAGGAAAACGTAAGGTGTGTGTTGCAGGTCGGTATGGCTGAACACCTTGTTTTCTCCATGCCACACAGGGTTTGTTGGTCGGCATTGTCGCATGATGCTTGATAGTTGCTCTGCATAAGTTGATTGTGGCGCCTCAAAGTTTGTGGACCTAAAGAAATCACCCGGTAAACGCAGCTTCGTCCCATAAACGAGTTCGGCAGGGCTAGCATTGAAATCCTCTTTGACGGAGCTTCTACGGCCTAAGAGCACAGCGGGTAGGTGGGCAGTCCATGGTCCGTCGGCAGCCTGTAGACGACAAGTGAGCGCTGTTTTTAGTGATCTGTGCCATCTTTCCAGAAGCCCGTTACTTTGCGGGTGATATGCTGTAGTGTGTTGTACTTTAGAGCCAATCAGCTTCGACAGGGATTGAAAGAGATTAGATTCAAAATTTCTTCCTTGGTCGGTAATAATTTGGCCGTACGGTTAAATTGATATATGTGTGACACAAGAGATTAAATTCTTTATTCTGAACTCGTAATTCATAAAGAGAGAACAATCGATAACATATGATAACAACAATAATCGATAACATATTAATAGTATTTTGATTTGTAACAATGCACCACTACATCACTCCCCCCCAAGTGACAACGATAAGCAATTTCTTCTGGAAGGCCTGATGATTCTTCCTGAAAACGTCGTTGTGTTCAAATCTGGTGGCGGTGGGATATATCTTGAAACCAGAGGGTCTGCGAACCGTACTGTCTTCTTCTTCTGGGGAGCAGGATGTGAGGTATCGGCTCCACTAAAATGAGCGGGTTTCAGGCCGTATTCGACACGATAGAATCTCTAGGACTATGCCGCCCATCTAGTAGTCCTTGGGCTAGTCCTTTACATATGGTCCGCAAGAAGAATGGAGAATGGCGCCCTTGTGGAGACTACCGTCTGTTCCGTAACCATACCGGACCGATACCCTCTACCAAACATTCAAGACGTTTCTAATTTTTTATACAAAAAAAACCGTCTTTTCAACCATCGATCTAATGCGAGCATACCAACAAATCCCCGTCCACAAGGATCACATAGAAAAAACAGCTATCAGTACCCCTTTTGGACTCTATGAATTCCCCTTTATGCCCTTCGGGCTACGTAATGCAGCGCAAACGTTCCAGAGATTCATCAACCAGGCACTACACGGTCTCCCCTTCTGTTTTAAATACCTAGACGATATCCTAGTAGCTTCCTCTTCTTCAGAAGAACACTTAAAACATTTAGAGACTATTTTTGGGCGACTTAAAGATTATGGGATATTCTTGAATCAAACAAAATGTGTTTTCGCGCAATCCAAGGTCTCATTTCTGGGTCACGAAATATCAGAACGAGGAATTAAACCTTTGGATGAGAAGCTGAAGATTATTCAAGATTTCCCGATTCCAAAAACAGTCTCGCAATTAAGAAGATTTCTGGGAATGGTAAATTTTTACCGAAGATTCATACCAAATGCAACTCGTATCCAGGCCCCATTGAACGCCATTACAGGACCGAGACATTCCACCATAAACTGGACGCCTAACCTGGAAGAGGCATTCCACGAAACTAAGAATGCTCTGCGTCAAATTGTGACCCTCTCTCATCCGAATCCAAACAGTAAACTTCATTTATATACCGATGCCTCTGATACGGCCATCAGCGGTGTTCTTCATCAAATATCCAAAAGAGGTACCTAACCCCTAGGATTTTTTTCTAGAAAGCTCTCTCCTGCCGAAACCATTTATTCTGCATATGACAAAGAGCTTTTGGCCATTTACAGCTCCATAAAGCATTTTAAACACATACTGGAGGGACAAAACTTCACATGCTTCACGGACCATAAACCCCTTATTTACGCCTTACGTCAACGGTCCGATAAACCGAGCCCAAGACAAGCCCGTCAACTCTCTTTTATCTCCGAATTTACAAACGATATCCGACATGTTTCGGGCACCCTGAATATTGTTGCCGATACACTGTCAAAAGCTGACTCCGTTTCGCTCACTATCCCCACCCCCCCTGAACTGGCAATAGCTCAACAACAGGACGAACAATTATCACACCTCGTAGCGAGCCAGAAGTCTCCGAGCCTAACGGCAATCGCCCTTACCCCAGGTGTCCGACTCTATTGCTATACTGAAAATGATATTGACAGGCCGTATGTCCCCCAGCAGTTTCGTGACCGGATATGTGAGCACATACACAATTTCTCACACCCAGGAAGGTCCGCCTCTATTAAGCTCAACAAAGACCGTTACTTTTGGCCACACATGACCAAATACATAACCAACTTTGTTCGAAACTGCCTTTACTGCCAGCGTTCTAAAACAATTAAACATGAATCATCACCTTTGATGTCACTTAAAACTCCGGATCAACGTTTTGCTTGTGTCCACCTTGACATAGTCGGACCCTTACCCCCCGCTGGGGATAAACGATTCCTACTCACCTGCATTGATCGGTACACCAGGTGGCCCGAGGCCTACCCTATACCTTACCAGACGGCTCTCACCGTAGCAAATACTTTTTGGGAAAATTGGATAGCTCGATTCGGGTCTCCAGTACAAATTATTACCGACCAAGGAAGAAATTTTGAATCTAATCTCTTTCAATCCCTGTCGAAGCTGATTGGCTCTAAAGTACAGCACACTACAGCATATCACCCGCAAAGTAACGGGCTTCTGGAAAGATGGCACAGATCACTAAAAACAGCGCTCACTTGTCGTCTACAGGCTGCCGACGGACCATGGACTGCCCACCTACCCGCTGTGCTCTTAGGCCTTAGAAGCTCCGTCAAAGAGGATTTTAATGCTAGCCCTGCCGAACTCGTTTATGGGACGAAGCTGCGTTTACCGGGTGATTTCTTTAGGTACACAAACTTTGAGGCGCCACAATCAACTTATGCAGAGCAACTGCATGCAGCAACAATGCCGACCAACAAACCCTGTGTGGCATGGAGAAAACAAGGTGTTCAGCCATACCGACCTGCAACACACACCTTACGTTTTCCTCCGAGACGATTCCTCCCACCCACCTCTACAGCCGGCCTATACAGGCCCACACAAAGTTATCTCCCGCTCACCCAAGACATTCAAGATACTCCTCAACGGGAACACTGTCACAGTATCGGGAGACCGCCTGAAACCCGCTCATTTTAGTGGAGCCGATACCTCACATCCTGCTCCCCAGAAGAAGAAGACAGTACGGTTCGCAGACCCTCTGGTTTCAAGATACATCCCACCGCTTCCAGATTTGAACACAACGACGTTTTCAGGAAGAATCATCAGGCCTTCCAGAAGATATTGCTTATCGTTGTCACTTGGGGGGGAGTGATGTAGTGGTGCATTGTTACAAATCAAAGTACTATTAATATGTTATCGATTATTGTTGTTATCATATGTTATCGATTGTTCTCTCTTTATGAATTACGAGTTCAGAATAAAGAATTTAATCTCTTGTGTCACACGTATATCAATTTATACGTATGATGTAGTGGTGCATTGTTACAAATCAAAATACTATTAATATGTTATCGATTATTGTTGTTATCATATGTTATCGATTGTTCTCTTTTTATGAATTACGAGTTCAGAATAAAGAATTTAATCTCTTGTGTCACACGTATATCAATTTAACCGTACGGCCAAATTGGTGACCCCGACGTGATGGAAGAATTGAAGGAAAAAATCGTACAACTCGAAGCGGCTTTGGGAAATATTCAGCAACCCAGGGAAGAACCCAAAACACAGGTGAGCCATATCTCTGTTAAGATTCCCCCATTCTGGAGATCCAATGTAGATCTATGGTTACGGCAAATGGAATCGCAATTCACATTAGCTGGAGTAACTAATAATCAAACCAAATTCCACTACTTAGTTTCTGCCTTAGATAGTGAAACCTTAAAAACGGTCAGGGACTTATTCAGGACAAACGACCCTGAACCTGATTATAATTCCCTCAAAAATACGATAATTAAAAGATGCTGCGAGACAGACGAGCAAAAAATCCGGAAGTTACTTTCGGGCCTGGAACTAGGTGATAAAAGACCATCTCAGCTTTTGAGAGAGATGAAAGCTCTTTGTGGGCCCCAAACATCAGAAGATATAATAAAACAATTATTTCTCCAAAGGCTGCCAATTACAACCCAGGCTATATTGCAGGCTTCGGTACAAGACTTGGAGAAATTAAGTGACATAGCTGATAAAATTGCTGATGTTAGCAGACCCCAGGCGGCAGTCTACGCCACTTCTTGTACCGGAGAGCACGGAAGTTCGGAGCTCAGGCTAAAAAAAGAAGCCTTAAGGAATGAGGTACGTAACCTGTCCACCAAATTACGAAATCCTAGATCACCCTCACCTCATAGATCTAGGTTTCGAGATCGCAGATCCCCTACCCATGGTAGTCCTGGTTCCTATCAACGTCGCCAGCGTTCAAAGTCGTCATCCCAAAACCAATCTGACTGGTGCTGGTACCACGCGAAACAGGCCGAGAGGTGCCGACCCCCTTGTTCCTATGGTCCAAAAAACTAACTATAAGGCAGACATCAGCGGCGTGCTCTTGCCATGGATATTCAAGCCGCCTTTTCTTGACCGATAAGTCTACGAAAGTAGCATTTTTAGTGGATACCGGAGCCGACATATCACTTATTCCTCCTATATCTATATGCAGCAAATAATACTCGAATAGCCGCGTACGGTACACGACTACTGAAATTAGACTTCGGCCTCAAAAAAAAGTTCAACTATAATTTTCTTGTAGCTGACGTTTCCAAACCCATAATAGGGTCGGATTTTATAACTCATTTTAATCTTTTGGTTGATCTTCCCGGACGAAGAATTATCGACAGGGCTTCATTTTTAACACTTTCTACGACCATTTTCCGTTGCGATGAAATTGTCCCACATTCGCTTAGCGCTGTCGAACATACGGATCCCATTAAGATATTGCTAAAAAAATATGGTCTCGACACACCACCTACCTACCAGGATGTTAAAAAAGTAAAACACACAACTCTGCACCGAATCGAAACTAAAGGTAACCCAGTTTATGTTGCACCCAGACGCCTATCTTCGGAAAAACACCAAATAGCCAAGGCCGTATTCGACACGATGGAATCTCTAGGACTATGCCGCCCATCTAGTAGTCCTTTGGCTAGTCCTTTACATATGGTCCGCAAGAAGAATGGAGAATGGCGCCCTTGTGGAGACTACCGTCTGTTAAATTCCGTAACCATACCGGACCGATACCCTCTACCAAACATTCAAGACGTTTCTAATTTTTTATACAAAAAAACCGTCTTTTCAACCATCGATCTAATGCGAGCATACCAACAAATCCCCGTCCACAAGGATCACATAGAAAAAACAGCTATCAGTACTCCTTTTGGACTCTATGAATTCCCCTTTATGCCCTTCGGGCTACGTAATGCAGCGCAAACGTTCCAGAGATTCATCAACCAGGCACTACACGGTCTCCCCTTCTGTTTTAAATACCTAGACGATATCCTAGTAGCTTCCTCTTCTTCAGAAGAACACTTAAAACTTTTAGAGACTATTTTTGGGCGACTTAAAGATTATAATCAAACAAAATGTGTTTTCGCGCAATCCAAGGTCTCATTTCTGGGTCACGAAATATCAGAACGAGGAATTAAACCTTTGGATGAGAAGCTGAAGATTATTCAAGATTTCCCGATTCCAAAAACAGTCTCGCAATTAAGAAGATTTCTGGGAATGGTAAATTTTTACCGAAGATTCATACCAAATGCAGCTCGTATCCAGGCCCCATTAAACGCCATTACAGGACCGAGACATTCCACCATAAACTGGACGCCTAACCTGGAAGAGGCATTCCACGAAACTAAGAATGCTCTGCGTCAAATTGTGACCCTCTCTCATCCGAATCCAAACAGTAAACTTCATTTATATACCGATGCCTCTGATACGGCCATCGGCGGTGTTCTTCATCAAATATCCAAAAGAGAACAATCGATAACATATGATAACAACAATAATTGATAACATATTAATAGTATTTTGATTTGTAACAATGCACCACTACATATTCATATTTATATTATATGAAAATATATACAACTATCCGGTAACAAATCTGCTAAAGAAATTTGTCACAGGTGTTTAACATCTATTTCCTGGAGATACAGATAAAAAAACGGAAAAAACGCGGAAGAACGATTAAAGGAACATTTATTATTTTGCGGTGCGCATAAATCGGTTAGGACAGATTTCCCACGCGATGATAAAATAAAATTTAAAAAGTTTCAGTGTACACAGAGAATCAAAATTGTAGCATATGCTGATTTTGGGTGTTATTTAGAAAAGATCGAGGGCCCTTGTGAAAATCCGTCAATTTCTTGGACGAAATCCGTGCAAAATCATAAAATCTTTTGTGCATCACTTATGGTTAAAGCAGATATTCCTCTATTACGTCTTCAACCTTCAGTTTATACTGGTGCTAACTGCATGTTTTTGTTTATGGAGGCTCTTTATGAATTGGCAAAGAAGGTTGATGAAATATATTGCAAAATCGAACCCATGTCTCAAATGATGAGCAAGAAATGTTGTATTATGAAACAACGAATAAGAGCGTTATCTGTCTAAAGACATTAAATAAAGACCAGAAAGTACGGCATCATGATCATGAAACATCTAAATTTATTGATGCAGCTCATTCAAACTGCAACTTACAAGCAAAAACACCTGATTTTATACCGGTACTTATGCACAATTTACAGGGTTACGATTCGCACTTTATTGTACCTTTTTTAGCTAATCATGAAGGTGAAGTTACTGTTATTCCGAGTAATTCGGAAAAGTACATCAGTTTTACAAAAACATTCAAAGATTGTAAAACTAAAATGAAATTCATAGATAGTTATAAATTTTTAGCTGCCAGCTTTGAATAATGAAGCAGCGATTTAAAGTTTATATTGTTGGTTTTCAGCAACTTTTTGTGTACCCCAAAAATACAACCCTCACTCGGTCTACCAAATATATTTGTTTTGGTTGCTGGAATCCATTTAACATGATATTCTATAAATCGTTCTTGAAAAATTAAAAAGTTTTTTTCTTCAATTCTAAAGGTTTCAATAAATACCTAAGTATTTATTGCCCTATTCTTAGCGAAATCAGAATAGAATATTTTAACAAAACTATACTCAGTGAGGAAGAGTTTGAAGTTTATTTGGACGGCAAAAACTGGAATAGTCTTGTTGGCTATTGTAGAGAGGCCTGGTATTACCGGTACGAATTAATAAAAGAATTTAATTAATAATGGAAAACAGTTAATTTATTTATTATATTATATTATTTTTAAGGTGTAGTAAAATAGTTATTTAGTGTGGGTCTACAGAAGAGAGAGAAACACTTTATTTAAAATCGTGGTGCTGCCCAATTACATTGGGTTGCTAATACACAGCATACTAATTTATCTATCATAGAGACTATTTGTTAATACTAATAAGACTAATATATATACAAAGAAACATAAATTTTTTTCTATTATTTTTTCTTTTTTTTTTTTTTTTTTTTTTTTTTTTTGCATTTATAACTTTATAACATTTTCTCTCTATAGGCTTACCTGGCCTCTAAAAATTAAGTAATGTAATAATAAAAATTTTAAAACTAGGTAAAATACTAATAGCAACATAATAGTAACAATACTCAACAACAGCTCAAAATTTTATATAAAATGGGATAAAATGATTTAAAATATAAAACAAACAACAACAAAACTAACAATGTATAAAAAGAACAATATATAAATAAAAGGCGATTAGCGGTAAATATATTATTATATAAATAAATTAAATTAATCAATATATAAATAAACAACATACATATATATACATACATGTCCCCTCAACGATTTGTAATTTAAATTCTAAGAATGGATGTGGTGGTGTATGATTCCCAGGGAGTCGAGAACAATATATTCTGCAATTTTGGCTACATCCTTGATGTCGACACCAAGATCCTCCATGAAGCTCCTTGTTGAACTTGGTATAGTTCCGCGGGCTCCGAACCAAAGGCCTCTCACGTTGAAGTCTCTCTCGCCGAAGCCTTCACGGAACTTTTCTTTAAGGAAAGGGATACATTTTTCATAAATTTCCTTCTTTTCCCTTTCAATTTTGGTGGCCTGGTCGAGGTCATTCGATTCGTACCTAACAGTGGGATCCAGAACGATAGCTGACTTTCCGGTCTTAGAAAACGCCACTATATCAGCATATCTCGTGGATCCCTCTGTATCCACGCAGTAAACCTCTTCATAGCACGCAAAATCCCTTTCTTTAAGGAGCCTCATCAACTCGTGCTTCACTCTGTGGTGACGGCGAGTTATCAGGAGCGAGTTGTTGGGGCATTTCCCCAGCACATGTGCTGGTGTTTCAGACTCTCTGCCGCATTTGCGACAGAGGGACCCAACTTCTCTGACCTGTCCGCTGACACCTGGGACTCCTCGCAGGGGTGCATAGTTAATGTTAAGTTTCAAGGCATTAGACCATTCAGATCCCGAAAGTACTTGCTTTTCATACATAAGTCTATTAGCTTTCGGTGTCTCTTTAAAATGGCGTACTCCTATGCCTTGCCACCTGCAGTTGGCCCATTCCTCAAACGAGTTTTCGCGTAGCGACTGTCGTAGAGCTTTCACACTGCGGTGTCCCTAATAAAAGAGTTTAACTTCTAAAAAAGAAAAAAAAAAAAAAAAAAAAATTGGCAGTATGTTGTTAAAAAATGCATTTTTGCTATAAATCTCTTACATTTGTTTACCCAATCTATGTTCTTTCTATAGTGATTTTCTTCCAATGCTGCTTACAATTTCTTTCATAACATTTTCCAGTGTATCAATATGCTTTTATGAATGAACATTTTTTCAGTTCACACATGGAATAGATGTAATATTGTGTTGCGATTTGTTTTAACTCCGTCAACCAAAAAACCTTTTTTTTATGACCTCTTTGTCTAAATAATTCGGTAATCTATAGTAATAATACTTACCAATAATGGCTTAAAATTGTTATTGTTTTTTGTTTTTTCCTATAGTTACTAAAACTATATACTTGAATGCAACCAGAAGGAAAGATGCATTATTTAACAACATACTACCACTTTTTTTTTCTTTTTTTTCCTAGAAATTATACTCTTTTATTAAAGTTCTTCTGTAGACCCACGCTATTTTACAGTATTGTAACGTTAAATCGATAAGCAAATAAAAAAAACCCGGGTTCGACTCCCGGCGGAGCCAAATCTTTTCTCTTAAAAAAATAAATTATTTAAAAATAATTTAAAATTGGTGGTTAGCCACAATTTAAGATTGGATTAATTAAAATAATTTAAAAAATTGACTTATGTCAATAAGTATCAATAATTGGACAAAATTTGTCCACCTCCCGCTACTACTCGCAAAACTTGTGAGATAGGGGGAGTAGGTATCAGTAAAGAGGAAGGATTTGCTCTGCCTTGAGCCGAGCTCTGTGGTGTAGCGGTTAGCATCCTCGCATGTAACGCAGGAGACCCGGGTTCGACTCCCGGCGGAGCCAAATCTTTTCTCTTAAAAAAAATAAATTATTTAAAAATAATTTAAAATTGGTGGTTAGCCACAATTTAAGATTGGATTAATTCAAATAAAAAAAAATATGGTGTAACCTCCCGGACCGCATGTTGGAACAAAATAACCGGTTGGAACGAACTGTTTTTGTCTAGATCATTCCGGAATGACGGAGAATTGCCGACATTGTTCTAGAAGATTCCAGGCCCTACTATTTACGATATATATAAGGGGCAGAGACTGAATGAGTTAGTTGAAGTCTGTGTCTTGACTGTGTTGCTCAAGTCATATGATTGTGTGTGATAAAGTTATCATTTTTGTAACCTGCTCAATTGTTTAAGTTGTAATAATTCGTTGGCATTGTGATAACTGCATATTTCAGTTAAATAAATATTTGTTACCCACATAAGTGTTACAACTGGTGTCAGGTGTGGGGTTTAAAGAAGAAAAAAAATGCCAGGTAAACGAATTGGAGAACGTAAAGTTACAGAGCTGCGGAGGGAATTAGAATAGCTGGATTTAGACACTACAGGGACAAAAGCGATCTTGTTGGCCCGCTTACGTGAGTATTACTCGAGTCAGGGGGTAGATCCTGAAACTGTAGAGTTTGAGGATAGCTCTTTTAAAGCTGCTTTAAATAATTTGTCGGCAGAAATAAATTCTAATTTGTCTTCTGAAATCAATGGGTTGAATGAAAGGTTTACCAACCTTTCTGGCGAATTAAATGACAAATTGGCCAGCCAATCGGTTGAAATAAATGATAAATTTTCAAATTTGTCTGGCGAATTAACTGACAAGTTGACCAGCCAATCTGCTGAATTAAATAGGTTGAATGACCAATTTAATGAGAAAATAACCTGTCTTAGTACCAGTTTGTCTAATGAAATAAATGATAAGCTGAGTAACCTGTCTGGTGAAATAAATAACAAACTGGCCAGCCAGTCTGCGGAGCTTAACGAAAAGATGACTAGCCTAAAGTCAAGTTTTTCAGCTGAGATTAATGACAAGCCAACAATTTGTCTAGCCAAATGAATGATAGGCTGAAGGGTGAGATGAATAGCATAAATGACAGGTTTGCCGCTTTTAAAGAGCAGGTTGAAAAATTAGAAAGGAGGCTCGAAGAAAAAGTACAGGCAGTCGACAGAAAGCAACTCGCCCATCAGCCATTGATAGAAGGGGAAGAACGAGAACCCGCCATCTTAGAGAGCCGAGCCAGAATAAAGCCACCGACTTTTGATGGTAAGTCGTCCTGGGCGAACTACCTCAAGCAGTTCAACGCTGCGGCCAATGCTAATGGGTGGTCTCCAAGAGATAAGGCGATTGCCCTTACGGTGGCTCTCAGAGGAGACGCTTTGGATGTCCTACAGACCCTCAACGCTGACGAAACATACGATTTTAACATGCTAGTAAGCCGGCTAGAGATTCGGTTTGGCCACGCCCACCTCGAACAGGTATATCAGTCCCAGCTGAAGAACAGGAAGCAGAAGGCAGCCGAGACTATTCAAGAGTTCGAAGCGGACGTTGTCAGGATGGTAATACTGGCTTATCCAACAGCCCCAGACAGTTTGTTGGAGTGCTTAGCAGTCCAAATGTTCGTCGACGGTTTGAGGGACTTGGAGCTTTAGAGAGCGGTACGTCTGACTCGCCCAAAATTACTAGTAGATTCTCTATCCACAGCACTGGAATTTGAAGCGGCTACGGAGGCTCTCGCAGCCAGGCACGTGTCCGAGCCATGAATAGTACCGACACAGAGGAGTGTCAGCAGGAGTCAGAGAACCGTAAAAATTTTGAAGACGCGGTTCTGAAAGTAGCGAAGGCTTTGGAGTCCAGGAAAAGGAGACCGGTACGCTGTTGGAGCTGTGGGGAGCTCGGGCACGTTAGGAGCGCCTGCAAGAAGCGGGCCGCTGCTGACGCGCCTAAGCCACAGGGAAACTAAGGCAGGTGGACTCCTGGAGGGCGACATCGACCCAACAACGCCTTCAAGACCCTCCCCTAGTGGTTGTAGCCTCATTGGGGCACAGAACCGGTAGTTTATATGTGGATGGCATCGTCAACAGCATGGGATACGCCATGTTGGTAGACACCGGTGCTACGAAGACCATCGTCGGCCCGAATGTAGTTGGTGATAAAAAGCTGTCGCCCTCCAGGTGGCGACTGAGGACCGCTACAGGAGATGTAGCCAAAGTATTCTGAGAAGCAGAGGTAAAGATACAGTTGGGTTCAAACTGTGTCTCGCATTCAGCACTAGTGGCTGATATAGAAGAAGAAGTTATTCTTGGAATGGACATAATGAACGCATGTGGTTTCCAAATAAACCTAAAACGGCAAGTCGTAAATGTTAGGGGGGAGGAACTTTTTATGCATAATCGAGAATTGGCCAGCTTAGAAGTAAGCTTAGATGAAGACGTGGAACTTCCTGCAAGATGTGAGACTGTCGTAGCTGCTCGTCTCGACTCTTCAACTCCCACGGATCAGCCTAGACATCCCGTCTTATTTGAGCCACGAAACCACGACCAGGAGGTGGGAAAAGGAATCCTAGTTGGGAAGGCGCTCGTAATACCTTCAGCTAAGGTTCCTATACCCCTTTGCAATATCAACGACTACCCGGTCACTATCAAGAAGGGCACTAAGGTGGGAAGTTTAGAGCCTGTAACCTCTATGATACTTCAGGAGTCTACTAAGAAGGAACAAAATAATGAAAATCTCCGAAGGATGTTAGAAGGCCTTGACCCGTCGCTGTCAAGAAAGGAAAAGGAGAAAGTCAAGGACCTTGTGAACCGCTATCGCCTTTTGTCTTTGGTGTCTTTGGCTCGGAATCCGGGAAGCCAGGTAGAACAAGCGTTGTGCATCATAGAATTGATACTGGCGAAGCACGTCCCATTCGTCAAGCTGCGCGACGACTTCCCCAAGTCGAGAAGGAAGAGTCTAAGAATGCTCTTCAAGAGATGGTAAGAGATGGAATCGTGGAACCGTCGAGTAGTCCATGGGCCTCTCCGGTAGTGCTCGTGAAGAAGAAGGATGGAACGACCCGCTTCTGCGTAGATTACCGGAAGCTTAACGACGTGACGAAGAAGGACAGCTACCCATTGCCGAGGATCGATGACGCCCTCGACGTTCTTGCGGGATCCAGACTATTTTCAACTCTGGACTTGAAAAGTGGATACTGGCAAGTAGAGATGAACCCTGCTGACAAGGAAAAGACTGCGTTTACCACTGGGTCAGGACTATGGCAGTTCACGGTTTTACCGTTCGGCCTCTGCAACGCTCCTGCGACCTTTGAACGCCTGATGGAGAACATTCTGAGGGGTTTGTCCTGGAAGATATGCCTTGTGTACCTCGATGATGTCATATTGGTTGGCCGGAGGTTTGAGGAACACCTGTCAAATCTTGAAGAGGTCTTCAAGAGGCTTAAAGCGGCCAATTTGACGTTGAACGCGAAGAAGTGTCATCTTTTTCAAACGAAGGTAGCCTATTTAGGACACATCGTCAGTGGAGAAGGAGTTGCGGTGGACCCTACAAAAATTCAGGTAGTCCAGCAATGGCCTACCCCTGTCAATAAGCAGCAGATCCGAAGTTTCCTGGGCCTTTGTTCCTACTACCGCCGGTATGTACGGAAGTTTGGAGACATTGCGAAGCCTCTGAGTCGATTGACTGAAGAGGGTAAAGCTTTCAGCTGGAACAACGAGTGTCAAGAAGCGTTGACACCCGTTGACGCCCTGAAGGAACGGTTGACCTCGGCTCCAATCTTGGGCTACCCAGTTCCAGGAGGCAAATTCATCCTAGATACAGACGCCAGCGAAGAAGGCATTGGCGGAGTTTTATCACAGCTGTAGGAGGGCCAGGAACGGTTTATCGGATACTTCAGCAAGACGCTATCAAAACCTGAGCGTAATTATTGCGTAACCAGGCGGGAACTCCTGGCTTTTGTTAAGTTTGTTGACCATTTCTACAAATACTTGTACGGTATGAGGTTTTTGTTGAGGACTGACCATGCAAGCTTGAAGTGGCTGCTAAATTTCAGGAACCCTGAGGGCCAAGTTGCCAGATGGCTACAAAAACTCCAGGAATATGCCTTTGAAATTGAACACAGACCAGGTGTAAGGCATCGTAATGTAGATGCTCTGTCTAGAAGACCATGCCCGCCTAATTGTTCCCATTGTAGCCGAATCGAACTGAAGGAGGCCAACCTTTGCGTCGTTGCAGTAGTGTGTGAAGAATGGACAACTGACACAATCCGGGATAGGCAAGAAAATGATCCTGAGTTGAACATGATACGGGACTGGAAACTAGCCCATCGCCGCCCAACTTGGCAAGAGGTAGCACCATTCTCACCTATTTTGAAGGCGTACTGGGCACAGTAGAACTCCCTTGTAATAGAACATGTCTTGCTCAAGAGGGTTGTGGAGAATGTAGACGGCAACCTATCCAGGAAGCAGCTTCTGATACCGAGGACCTGCGTGCCGGAGGGACTTCGTCTGCTACATGATTAAGCGTCAGGAGGATGCATTAAATGATTATCATCATGTCATTAAATTAAATGATCATCATAATGATCTCACTTTACAATGTGTTTTTTTTTTTACGAAATCGACCGTTTCTTTAGAAAAGTGAAATCCCCTGTGTGAAACCGGGATAAACAGCTATAATCTATGTATATAAAGATGAAATTCTGTTTGTTCTTTATAGAAGTCCAAAGTTTGTCCTAAATTCTCCAAATTTCGCTCAGTGGTTCTTTCAGACCAGATGCGAACACCTGTCCATATTAAAATCGCATAACTTCAGCCGATCTCTAGGTATATTCTTTATTGTATTAAAAATCGTTTTGATCTCGCTTTACATTGGTTTTTTTACGAAATCGACCGTAAAATGAAATTCCCCGGGTGAAACAGGGATATACAATTAGTTATATGTATATCTATTGCATATTGTTACGATACAATTACGTATATTGATATACGATATATCAATCAATTAAAAATCGGTGTAACCGCTCTTACCCACCCCCTAAACCCTAATTTATGGCTTGAGTTATCATACCTCGAAAGCATACAAATTGAACGAGAGCGGAGTGTTAGGCAGTATAAAAATTGCCAATTAGATCGAAAGAGTAAAAAGGACTACTTGAATCTAAATAAAAAAAAAAAAAAAAAAAAAGAGCGTAGCCACGGCTCTAAGGGTAGAAGCTAATTATCGGTGATGGAAATTGGATGAGGCCAAAAATAGGGGGTAGGTGCAGGGTAGGTGTTATATATCATATGATATAATGATGTTTTATTTATTTATTATTTTTTATGAATAATATTCTGAAGAAAAACATAATCTACCGTATCTTATCGGGTATTGAATCTATTTTAAACAGTTAAACTATCCAAACGTATCATAACAGGCTCTGAAGATTCAATTTTATTATTTATATCATTATGGGTAACTATTAAATGTTCATTAGATTTTTTATAATATATTCATTTTATTTAATTATTCATACTTTATTGACTTTAAATTGATTACTTTACTTAATTGGCAGTTACCGAGTCAAGTGTTAAAGTGAGGCCTTTAGGGGGGGGGGGTTAAAGTGCGAGAGGTAATTAGCTAGAAAAAAAAACCCATAGTAATTAGTTAATGAAAATTAACGAGTGCGAGAGCTAACTGGAGCGCGGGGACAACTAGTTGGCGACGGTGGTGGTTCCTGGTGGCGTCGGGGAAAACCCTCCCCACCGCCCTTATCTATAGTCTTACATAATAAAGATTTTTGGACTAATTACCTATGCGAGAGGTAACTAGTCGCGAAAAAAAAAGCCGTATTAATTACGGTTTATAAATTTTAGTTCGCGAGAACTGACAAGAGATCGCATTGAAAACGTTGGTCGCGGTAGCCAGGAGGGGGGGGCCCACTCCCCCCCGCCCCACTCCCCCGAATACCGCGACCAACGTTTTCAATGCGATCTCTTGTTAGTTATCGGGAACTAAAATTTTAAAAACCGTAATTAATACGGCTTTTTTTTTCGTGTCTAATCACCCCTCGCATAGTTAATTAGTCCAAAAATCTTTATATTATTTATAAATTTAATCAATAATAATTGATTAAATTTATAAATAATATAAAAAAAGTCTGTAATCCGATCAAATAGTGTAAAAATAAATACAGCAAACTCTCAATAAGTCGCAAATCGAGCGGAATGACAGTTCTAAGGGTAGAAGCTAACAATCAGTGATGGAAATTGGATGAGACCAAAAATAGGGGTGGAGCAAAAAATCAAAAAGCGAAGAAAATGTTCCTTGCGGACGTATAATGACTTAAAGGTTTAAAAAGGGGACCTAACTGTGTCTTGGATACCTCTCAAATAAAACATCCGAAATCGTAAACTTCATACATATCATTAATTGGTTAAGGTATGCATCAGACCTAGTCTTGATTGTATGTTTATATGTTATATGACACATTATATTATATATGACATATAACACATTATGTGTTAATGACACAAACACCTTGGTGTGACGAAAACACTCCAGAAAGTACGTGAAAGGTTCTACTGGGTGAACTGCTCTGAGGATGTCAGGGACTGGTGCCGTAAATGTAACACCTGCTCTGCAAGCAACGGACCAGCTCGCAAACGCCGTGCTCGGATGCAGCAGTATATTGCGGGGAGCCCCTTCGAGAGGGTAGCCATGGACATACTAGGACCATTCCCAGAAAGTGAAGCTGGAAATAAGTACGTTTTTGTAATCGTGGACTGTTTTTCCAAGTGGGTGGAAGCATATGCTGTCCCCAACCAAGAGGCTGCTACCCTGGCCGACGTTTTGGTGAAGGAGTTCATCACCCGTTTCGGAGTACCAATTGAACTGCATTCAGATCAGGGGAGGAACTTCGAGAGCACATTATTCCAGGAAGTCTGCAAGAGGCTTGGGATTCGATAGACCAGGACTACGGCCCTCCATCCACAGTCTGACGGAATGGTAGAACGGATGAACCGAACCCTTATAAAGTACCTTTCCAAGGTAACCTCTGACCATCAACGAGATTGGGACCGTCAGATCCCATATTTCCTCATGGCCTACCGCTCTGCAGTTAATGAATCCTCTGGACAGACACCTACGAGAGTTCTCTTCGGTCGAGAGATGAGGTTACCTTGTGACCTCATTTTTGGCAGCAAAACTGGGGTGGATCTATCTGGGCAAGACTATGTATCCGGAATCCAGAAGAGAATAGAATACACGCACGAGCTAGTTCGCAAGAATCTTCGTTTGGCCAGCGACCGGATGAAGAGACACTACGATAGTAAAGCCGATCAGGGCGGGTACCAAGAAGGAGACCTCGTTTGGCTCTATAACCCAAGAAGAAAGCGAGGATTCTGCCCAAAGTTGCAGAAGAACTGGGAGGGACCCTACGTGATAAAGAAGCGCATCAATGATGTGATCTACAGGGTCTCCAAGTATCCCAAAGGAAGGCCTATAATCGTCCATTATAATCGCTTGGCGCCATATGCAAGGAACCACGAAGAAGAACAGGTACAGCGGATTACGGAAGAGACCTTTCGTTTGACCTAGGGAGCAGAAGCATGGAAAAGAAGACATCCAGGAGGAATGTCTCTGAGGAGGGGGCAGTGTAACGTTAAATCGATAAGCAAATAAAAAAAACATATGGTGTAACCTCCCGGACCGCATGTTGGAACAAAATAACCCATTGGAACGAACCGTTTTTGTCTAGATCATTCCGGAATGACGGAGAATTGCCGACATTGTTCTAGAAGATTCCAGGCCCCACTATTTACGATATATATAAGGGGCAGAGACTGAATGAGTTAGTTGAAGTCTGTGTCTTGACTGTGTTGATCAAGTCATATGATTGTGTGTGATAAAGTTATCATTTTTGTAACCTGTTCAATTGTTTAAGTTGTAATAATTCGTTGGCATTGTGATAACTGTATATTTCAGTTAAATAAATATTTGTTACCCACATAAGTGTTACAGTATGTTATCAGGTTGTCCCAGTTTTCACCATTTAAATATTCAATAAGTTCGTGATTGTTTAATCGGTTTTTATTGAAACATTTCCTCCGGAATTGTGTTAAACAGGGCATATGGCCATAATACGCTGCGTATTTTCTATCTCTTCTTCAATGCAGAGTAAAAATATTTCCTGAACATCTTTTTCAACTAAAATTTTATGATTTAGATTTAGCAGTTCCTCTCTTGTTTTAAAAATCCATTTTATATCGTTTATTTTTTTATCTAAAAGGAGGTAATTATATGTTCCTAGATTTACGGATAATTGTTTGTATAGATTAAATCTCGTACATTTGTTTACCCAATCTATGTTCTTGCAATAGTAATTTTCTTCCACGTTGTTTACAATTTCTTTCAAAACATTTTCCAGTGTATCAATATGCTTTTATAAATGAACATTATTTCTATGTTGATTTCCTGTTCCATGTAATATAGTGTTGTGATTTGTTTTAACTCCGTGAACCAAAAAACCTTTTTTTTTATGACCTCTGTGTCTAAATAATTCGGTAATCTACTGTCTTTCATTTTTAAAACCTTCATTAAATAGTTACAATGGATCTTTAATGTGTAACAAAAAAAAGGCTTCAGGCCTGTTTCTAAGTGAACCATAAATCTCGGTGTGTATTGTGGCAAGCCAAATAACTTTCTTACGAAGAAGTATAATAGTTCATTATTATCTCTACTTCATTATATTCTTTAAAACCCCACACCTGTGCACCATAACATAAAATAGAACTAAATACTGAGTTAAATACTTCTATTTTTGATGCAATGGCATTTGATTATTCGTCATAAAAACTTCACCTCAGTATGACCTCATATGTTCCTAGGGATTCGATATTATTACACTAAAGCTTAAAATAAACATAAACACCAAACATGAATTACCTTCGTCATTAAATGGCTGTGGTTTATCAAAAATTCATTAATGAGGAAATTAATATCAAATAAAATCATTAAATAAAATTTCAAGAACAAATTTTTATCAAAGCTCTAACCATTTCGTAATTATTATTTTTAACTTAAACGCTCAAAAAATGTTAATATCGCTTATTTTGGCCTTGAATGCAGAATCCCAGAAGTCAACAACAGAATCGCTCATAGCAACTAACGGAATAACAGCATGGCCATGGATTGTTGCTGCATTCTGCTTGTGCCATTTTTGTATTTAATTGAGATGGATTTTCATAAATATGGTATTGAATTACTTGATCCAAATCCTTATAAAATTTTATTTATTGTCTTGAACCAAATTACCGATACTTCATAACTGATTCGGATATTATCAAATAGCGGGTGAGCAGAAGGGATTGTAAGGTAATCATAATTTCTGAAGGCGGATTCAGGTTTTTTTTTTTTTTTATAGTTACGTTTCAAGGGACATGTTTAACCCAAAAACGTACCACCAGGGCAATTTTAAATGAAAACCTAAAAAATATGCAATGACTTTAAGTTATTTGCGGCTGAGGTTATGCTGATTGTACTCAGGGGCGGATCCAGCCGGTTGTAAATAGTGGTTTTGCCAATCAGCTCTTTTACCCTCATGTTCCTTTCTCAAAACTGACATGTTGCTTCTTCTACATCTTATCTGTTATTTGTTCACTTACTTACTTTAACTATAGTTATACTCTATCTTTAAATTGCAAAACTGCAGCCCCCACAAGCATTCCCCCTGGACTTGGGAGGATGGGCTCGAAGTATAGTCTATAATTATGTTGGAATTTAAATGATTTTAAAAGGCTAAATACTAAATGATCAGAAATTATTTACCAACTGTTTTGGGTTCTAAAAATGTCTAAATTGGAAATTTTTTATATTCTTTAAAATAAAGAAAAAGTGTTACATATTTTTTTTATTCGTGTTATATACTGTCTTTTTGTACACAACGGTTTTCTCTAATATTGAACTCCGAAATGGGATTCCCCTGGCGGTATTTCTATCCATTAGTTTTCCCTCGTCCACTGACTCAAGGACTAATAATGATGTAATTTCCTCAATAAGATCTATTTTTTTCCCCCTTTCAAATTACAAATATTATTGGTTCCAAGTTGATACTAGTTTGGTTGTTTCCAAAAAATAACATTAATTAATGCTTTTTTGATAGAAAATATTTAAAAAAATAATTTCACCAATTTCTGTTGGAAATGTGTCTTTAATGACAGTGTGTTGATTAAAGTTATTCCTAAATATTTATAATTTTTAACTACTTCGATTATTTCCCTACTCAAATACCATTTTTCTTTTCTCCTAACTTTACCTCCATTTCTAAATACCATAACCTTCGATTTGTTTAGGTTAATTTGTAGACCCCATTTTGTACAATATTGTTCAATATTATTTATCATATATTTTAAGCTAGAAGGATCGGATGCCACGGCCACTATATCGTCCACATATGCTAAGATTTTAATTTTTTTATTCATGACCCATAGGCTTCCACCAATTTCCTCTTCTAAATCATTTATATGACATGACAAAAAAACAAAAAATGACTCATAAGGCTACCCTGTTTTTTAGGCTTATGGAAGTTTCGAAAAAGTTTATTGTCCCTTCTCTATTAAAACACTTCGGTATTTTTCCTGACTCGAAAATTTGATTAAAAGAATGTAGCAATTTTTCTGAAAACATTTTTATTGCATGTTAAAAAAACTGGTATTGAATGCAGTCCACTCCCGGTGCCTTATCCTTCCTAGCTCTATTGAGTACAGTTCGTAATTCTTATATTTTAAATGGTTCATCTAAGCTACTATTTGCGATGATTGTCTCGTGTAATTTATGTCTGTTATTGTTGAGGGTTTGTTATACATGATATAAAAATGTTTTATCCATTTATCTTCGGATAAATTTTCATCTATTGTAAAAGGTTTTTTCCTAAATTTATTTAAAGTTTCCCAAAAATCTTTTACATTTATTAATTTTTTAAGTCTTTCTATTAATGTCATGTAATACTGTTTTTATTATCCTGGCATATCTTTTTATATTTTTTATCGTGTCACGTGTACAGCTTTTTATCTACTTCCCGATTTGATTTTCTATATCTTCTAAAAAAAGAAAAGATTGTGCTTTTTTATGCATGATTTTTCATTATTATTAATAATAGCTGATTTTTTAATTATACTTAGCAATAGTTGATTTAACATAAAACTAGGATCTTCAATCTTATCACTATTATTATTTAGCCTTGAGAGTATTGCCAACTTAGTATCTATCTTGTTCTGGTACTTGTTTTCATCCTGCAAATTCCAATTTAATTTTGGTAATAATGGTAATATGTTTTGGTTTTGTTTTTCACTTTCCAGGCTTTTTTTTACTATAATATAGTATATACTATAATATACTATAGGCAAATGATCCGAGAACATTTAGAGATCTACATAAAAATTTGTTATCATACTGAGTATTTCACGAGTAACGCAGCAGTAATCTATAACTGAGGACCCGTTCTTTCCAATATATGTCATTTCTCCTTTCTGATCATTTTTTTTTCCTACCATTCAAAATTACAAAAATCATAAGAGTCAAGGAATTCATTGTTTAATTCATGATTAGACATTGGCGCAATCAGGTTATCAGCCCTTGGTTCAGCCGGGGGATTCTGAGTGTGGTGGCGAGAAGGCGGGCAATATGTATTTTCTTCGTTGTCGATTACCTCATTAGGCCAGGTGATACGGCGTTTGCTGGCTGGGGGCGAAAACTACCATGATGCACTAGCCTAATATAGTTTCAAGGGCGATGGGTCCGCCCTGAGATAGGGAAGCGATCCCCAGGATGACCAGGGGAAGGGCATCTATACAGAACAGGAGGTCAACCTTACCTGGTTGACATAGAGACGGGTCGGTGAGTGGTAATTGGGAATTACGCGGCCAGGGAGACAAGTCCACAAAGGACGTGGGGAGCGCTTCAGTGATTTTCTTAATTACAAACAGTCGCACCCTAAATGGCGAAGAATTCGGGACTGGAAGCAGTAATGTACCCCAGGCAGGCGATGTTTTAGGGTCCCCTAAGACCATTGACACCAACGGGCGAGGGTGTGATCTGTAGACCCAGGCGGGAGGCGGAATCGGCGGTGATAAAACTTACCTGATTACCGGAGTCGAGAAGAGCGCGAAGAAGCTTGGTTGGAGAAATAGGGCGTCGAACAGAAACCTGCGCGGTCGGAATGAGGGCAGTCGCAAAATTCCCAGGAGACCCCAGCAAAGTTAACGGCGGGGAATCTTCTTGGAAAGCTGTGGTGCCAAAAAAGAAAGGGAAGGATCTATTATATAATTGCCATGACCACCCTCTGTCTGGACATCTGAGGGGATTTAAAACTCTTCAACGGCTGAGGGAACACAACTATTGGCCGGGAATGGCTTCGGATACTGCCCGATATGTAAGTCGTTGTGAAACCTGTTTAGCCATAAACCTTTACAACGAGCACCAACTGGCCTCATCGGTCATCAAAAAGTCTCGCAACCCTGGCAACTTTTATCGGCCGATATCATGTGACCTCTGCCTTTTTCAAGCAATTAAAACTGCTTTATAGTTGTTTTTTCGGACTATTCTTCGAAGGAGCGAATTTTTATATCTGTATAACAGCTACCGCAAAGATCTTTAGTGGTGATATACTGATACATAGATATACCAGAGAAAGAAGTGGTGCTTATGTTTGGTGCACACCAAACGGTGATTTGTGACAACGGACCGCTGTTTAAAAGCCGCGAATTACAATATAGCAGAATACGACACAGATATTTCGTACACGCCGAATTACAATCCGCAAGCTTATCCCATGGAGCGACCTAATCGGGTAATAATGACCTTGATTTTCGTCGTATGTGAAGGACAACCAGAGGCGTTGGAATAAAGACTTAAAGAAGCTAGTTTTCGCTATCGAAACTGCTGTTTATCAAGTTGCCGGATACACTCCCGCTTATATTAACTTTGGTAGAGTGCTTGCCCGCACGGGTAAAGAACAGATGAACTTCGACGAAGACCAGGAGGACGATAACGTCGATCATAGGAAAGGTTGAAGAATTTGCCGCTTTTGTACAAAGAAGTACAGGACAAATTAGCGCGAGCTTACCAGAGTAGCAGCGCTACGTACAACTTTAGGAGAAGACCATAACAATTCTACGTGGGTGAAACAGTGTGGAGGAGGAATCATCAGCTCTCCGATGCAGCGTCGTACCTCACAACTCTGACAATTGAACTAGAAGGAAGTTAAACGGTTAGCACGGTATCAAACACTGCATAGCGCACTTTTTTTTTCTATTGAGAAATTTTTTTTTTGTGTTGTTGCCTGACGTTGATATTAAATAAATTAATAATTTATTTATTAATTTATAATATATAAATTAATAATATATAAATTAATAATTTAATTTAACAAAATAAATTAATAATTTTGATATTCATATCTATATAAATAAAGTTGAAATTCTGTTTGTTTGTTTATTTGTTCTTTATAGAAATCCATACCGTTTGTCCTAAGTTATCCAAATTTTGCTCAGTGGTTCTTTGATACCAGGTGCGAACACCTGTCCATATTAAAATTGCATAACATCAGCCGATCTTCAGCTGATATTCTTTATTCTCCAAATTTCGCTAAGTGGTTCTTTCAGACCAGGTGCGAACACCTGTCCATAATTAAATTGCATAACTTCAGCCGATCTTCAGCTGATATTATTTATTGTTATAAAAATCATAATGATCTCACTTTACAATGTTTTTTTTTTACGAAATTGATCGTTTCTTTAGAAAAATGAAATTCCCTGTGTGAAACCGGGATATACAGTTACAATCTATGTATATAAAGATGAAATTCTGTTTGTTCTGTATAGGAATCCCTACTGTTTGTCCTAAATTCTCTAAATTTTGCTCAGTGGTCCTTTCAGACCAGGTGCAAACACCTGTCCTTATTAAAATTGCATAACTTCAGCCGATCTCAGCGTATATTCTTTACTGTTATAATAATCGTTTTGATCGAACTTTACATTGGTTTTTACAAAATCGACCATTTGAGTCGATAAAAGTCTCAGTTTATAGATTTAAAAAATGAAATCCTCCGGGAGAAACCGGAATATACAGCTAGTTAATAATAATTAGAACATAAATAATAAATATATTAATAACCTGAACGAGAATCATTTAATTTTATTTCTTTAACCGACTTCGAAAGAGGAGGTTACTCAATTCAATACGTATGCGCCTTATTTTTTTTTTCTATGCATGTCCACCGATTACTCCGAGATGGGTGGAGCTATTGGAACGAAACCTTTTGCATCTTGTAGAGTATTTTTCCAATGTGGTCCCATTAAAACTTTTTTTGGGTTCTTAATTTATTAAAGAAGTTATTGCTAAAACATGAAATTAATTATGGCTAAAAATATTTTTTAATTTGAAAAACATATGGCATATATATCATAAGGTATGCTCCAACAAATTATTAAAACACGTTAATAAATAACAAACTGATCATGTACTAACCCCGCTTTTTTTATTCTAAATTGATTGGTTGACTTCAAGCAATGCTCAATCATGTTTTAATGGTCGATGAATCGGTTGGGAAAATAAACCAATCAAATTCAGAATTAAAAGAGTGGGGGAGAACATGTTAACTGTGTTAGTTATTGACGTGGTTTAGTTGCTTGTTGGAACAAACCTTATACATACCTTAAATAAGTTTTCAACAATAGATTTTAATAAAGATATATAATATTAGTGGATTATCGCTGTCGTTTTCTGAAAAATGAAACACTTCTTTATGGTTCCGGCAAAGTTATTGTTGTTTCGACCCTGTTCTAGGAAAGTTTTGCCAATAAATAAAACTCGAGAACATTTTTTTGGGCTGCTTAAAAGATTTTTTTTGTAGATTTAAGTAGATTAAAGCAAATTAAACACCGATAACAGTAAAAAATCCTAAATGAATGTCTAAACGACGGATGGACAGCATAATCATAAAACCACGAAATTCATTGAATTTAAAGAAAGGCCGAGTATTATCCAGATTACTATTATCGGTTTTTAATTATTTTTCTGCAACTATTGAGGGGTTAAGATGAAAATTTCTGTAAGTGCCAAACTATTGATTTTGAGATAGCAAATAACTATTAATTAAGCTTAAATTTGGTTTGAAAATTAAGAAAAATATTATGGATATGACCATAATATGGACTTATTATTATTCCAGTCATGAAATAATTACGTCCCGCTAAAAAAATTTAATATTATTTTCTTTCATCTCTAATTCAATCTATGATGGTGAATTGTCTAATTTTTTTTCTTTAAGTTACGATAACGTCCCTAGGGTGGCACTCGATAAGAGAGTCTAGAGACAAAAATCTTAAAGATAGTCATTTGTCAAGAATTGTTTCCATTTCGAGGCAGTCATATTCTCAGATACCGAAATAAAAAACGTATATGTTGTTTATTATATTTCCAATAAAACTGGTCGAAAAACGGCCAAAATCCCAACTGTTCCTATATCTACGACATCTTGAAGTTGCCGGATTCATATTACAGCCGAGCAAAACTTAACACCTCCTCTCGGGACACAGATGTATATATGTAATAAGCAAGTACCAAAGACAATATTCCGCGAAGGAAAAAGATTGTCATTGTGAAAAAAAATTTTTATGTGTCTTGCAGATGGAACATTGGTCTTTACAAAAAATCAAAGTAGACAGGGTGTTGAAAGGTATGTACTGCACCTACCGCAAACGATTTTCAATTTTCTGTGCATATTCATAAAATTGATAATGTGACCATTATAATACAAAGTTGATTAAAATTGATATACTTATAAAATAAAGACCCGGGATAGACGAACGCGGTAGTGCTACCTGGGTGGGCTGACTTTTCTTTCGCGAGTGACCCACGGAATAAATCTCGTCCTTCCCACCATGGATAGAACAACCAACTAATGAACCACACTCACTTGTAGTATCAAAAGAGCGGTTCCGAATAAAAAATAATTAAAAAATAAATAAAAGACTTCTAAAACCCGAAATCAGTTCAAAATGCACTTAAAATCTGTATAAAAAAAAGCATACAGATTTTTTTGTAGAAATCAACGCATTGCTTCCTTCCGCCATATATTAGAAAGTATCTTCCGCCACTAAAAAGAATGAAATAAAAAACATTTTATAAAAAAAATTAAACCGACTTCGAAAACTAGGAACCAGTAAAAATAAATGCACTGAAAAGTATGAAATAATTACCTTCTGATTTTTATGAATACGCAGCAAAATTTAAAATCGTATGAAAAGCGGAAAAATGCATTAAAACGGATAATTATATTTTGATTAGTACGAATAGTAGTATAGAATGGCCGGTTCTATTCGGCCATTCTATTTAACTGATTGTTTTAGGTTTATGTTTTGGTTTTAAGTTAAGTTTTAGGTTTAAGTTTTAGGTTTTAGTTTTAGGTTTAAGTTTTAGGTTTAAGTTTTAGGTTTTAGTTTTAGGTTTAAGTTTTAATACAAATCAGTGAAATCTGACAAATCAGCGAAATCTGACAAATCAGTAAATAAAAGTACAAGCAGGCGGGGTCGCTGTGCGTGAAACTCGGAATGCGTGAAAAGCTATGAAACTACAAAAAAAAAAAAACAAACAATCGAACCACGTAAGCAAACTAAGTGCCGGAGTAAGAAGAACGAAAGGACAAAACCAAGCACACTGCCTGCCTGTTGGTATTGTTCTTTTATAGTATGTTTATCCCCTCCCTAAATCCCCCTCTTTCCCGGATTTGGTTCGATTTGACCTTGTGTTGTTATGTAGTTCTTTTTAATACTGCAGCTGCGGATGAGGCGTTAGGAAAAGAAAAAATGTTAAGACGGAGGTTGACAGAAGATAATAAATTCCTCTATACATGATAATTTTTATTAATCCAAGTTTTTTCATTGAGACCTAACCATTTAACATATAATTTATCTCCTTTTTTTTACTTTCACTTACCTATATATGAAATATATAGTAAGTGGAAGTATTGCGATCGTGAAAATTTTCGACTTCCGGTTTTCAACGGAAATACACGTTTTGGGGTCCCCTGAGTCGAAATAACCAAGTCCCGCAAAATGGTCTGTGTGTGTGTGTGTGTTTGTGTGTGTCTGTGTGTGTGTGTGTGTGAACAGACTAGCTCAAAAACTATAAACCGTGCGATCCTGAAATTGGGTATTTAGTGTAGGTATATGCCCGCGATGTGACAGCATAAATTTCATCAAAATTACTTAATGGGAGGGGGTACTTTACTTAATAAGTTTTTAGGTTTTTTTCGATTTTCTCAAAAACGGCTCTAACGATTTTGATTAAACTGAGTATTTGATCTATTTATATGCCTGAAATATGACTGTAAAAATTTCATCAAAATTGATCAACCGGAGGGGGGACTTTACTTAATAAATTTTGTATAATTTTCACATGTTTTTTTTATTTACTCAAAAACGGTTTAAACGATTTTGATCAAACTTGGTATTTGATGTATTTTTATGCCAAAGATTTGATAACCAACATTTCATCACAATTGATCAACCGGAGGGGGGACTTTACTTAATAAATTTTGTATCATTTTCACATGTTTTTTTTATTTACTCAAAAACGGTTTTAACGATTTTGATCAAACTTGGTATTTGATGTATTTATATGCCAAAGATGTGATAACCAACATTTCATCACAATTGATCAACCGGAGGGGGGACTTTACTTAATAAATTTTGTATAATTTTCACGTGTTTATTTTATTTACTCAAAAACGGTTTTAACGATTTTGATCAAACTTGGTATTTGATGTATTTATATGCCCGAGATATGACTGTAAAAATTTTATCAAAATTGATTAACCGGAGGGGGAACTTTACTTAATAACTTTTAAGGTTTTTTTCGATTTTCTCAAAAACGGCTCTAACGATTTTGATCAAACTGGGTATTTGATGTATTCATATGCCCGAGATATGACTGTAAAAATTTCATCAAAATTGATTAACCGGAGGGGGGACTTTACCATAAATTTTGTAACATTTTCACGTGTTTTTTTGATTTTCTCGAAAACGGCTCTAACGATTTTGATTAAACTTAGTATTTGATCTATTTATTGCCCGAGATATGTCTATAAAAATTTCATCAAAATTGATCAACCGCAGGGGGCACTTTGCTTAATAAATTTTGTATCATTTTCACGGGGTTTTTTTATTTACTCAAAAACGGCTTTAACGATTAACAAAAATAAGATATGAATGTAGAAGAATATGTGACTTAGGGAAATGATATTTAGCAAAACACGTCAATTTCTAATCTAAGTAGGTTGGTAAGTGAAAGTTGTGTGTTGCGCGCACGCACCAGATTTTTTTTAATAGTTTTTGTAGTAAATAAGTGTTAGAATGTCTGGTCATTTGCTGTATTTACTACAGCTGCGGATGAGACGTTACGAAAGAGTTAGGTAATAATAATACAAATTTGTTTATTAAAAAAGACATTTATTCAATAATAAATTTTTTTATGTATATAAATAATATTTTAATCTTTTCTTTTGATTCGAATCCTCCTTCACTTCTTTCGTTGTTCATAGATCCTCAGTAATGGGGAGCCTCATCACTTTAAAAATAAGTTAAAGTTTTAGAAACAACTAAAACCTATGATAAATCCAATAAAATATGATATCGAAATATTTTCACTTTTATTTTCCTGTCGATCCGAATCCTCCTTCGTTTCTTTTGTTGTTCGGTTGTTTCATAACAACATCGAGTTCTGTTGGCAATTCCTTATCTGAAGCGATGTGTTGAACTTGTATATTGGAATAATCTTTTTCAATAAGTAGTTGTGCAACTCTGTTTCCTCTTTCGATGTAGAAATCATCTTTTGAATGATTAATCTAAATAATTTTAATAGTGCCTCTGTAATCTGGGTCTATCACACCACCTAGAAATAAGTTAAAGTTAGTAATAAGTTAAGTCTTTAAGAAATCCAATAAAATTATGGTATAATAAAATATGTTTACCATGAACAGTTATAGAATTTTTCCATGCCATACTCGATCTATCCGCTATCCTCCCATAAAATCCTTTTGGGAATAAAACAGTCAAATCAGTTTCAACTAAGACCTTTTCTCCAGCTTTTATCGTATAAACATAAGGACTAATAAATAAAAGTATATTATTAAATTCCAAAAATGATTTTTATTGAATATAGTTAGTTGAGTAAATAATACAATATATACCTGGTTAAATCATAGCCAACTGAATTCGGTGTCCCTTTGATGAGATCAAATGCGTGGTTTGATCTTTTTACGACATACATAATTGTTTTCCTAAGAGAATTATTTTTTATTGTAAGCTATAATGATAGTAAGGCAATGATGTTATTGAATCTTTTAAAAAAAATCTTTTATCATCATTGCTTGATACTGCTTTTTTATTTATTTGTACTGATGTTATTAAATGGTTTTTTGAACGAATCAAATTCATTGGAACCCTAATAACCGATGTATGAATATCATCATCTGCACTACTACTACTATTGTTAGGTTCAGGTATTAGTTTATTGTGAAATAAATTTTTTTTATATGAATCATAATTTATAAATTTGTTTAATGAATGTTTAGATACCCCATTAGCCCTTTTCATTTCCCTAAAAGTTGCACTCCTCTCATCTTCATATTTTATAGCATACATTTTAGGTTTTAAACCTATGAATTCTGTAATTATTTGCCCTCTGCATTCGTCTTTAAAACACCCAAGTTTATTCTTGTTTGTTTCCGAGTAGCATTTGTGATTTTTAGGGTAATTTGATGTATCAAAATAATGAAGCATAGTTTTCATATCGTCATAAAAATCCTCAGTTGTTATATGATATATAAGAGAATCCGTGTCTGTGTATAACAGATTTAAATTTTTTTTATATTTTGTTAACATTACATTATAATGAAAATGGTAAATAAATGTTTTTGAAATATCTAAGATAGACATTCCGACATAGATCGGTTTATTAAAACATAATTTTGTTTTTGCCATATGAACGGCAAATAATTTGGCTTTGCCACTAGTTTTCTTAATTGATTTTTATCAGTAACTAATTGAATATTTATTCGATTTCTAATATTTTCTATAGTTTTTCCAAATACCGTATTGCACATTAATTTGTAAAAATCATTTTCAAAAGGAGTTTTGGCATCTCTTCGTAAATTTGTATTGAATGTAATGTAGTTTTCAAGCCATTTTGATTGGTTAAATTGTAAGACTCTGTGTACTTTTTCTAACTGAATCCCGTTTTCTAGTGCTTACTTCAAAATGAGATAGTGAACGACATATCGTTTCCTGTTACCTAAATGAGGAATCAATTTTTTATATTCTAAATTATTAGTATTTTTGGGAGGAACAATAACTTCCGGAAGAAAAGGTAAATCGGAATGGACATCGTGACAAATTGAGGATAAGATAGGTCTTCTTTTAAAATATAACCGATGTTATCTGTCTCTGATAAACTCATAATGATGTCTCGATTTATTTGTTTGGTTTATCAAACCATTGAATGTTTCCAAACGGTAATGGCTTCGACATTGCAGTAGCATACAGTCCGTTAGCGTCGAGATATTCTATATAGGATGTAGGTTTATTTGAATCGAAACATGTCCCTACATCATTATTGGTCTCCCCTTTCATATATCTGTTATTTGCTTGAGCAAACTTTTTACTTACTTGACACAGACCTCCTCGAATTCCTCTTTCTATAAATAATATTTGCTCATAATCTGTGAGTAATTGTAATCGAATTCCGGTGAATTTTAACATAATATCCCAAGCCATACAAAGTGTAGTAAAAAATATGCTATAAAAATATAAAAAATATGCTGGATCTATTGAATAAGTTTCTAAAGTTATGTCTCGAAAAGCTTCATAACAATCACATAAAAGCAGTACATCTATTTTTAAATAGAGATCGCTGTATTCACCGAGTGTTGAAAACTGAAATTGGATCCAAACCCTTTGAGCATGTTCATACTCATCGTCTGTTATGTTACTTCCGGTTAATTCGCTGTAAAACGCTTCTTTACTGGGAAGGGTTTTTTCGTCGAGTTTATCCCAATCATTAACGAATTCATAGGGGAATATACCTTTTTGTTTGACTAAGTGAATTAAAGAAGGTGGAAAATGTTTTAAAATTGTTAGGAATTTAGAATCGGGTAGATTAGAAGCCATCGTAGCTAAACTTCTATCGATAAAACGATAACTGTCGATAAATCGAAAATTTAATCCTAATATATTTTTTGTAAATGAAATATACTTTTCATGATTATTGGGTATAACTGTTATATTTCCAGGTGTTTCACCTAGTAGACGAATGATAAAGTGAGCATCGTATGAAGATAAATTATGGAATAAGACGGGCACAAAAAGTTTTCTTTTCTTTTTGAGCCAGCATGAATTGGCCTCTTCAACAGTGGTAGTAGAAGAACAGTTGATACTGTACATTGATTTAAATTGTTGTTCATAAGTTTTCATAATTTTTAAGGAAAACGATTCTAATGTTTTTATGAAATGAGATCCGACATACTTTCAACATCTTTCACAGATTAAAACTTTTTTTTCATGTTTATTTATTTGTTTACTAACGAGTCTGGACAATGATTTAATATAAACGTAATGGTTAGCATGATTTTGGATGCCTTAACCTTCTATAATTAATAAATCTCTATGGTCCGGTAATATTTTGTTAGTAACTTTTAATGGATAGACTTCTGTATTATTTTCATCTAAAGCCTATAAATTGGTTGAAATGTTATTAATTCTTTCAAACTGTCTAATGTTTTTTATAGTAACAGGATACTGTAAACATGAAAAATCATATTTTGTCATTAAAGTACGATATTTCGACACTCTTTGAGGATCTTTTGTAACAAATTTAGCTAATATTGCATATATGAAACACTTATTATCAGTATTATTGACATTTATACAACATTTTTTGTTTTTTACAAAGTTTGGTAAAACTATAGAGCATCCACGTGATGCGGATAACGGTGAATATTTATTAATTTTTAACCTAAGTCCGTCTATATTATTAAAAGACCATCCGGATTTTTTTAATTGTGATTCTTCGAATTCGCTGCTAAGCGTTTTTGTGATGCTGGAAATAAACTGATCTAAATCGCTAGAAATATATAGTTCTTTATTTTTAGTCTTTTTTATTGGTAAAGGAAGGTTATGTTGAGATGAATTATTACTACTACTAGTACTGGGAACAGTATTTAAATTTCTATTTTCGATTGTATTAAGCCCTTGAAAGGAACTATGAAAG
Organism: Aelia acuminata; assembly: GCA_911387785.2. Taxonomy (NCBI): domain Eukaryota; kingdom Metazoa; phylum Arthropoda; class Insecta; order Hemiptera; family Pentatomidae; genus Aelia; species Aelia acuminata. Next base: position 11,288,254 of record OU426985.1, read on the forward strand.
ATATCAGAAGAGGTACGTTTACCTAATTTGCATATTTTAGATAAATTAACTTTACTACTGTATTTTTCATGAATGTATTGATTTGAAATCGTATCGAACCCTATTCCACATATTTTACAAACGTAAGAAGGTTTAAGTTTGTAAATAATTGCTAAATGAATGTTTAAATCTCTTTTGTAATCAAAGGAAGACTTACAAATATTACAATAGAACATTATTAAAGAAATAAAAATTAATTCTCTTAAAAACAATAAATGTATGTTAAAAAACTTGCGCTATTTGTTCGTATGGCCAGTACAGAAAGAAATGAATAAAGTTACAAAATGTAAATGTATATATTGTCGACCTTTTACATCCGCTATCAACAAAAAAAAAAAAATGTTGCAATGTTTCTTCTTTTACCTGCATTTCAATTAAAAAAATAAAAATCTAAAGTGCAAGGATACTTTGAAAGTGCAAGGGAATCAAGTTTAAAAAAAGCTTGCCGAATTACGTTTTACTTAGGGAGGGGGGAGTTAAATATATAAGCCGAACGAAACAGCATTATTGCACAGTGTTTTTTACATCTACTACACCCCATCAACAACAAATGTAAGTATTATTCTTTAATAATGGTTTAAAGTTTTAAACATTTTATAAACATAAACTTTCTTTCATTTAGATGTCTTTCAACGACATCACCAATCATTTAGTGCAAAAATTTAGAATCATTAGTTTAAAAAAAGTGGATGCAAAGTATGGGCCCACTTTATTGGCAACCATCGGGGATTGGGCAGATTCTCATTCCCATCCTACGCTTGCGGAAAGGTATGCGGTATTCCTGCCGCAACGCTATGCTAAAATAGCGGATGATAAGGACCTTGAAAATTACAATGGTAATTATAAATTTCAAATAAATTTTATTTTTCATCATAAAACGACCATGTTTTTAACTTTTCTTATTTTTTTTTTTTTAGGAAACATTGTAATGACCTATGAGGGGCGAGAAGCCCGAAACTCGTTTAAATTAAAATTTGAAAGTATTGAAATTTGGTGAAATAAAAATATTTTAATAATGATTAATCTAATCTTAATTTGTGGCTGACCACCATTTTTAAATTATTTTTAAATAATTTATTTTTTGAAGAGAAAAGATTTGGCTCCGCCGGGAGTCGAACCCGGGTCTCCTGCGTTACATGCGAGGATGCTAACCGCTACACCACAGAGCTCGGCTCAAGGCAGAGCAAATCCTTCCTCTTCACTGATACCTACTCACCCCTATCTCACAAGTTTTGCGAGTAGTAGCGGGAGGTGGACAAATTTTGTCCAATTTATGGTATTTTATTGACTTAAGTCAATTTTTTAAATTATTTTAATTAATCTAATCTTAATTTGTGGCTGACCACCATTTTTAAATTATTTTTAAATAATTTATTTTTTGAAGAGAAAAGATTTGGCTCCGCCGGGAGTCGAACCCGGGTCTCCTGCGTTACATGCGAGGATGCTAACCGCTACACCACAGAGCTCGGCTCAAGGCAGAGCAAATCCTTCCTCTTCACTGATACCTACTCACCCCTATCTCACAAGTTTTGCGAGTAGTAGCGGGAGGTGGACAAATTTTGTCCAATTTATGGTATTTTATTGACTTAAGTCAATTTTTTAAATTATTTTAATTAATCTAATCTTAATTTGTGGCTGACCACCATTTTTAAATTATTTTTAAAGAGCCGAGCTCTGTGGTGTAGCGGTTAGCATCCTCGCATGTAACGCAGGAGACCCGGGTACGACTCCCGGCGGAGCCAAATCTTTTCTCTTCAAAAAATAAATTATTTAAAAATATTTTAATAATGTATTTTTTTTTTTTAATTTCCCCCTCTTCTTTCCATCAATTATACAAAACATAACCCTTCTTCCTTTTTAATGCATTGTGTCTCTAACCATGGACTTGTAAAGAAGTTTAGAGGATTGTCCTTACTATAAACGTTATGTTCTTGAATATCCTTCTATCACTCTCGACAATCAAAATGTTATAACATTCATGAAGATTCGAAAACTTATAGATGAACTGAACCATTATGCAAAGTGTATTGGAACAGATAAACAATCAAACGGACATTACATCACTTGTCATTGGAGTGATCCTGAAGCTAGAGATGGGCCTGACACATGTCTATGCTGTATGATAGGTTCAAGTATTTTTGATATAAAAAAACTGTTGAGGAAACTGTATCATATAAGAGATTCACTGATAGTGAAGAAAAAAAATGATGAAAAGTTATAGAGATGAATCAGAGATTGGTGACTAACACAAAAAAAAACAACGAACCCTCCCCCACTTTTTAACATTATAAAAAATATTTTAATTGTGAATAATAATCAGTTGTACCACGATGATGGCCCGAACCACAACAGAGTTAGCATTAGTAACTGTCTACCCACTCAATAATTCATTAAAAAAGTGTATAAAAGTGGGGCTCTGTGCTGATGTGCCAATGGTAGCTCTGGTCGACAAGAAATCTACAATTTACCTAAACAAGGAAGAATGGGATGAATTAAGAGCCAGGTCTTCAATCATTTTGGGTCATTTCAAGAAGAAAAAATTGATAAAAACTGATGTTACGAGCGACCCAGAAGAAGAAAATGATCAGATTCAATCAAAAAAGAATATCGAAAGAAGTACAATAAGATGTTTATTGAACATGTTTATCCCTGGACAATATTGTTGAATGAAAACGTTACACCATATATAAATTTAATAACTGTTTGATTCTGTTTCAAAATCTTTGAATTTTTTGTACAATGTTATTGAAAAATGCGAGTACAACCAATAAAAAATAATTATTCACAACAAATTGTTTTATTTATTTATTTATTTTTTTTTTTTGGCTTCAAAACTTTAATTTGCGCCTGTCAATAAACATCAACAATCAGCAAATGTGAGGTGTGCTAATTTGAATAAGGGCATGTTAGGCATGGGGAAGGATAGCACCCAGCGTACCTCTTCCCTGGCTTGTTTCAGGTAACCTGGATTTTTAACGAAGGAGATCTCTCATCCAGCGCCTTTTTAATCTCCTAGGTATGGGCATATCAGCTGTTGCCATGCCTCTAATCAGTTGATTGAAATGACCGTGTAAGTGTGTATGGAAACGTTTGTAGAGTGTCTTTATATGTTGGTCTACTTTTTGCATTTGTAAGTCAGTATGGTGCTTTAACTATGAGTCTTAATATTTTTGATTGAAAGGTCTGAATTCTTTGTAAGTGGGTCTTTTTGGCTGTACCGTATATCTGTGAAGAGTAAGTCCATATTGGTTTCAGTAAGTATAAATATGTATTTAATTTTTGTCGTAGTCCTAGTTTTGAGGTTTTAGAAAAAAGGGAGTAAAGTAGGGCGAGTCCTTTGTTAAGTGTTTTTCGTTTCATCTTAACATGCGGGCCCCAGGTCATCCTTCTGTCAAGAGTAAGACCAAGGTAATGTACGGTGTCAGTTTGAGAAATTTGGACATTGTCGATATAAATTGGAGGGCAGGTATTTTTTTGAAGAGTGAACGTTATGTGTTTAGATTTTTCATGATTTAGCCGAATTTTCCATAATTTACACCAGTCGTTTACTTTATGTAGATGTTGTTGTAAAGTTAGTGAGGCATGAATAGGATCTTGATGTTTAGTGATAATTGTCAGCATAAGTAGCGGTCAGTGTATCATTGCTTACGGGTATGTAGTGTGTGTATATAATGTAGAGAAGAGGAGCCAGTATTGAACCCTGAGGTACTCCCGCTAGGACTGGACGAATTGATGAAGCTCCTGACCCCTGCCGAACGGAAAAAAATCTGTCGAAAAGATAGGATTGAAGAATGAGGTAGTAAGTGTGCGGTAATATGGTCTTGAGTTTAAAGAGAAGACCCTGGTGCCAGACTTTGTCGAATGCCTGAGCTACATCCAAAAATACACCAGATGCATATAGTTTTTGCTCTAGTGCTTCAGCAATGAAGTCAGTAACTCTGTGTAATTGATGTGTTGTTGAATGGAATGTGCGAAAACCGAATTGATGATCAGGTATTAAGTTTTGGTCTGTCAAAATGTCAACAAGTCTTCTGTACATCAATTTTTCAAATAGTTTTGAGCATATATAAAGAAGGCTGATTGGTCTGTAGGACGATGGATTGTATATGTCTTTATTTGGTTTGTGGTTCATTTTAATGATTGAGTATTTCCATTGTAACGGGAATTTCGATGTTCTCAGTATGCAGTTGTAAATTGTTGTTAGAAACACTAGAGCTTTTCTGGGCATTTGCTGGAGAGCCTGGGCTGTAATAAAGTCATAGCCAGGGGCTTTTCTTTTAGGTAATTGTTTTATTTGTAGTGCAACCTGAGAAGGTGTGAATGAAGGTGGTGGAAGTGTTAGTTGGAGTGGAATGTCTAGGGTGTTAAGTACTAGTTTTTCATGATCTGTGTTTGTGAAGTCAGTAAATGGTTGAAATACAGAAGAAAGATGATTGGCGAAGAGTTCGGATTTTTCCTCGTCCGACACGGCCCAAGAACCATCATCTCTTCGAAGGGGTGCTGACACCTCTCGATGCTTTAACAACTTTTTGGTATGCTTCCACAAGCTTCCATCGTCTGTCGAGAAGCCAGTAATGTACGAGTCATAGTTTGTTCTGTTGAATTTTCTGATTTCTCTTTTGAGTTGATTGTTCAGTCTGTTAAAAATCTGTCTGTCTGAGAGGCGTCTGTCAGTCTGCCATATTTTACGCGCTATTCTCTTTGCCCTGATTAAATCCCTTATGTTGAGGATATTTTGGGAGATGTTCAGATCCTGCTTTGTAGGGCTTTGGTACTGATGAGGACCATGCAGCCTCTTGTACACTTTTTGTGAAGATGTTCACTGCCTCTTCTAATTCAGTTTCGTCCTTGATTGAGACGGGGATCTTTAAAGATGAGTCCAGATGCTCCTTATATGCCAATCGATTGATCCTGTAAAAAGTGTTGGCTTTCTTTGAACATTTACTGTCTCCTCAAACATAATTAAGTGTACCGCGGATTGATCAGAGCAAAGATCAGAGGTTGCATTTATGGTGTGAGTTACAGTTCTAAGTCCTTTCGTAATAAAAAAACCCAAAAGGTCCGGGGATTTTCGTCTCGAAACAGGCCAGTAAGTCGGTGAGTGGGGAGAGATAGTGTCTAATGAGAGCTCGTGGATAGCAGCCTTCAAATTTCTCCCTCTGGGTGTGCTTAGTCGTGACCCCCAACTTTGATGCTTCGCGTTGAAGTCACCTCCGGTTATAAAGCATCGACCCAAGCTTTGGAAAAGGTTGGAAAACATCGAAGATGTCAGCACGTACCTTGGCGGGCAGTACACAGAGGCCAGTGTCATTGTATGGTGTTTCAAGTATAATGTTATGCCTGTGCACTGTATTTCAGGTGTACTAGGTAAGTGTAAATAACTGTGTGATAGTGTTGATCTAATAAGAATTGCTGTACCTCCGTGTGCTGTGTTGTCAGGGTGATCAGTCCTGTAAGTCATGTAACCAGAAATAACAAATTTAGATCGTGGAGTAAGGTGTGTTTCCGTTATTAGTGCGACCTCAACTCGTTTATCGTGAAGGTATAAGTCTAATTCAGTCTTGTGCTGTGTCAGTCCGTTTGCGTTCCATAGAAGGATGGACAAAGAGCCCTAGTCAGCCGATCAGGGGCCATTGGATGGGCACATGACTTGAGTCACCTGTGCGAGCTGTTGGAGGGTGCTAAAAAGGGGCTGGATGAGGGAATTGAGACCACTGATTAGCTGAAACAAATGTTGGGGGCTGTAAGTATCAGCTGGAGGTGGCAGCTGTGTGCTTTCCTGCCTCATGCCTGAACATGAAGGTCTGATTTCGGACGGGTTGCGCATTCTTCTCTGTTGCGGTGGCTGTCCCTGCTGCTGTGCTGGCACTGGTATTGGATTCTTCTCTCTGGTCTTTGAGTCTTCGATGGCTGCGGGAGAGCGGGAAAATGTTCGGGACCCGGCGGTGGAGGAGGAGGAGGAGGAGATTGCTCAAGGCGGGCGGATTGCCTTTTGTTTCTTTGAGCCCTCAGGAGCTTCAGAACTTGGCAGCCACGGTAGTTGGCTGGGTGGCTACCCCTACAGTTGGCGCAGGTCGCAGCTGTTTCTCTAGTCTTCCCGCAGGTTGCACTCTCGTGGCTTTGGCCACATCTAACGCAACGAGGGGGGTGGTTACAATAAGACTTTGTGTGGCCATATTGTTGGCACCTTATACACTAAGGTATCAGTCTTTTTTTCCGAGGCTCTTCTATAATGACACGAGTGTAGTAAATTGAGTGTATATCGTAAATTTTCTCGTTGAAAGTTGATTTGGAAATGCCAATAAAAAACATTGGCAATGGTGTCTTATATCGTGATAGTGCATTTGAAATATTTACTACTTCATAGCCATATCGTAATAACTCATTTTTTATTTCACTATTAAACTAGTCGAGTAGGAAGGTCTTTCTTCTATTTTATAGGTACAAATCTTCTTGGAAAAACTGTGATTAATAAAATCGATAGCCATGTTGTTTTCTTATATGCAATCTTGCTGTTATGGTCTCTCCGCGGAAATTTATCAGTTGAGCGTTTTGGTCTAATATCCTCAGAGTGATGTTTTCAATGTGGACTTTCAACGATCCAGGATCTACAGTAGGAAAGAATTGATGAATGATGTGTATAGGTCTTGTTGTGCCGGTAGGGTGTATAGGTCTTGTTGTTGAATCGGGATTCTTATTTCATCCGATTTGTTCAGTTTCGATGAGGCGTAGGGTTGATGCGTATGATACTCGAAAGTACTTATGGTCTCATCAAAAAGAATATCGGAAGAAATATTTAAAACATTATACATTTTTTTTTTCAACCGAAATCCTAAGCGTCGTAAAAATAATTTGTTCTCTGGTGTTAACCCTATCAAACGTTTCTTTAAACTAGTCGAGTAGGAAGGTCTTTCTTCTCTTTTATAGGTACAAATCTTCTTGGAAAACCTGTGATTAATAAAATCGATAGCCATGTTGTTTTCTTATATGCAATCTTGCTGTTATGGTCTCTCCGCGGAAATTTATCACTGAGCGTTTTGGTCTAATATCCTCAGAGTGATGTTTTCAATCGTTCTCACGTTGATCGGGTGATAAATGACCGGAGAAGGACTTTCAACGATCCAGGATCTACAGTCGGAAAGAATTGATGAATGATGCGATTCGGTTCACCGTTCAGAAAGAACCAGCAGCTATGTTGCAGTGTATAGATTTTACGTTAACCTTCATAATTTCCACAATATCATCAGAGACGTGATAACCCTGTTTGGGCTCCAATACGGTATTCGGTCTATTGAATCCCAAAAGCGGTCCGATAGAATTCAGCTTGCCGGGAACATTGAAGTATACCTTTTGAGTTGAGCGTAATTCCGTCTTTAGAGTATTGTTATTTCCTCTGAAAATAATAGCATCGTTTTCTTGAATATTTTCTTCGAGATATGTGGCAATAGACTCGATGTCATAGGATCCTTCAGGTATCTGAATCTTTTGATCGCCAAAGTAAAACATATCACATTCATTTTTAATTATGTTTGGTATAGTGTTGTAAGTCTCAAATGAGATGAGACCTATCTCGTAATCATCGTCACTCAAATCTATAAATGGAAAAAATTTACCAATACCAAAAAGTGGAGGATTTTTACCACTTCTTGTACCCATAATGGCGGGGCTATCGGCATAGCTATAGCATGCCACATTTTAAATTTGCAGATAAAACGTTTGATTTACCCGACAGCGTAACCGTCAGACTCATTTTTGATATCTTTTATAAATTTTCACCCTATTTATACAGAAATTGAAGACACAAATGTCCACAGTATGGTGTGTCCCATTTTTGATGATTGGTTCGGTTATAATATATCCTAGTGTTGGAGGTAGTACCTTTCAAATAATTCGACAATTCGGGCTGGGGTCTCAAATTACCGAATGGATCGAAATATAAAACATTATCACCTTTTTTGACGTAACATACCCAATGAGTGCCGGAATGGTCACTCGTATCGAGATTAACAATTGCACTTTCATTGAGTCTGATTTTGTTTGGTAGCGTATCAATCATGAACACTCCTCTAAAATAAGGAACTCCTATCGCATATTTTTTCAACTCTACGTCCGTTAAAGCCCTTGGAGGTAATGAGGATAGTCAAATACCCTCCTCTTTAAGATATAATCCGTAACCTTTTCGATAAGGTTTTAAGTATAAGCCACTACCTATTTTCTGGTCTTCCATTTTGAGGTTATGTCTTTTCATCTCTTCGAGTCTTTCTTTCGCATCTTTCACCTTTGGCTATAGCAGACGCGCCTCCGGCCAGGGAGCCGATCGCCGATAGCCCCGCCATTATGGGTACAAGAAGTGGTAAATATCCTCCACTTTTTGGTATTGGTAAAATTCTGGGTGAGCGAGGAATGGCACCGTATTTCTTTAAAAAACGTTTAGCTTTTGTCAGGGCTAATCGCAATGCTTTACTCAGAGATGATACATCCTTTACACACGCAGCATCGATTATATTTCTAAATTTAAGACCCTTTTTTCTTTTCAGCAAGACATCTGACTCTTTTTTTCTTCCAATTTTTGATTTTTTTATTAATCCAGCTCCTAATTTAACTTTAGCTTTCATTGCGTTCGTTATTGCCCAGGCGGCTGCTTTTTCACTTAAACTCGAATCTTTAGCTCGTACTCTTTGCCAAGCCTTTTCAGCGAGTATCCGATCTGCCACAGACCTTTTATCGCTATCAGTGAATTTATGATAAGCAAGATCGTGTTCTTTGCACGCTTCGTCCAAAAAATTGATTCCTTCGTCTCCTCTAGCTAGACGTTTTTTTTAATTTCGTACCAGGACCGCAGAAATGATAACCAGGTAGGTGAGCTTCAAAGGGGAGTCGATCTATAAGTCTATTAATTAAACCTCTTCCTCTTTTAATCGCTTTAGTCATACTGAAGTGAGGTTTTCATCGTCCGCTACTATTTATACCGTGGACTTGAGCTCTTTTTGACACTAAAGAAGAAGAAACGATGCGATTAGAACAGCAAAAAGAAAAAATTCAAATACTAGACGTCGTCCCGAAAGATTTGATAAAACGAAACGAGACTAAACGTCATGGACCTTTATTACCCGATAGTATAAGGGCGATAATTTGTGGACCGAGCGGATGTGGAAAAACCAATCTTATGGTAAGCCTTTAATTATACACGAAAAGACCCAAATTTGAAAATATTTACTTATACGGTAAAATGTTAGATCAACCCAAATATGATTATCTACGTTTAGTAGTGGAAAGAGTACCGCAGATCGGTTATAATACTTTCACCGCTAATGAGCACGTTATCGACCCTGAAAAAGCGAATGAAAATTCCATCTTTATTTTTGATGATGTCGCTTTGGAGAATCAGGATATTATACGCAAGTTTTTCTGCATGGGAAGACACAAACACCTCGATTGTTTTTATCTTACACAAACGTATACAAGAATACCAAAACATCTCATTAGGGATAACGTTAATCTTGTTATACTTTTTAATCAAGACGATCTTAATTTAAAACACGTTTATAACGATCATCTAAGCTCACCTGATATTCCATTCCAGACATTTAAAGACATGTGTTACATGTGTTGGAAGGATGATCCTCACGGATTCATTGTAATAGATAAGACATCACCTAGTTCTTCAGGACGATACAGGAAGGGTTTCGATACGTTTATAATTTTATAAAAAGAAGAGTGACATTAAGATAAAACTGAGTTTTAAATATGAAGCGTTCGATACTACAAGATATCGTTACAACAAGTAAAGATTTGCGAAAAAAATTCAAAAATCTCCGTGAAGAACTCAACCGATCTGATGAAGAGCTCAAGAAGACTTTAAAACCCATAACTGAACCTCTTTATCAATTAACTTCTCATTTAATGAAACCTACGACACAAGAGGAGGATTTCACTAGCAAAAGTGTAAAAAAAGGATATGAAGATAAATTCACAAACGGAACTGATGAAACTTCTTACGTCGAACTGGAGCAAGGTCCTTCTTCATCGACTCCTCTTCGTCATAAACAGCCTTCAATAGAAAAAAAATTTGGATCAGATGACGATGATGATGATAGCGAAGAATCAAAAGAGGAGGAAACAAAGTTAACTACCTCTCGAATGCAGGAAATATTAAAATCAACTCCAGAAGGTAGGAGAATATTACAATCGCGATTACAACTCTTCCAGTTAGGCTCACTGATATCTCCTTATATGGAAAAATATATTACCGGTGATACCGAGGATATGGATACCAGGTACGGTATCAGGATGCTACCTCAAGGCGGTATGGCCATCGGAAATTCAAAAGTAACTGTTACAAAATACGTCATCACTATTGCTGGTGAAAATAAGAAACAATATAAGGGTACCCCAGGTCTATACCAATTATTATTTATGAAAGAACCGAAAGGTTATAATCAGAAGGATTTAGACGATTATAAGGAAATTGTAGATTTGACGAATACTCACAGACAACATTACAGCAAAGAAAAATCTTTAGCAGGTAATCGAGGATTAAAATACAAGAATATCATATCTCCATTATTTAAACCTAAGGAATCATTATCATCTGGAGACAAATCGGGAAAAGGTTACAACTCAATGGACTTTTGGTTGCATCCACATCAAGCGGTCACGGGGGACATCAGAATGAGATAAATTCTATAATAGAGGAGCTCAGAGAAGCTGATATAATTTACTAGCATTTAGATTATACGCAATAGTAACGCTATGTCCACTAACAAGTTCGGATCTCACATTCAGAAAAAAAACAACACGTCCGACTTAAAACAATCGAAGAAAAATGGAATCTTTTAAAGGGGGTAGCGAGATTTCAATTACTTCTCAAGGACTCTAATACTCTAGATGTAGGAAAAAGACGGATCGTTAATATATCAACAGGTGTAGCGGGGAACGATGTGCCCAGTAAATTTTACGTCGACACACTCCCAACGTTTTATACAGATTTAAAAAACTGGCCTGGGAACTGGATTAATGGTAATCGTAAGCGATTAGTGAATTTTGCAGATCCAGTTGATGACAGAAACTTGGCAACTAGAGGATTTGTAGAAAATACAGCACTGTGCATCCCCAAAAACAATTTTGGTGAAATAATACAAAATAAATACGATGCTGAATGTAGAACTATTTCAAACGTATTAGATCCTAAAGAGGAACTGGATGTCATCACTTTGGCCTATGCTCTGAAAAATTTTGTACCAAAGGATGGAAGGAGTAAAGGAAGCGATAGTAACTGAGTTACATAAACCGACTCGTAAAAATTATCCCAGAAGAAAAACAATCTTAAAAGGTATCGATGATTTATGGAAAATCGATTTGGTAGAAGTTCAACCATTAGCAAAATTCAATAGAGGTTTCAAATACCTATTAACAGTCATCGATGGTTTTTCAAAATACGCTTGGGTTGAACCGGTAAAAAACAAAACCGGACAATCCGTTTCCACAGCTTTGAATAACATTTTCAAAAAGAGTTCTAGAAGTCCGAAAAATATTCAAAGTGATAACGGAAAAGAGTTTTATAATTCATTTTTTCAAAATCTTATGAAAAAACGAGGTATTAATCACTACAGCACCTATACAACAAAAAAAGCTGCTATAGTCGAACGATTTAATCGTACTCTCAAAACAATGATGTGGCGTATCTTCAGTCTCCGAGGAAATTACAAATACATAGATATCTCACCGAATATTTTAGAAAAGTACAATCATTCGGTTCACAAGACAACGGGTTACAGACCAATCGACGTCAAGTCTTCACAAGATGAGAAGATAATTACAGATAAATTATATTCTTCAAATAATATTATAAATATGAAAAAACATAAATATAAGGTGGGGGACTTTGTAAGAATATCAAAACATAAAAGTATATTTGCAAAAGGTTACACACCAAACTGGTCTGTTGAGATATTTAAAATTGTAAATCTTAATACTTACATCCTTATCCTTATCTTACTTACATCCTTGCAGACATGAAAGGTCAAACAATCCTCGGAACATTTTATGAACAGGAAATTAATAAGACCAGGCATCCAAACACTTATTTAGTAGAAAAAGTTTTAAAAAAGAAAGGAGATAAATTATATGTTAAATAGTTGGGTTTCAACGTTGGATTAATAAAAATGATCTTGTGTAGAGGAATTTATTATCTTCTGCCAACCTCCGCCTTAACATTTTTCCTTTTCCTAAAGCCTCAACCGCAGCTGCAGTATTAAAAAGAATTACATAACAACATAAGGTCAAATCGAACCAAATCAGGGAAAGAGGGGGATTTAGGGAGGGGATAAACATACTATAAAAGAACAATTCCAACTGGCAGGCAGTGTGCTTGGTTTTGTTCTTTCGTTCTTCCTACTCCTGCACTTAGTTTGCTTACGTGGTTCGATTGTTTGTTTGTTTTTTTTTTGTAATTTCACAGCTTTTCACGCATTCCGAGTTTCACGCACAGCGACCCCGCCTGCTTGTACTTTTATTTACTGATTTGTCAGATTTCGCTGATTTGTCTGATTTCACTGATTTGTATTAAAACTTAAACCTAAAACTAAAACCTAAAACTAAACCTAAAACTTAAACCTAAAACCTAAAACTAAAACCTAAAACTTAAAACTACAACTTAACTTAAAACCAAAACTTAAACCTAAAACCTAAAAACAAAATTAAACCTAAAATCTAAAACAATCAGTTAAATAGAATGGCCGTGTTCTGACGCCTTAGCGCCAGAACCGTCCATTCTATACTACTACGAATAAATACTAACTGTTAATAAAAATTATTAAAATAAAATATTAAAAACCATGTTCAATACTTAACTATCTTTTCGGAGGTGGCGCAAAATTTAAAATTGCTAACACTAAAAATTAGGAAAATATTCAAAATTCTCTATAAATTTTCTATTTTGCGGCGCCTCCGAAAAGGTTGTTAAGTATTGAACATGGTATTTAATATTTTAATTTAATAATTTTTATTAACAGTTAGTATGTATTCGTACTAACCAAAATAAAATTATCCGTTTTAAAGCATTTTTCCGCTTTTCATACGATTTTCAATTTAGCTGCGTATTCATAAAAATCGGAAGGTAATTATTTCATACTTTTCAGTGCATTCATTTTTACTGGTTCGAGTCATTAGTTTTCGAAGTCGGTTTAATTTTTTTTGTAAAATGTTTTTTATTTAACCAATTAGTTCGCTCAATAGTAAATGTCGATATCTTTTCCTTTAGTATGCTGACGACATTATGCACTAAATTATTTTTTTAATTCTATCCATATTTTCATTCTTTTTTTCCATTTCTATCCATATTTTCATTCATTTTTTCTTTTTCTCCTTCTGTGTATGTTTAATTATTAATCTATTTTTATTCCAGTTATTTTTAATTTAATTTTTGATATTTTGTGGATTTCACTTTTTTCCAAAAACAACTAGTTTGGCGCCCTTTTTATTTTTATTTAGGATTTATTTTCATATGGACATATTCTTTTATTTATACAATAGAACTCTGACGTCGCGATTGGGGTATAATAAGGGTAATAGATTGCTCACCCCGTTTGGGGGAAAAGCAAGTGATAGCAACTGGACGTAAAGAGCTTCACAGAAGCTAATGCCGATAACGACCACTTTCTTGTTATAGCCAAGTATAGGCAGAAGCTGGATAGAAAATAGGCATACAGGGTGAACAGGTAGCCTCTTACAATGTAGAAAAATCAAAAGACCCTAAGATCCGAAGCATTTCCAGGAGTAAATAACTAAGAATAGGGCAAGTGCAGGATATATAGTCGAAAACACGCTGAGAGTCAGTAAAGGCAATTCTTTGAAAAGCGACTGAAGAGATCTTGGGGTGGTGATAAAAACCGTCTAAGGATGACTGGTTGGACGATGAGTGCAAGAGAGCCTTTCAAGAGAAGAACCAAGCACGCCTTAAGTATATACAAAGAGTGACACGGCAAACCACGGTCCTTTTCCGTCATAAAAGAATGGAAGCAAAGAAGCTGTGTAGAAGAAAGAAACGGATGAAGGAGAATGAGAGACTGGAGAAATTACAGGATCATTACAAGACCAAAGAGACAGGTAACCAACTTCATGACAAAAATAAAGTACTAAATAGGTGGCAGAGGTACTTTGAGGAAGGATTAAGAGTGGAAGAAAAAGCCCACAGCTAGATATGCACAAGGTACCTGTGGAGGAAGACCTGGTATAGGAACATACTCCACCTGAACTAAAGGAAATAGTGGAGATTAGACCTCAGACCTCAGAAACAACAAGGCACCGGGAGGTGCATAGCATACACGCAGAAATGCTTGAGTATGGTGGAGAAGACATTTGGGAGGATATGTACCAGATCTTTTTTTGATGTTTGAACTTCCGAGAAAATGCCGGGGGAATCATCTGAGTCAGTTGTTTGCCCGATATTCAAAAAAGAAAGCCGAACCAAGTGTAAAAATTATCGTGAAATTTCGCTCCAAGGAATCGTCTACAAGTGTTCTCTAAAGTGTTCAGCAGAAGGCTATCGAAATGGACAGAGAAAATGGTAGGAGAGTAACAATGTGGCCTTAGACAAAGTTGATCAACCACTGATTATATATTTTCAATAAGGCAAATACTCGAGAAATCGAATAAGAACAATGCTACTCTCCAGCATGTATTTATCGATCTCAAGCAGGTTTTCGAAACCATTGACAGAGAGAACATGTTAAAATGCATGAATTCCTTAGGGAGCCCCAAAAAACTTATTCGGCTTATTGGTGTGACTCTTACGAATATATCCTGTAAAGCTAAGATCGAACGAAGATGTTCTAAAGAATTCAAAGTGGGGAAAGGATTACGCCAAGGTGACCCACTGTCAGTACTTCTTTTTAACCTAGTTGGAGCCCGCAAAAATAAGAACGAATCCGGGAGGTAACAAAAAATCTCTCCTTAATGACGAAATAAGATTATTCATGTTTTTTTTTCTGCCTTATATGCTGCAGAAACTTAGTCTGTTCGCGTTCCACAGGAGTGGTTTGGGTCGCTCAGGTTAAATTCATTAGACAGTCACCATTTTTCCAATCGCCATTCCAGTCCGCATTAAGGTGTGCTGCAGCCAGACATTCTTCATCTACAGTATTATATAGAGGATCGTAATGAAGATCATGGAGTAGAAGTCTGAGCATCCTGAGCTGAGAAGTAGAGCGGAGAGGCGAGCAGACGAAGAAAAGCGGGGACACCGCAGGTAACCTCAATCAAGAAAAAACGTGGTGCACAATCTATACCTTTTCAAAACTGCCAAATTGGTCGAAACTTAATCATTTTTTAAATTGAAAGTTTGATCAAACAATCGGATTATTCTTTAAAACCAATCATTTTGATAAAAACTCTTGGTCACCCCTGAAAACTGAATAGATGTAGAAATTGGCGTTTTATTGAGAGTAAGATAGGTATTTGTTTTATATTTTGTTTATTTCTGTACATGTATTTTATGTTATTGAAAGTATGAATACATTAGTATTTAAATTCTGAAGTATTAGATTCATAAAATTCAGTTCCACTTCATTTTTTTGTACTATCATATGGTTAATAGAAAATTACTTGCCTTTAATTTCAGTTGTAACTAATAATTAGCGAGCATCGTTCACTAATGATCTTCATTATATCACAGTGATGTATTTAGTATAAATTAAATTATTGATAATCAAAATTGTGATAATTTAATAATATATCATGACCTTTTGTTTGTAAAACACATAATCTTTAGCCACTTTGTTCAATTCATTTTCTTTCCTCAGTCTTCAAACTGAGAAGCATTTGTTATTCCTTGTCGTTAACTGTCGCTCCTGCAAATTCATTTCATCAAGTCAGCTATTGTGGCTCAGTCCCTTGACACCACAGTCGTCAGGTATTTATTCGTTGTTGTCAGATAGTTCTGTAGTCTTGTGTTTTTGATGCTCATGAACATTACTACTGTTTATTAGTTTCTATATTCTCGTTTATTAATTTAGTTAATTTTTTCTTCCTTCCTCATTTTATCTATTGTATATTTTAGTCGTTGCCTTGATAGAAGATCTCCACAAGTTGTTTTTCTTTATTCTTGCGGTTAAATTTTCTTCATCGCTGTTTTTTAGCCACATCTCTGCTCACCATCCGCTTGGGAGTCTATCACCTGCCTGATTGAACGCAAAATGCGGCATCTGAAACTTAATCATTAACTAGGTCGACACTTAATCATTGTTTAAAATGGCAGTTAGATCAAACATAGGCAATAACTTTTCTCTACTAACAATAACTCTAATCTACACAACACACCAAATATTTGGATTAAGGAAATTGTTCTCTCTAATATGAAAAGTGAGAGTCTAGAATAGTTTGGCCACTTTTTTGACCAGGAGCAAGGTGCTTAAAAAGGCTATTCTTTATGGATAATTCATCAGCAGAGGAAAAGTTGAAACAGAATGTAAACGAAAAATTGGAAGCAGGAGGTGTTGTAGGTGGTGACAAGAAGAGATGTGGCGGTAACTTTGTCATGACATATGACCATAGACTTTTAACATTCGTAAAAAAGAAATTACAGTTAGTCTCGTCACATGTAATTATAGAAATAATAAATCTTATTCAATAAGTTTTATATATACAAATATAAATCAGAAGATTATAACGGATTATATTAAACGATAGTTAATACAAAAGAAAAAAGAAATTTTTATCTTTTCAATGAACACAATGTCAAACAAATATAATTAATTAATTTCAAATCCAAAATTACAACCAGGTTAATCTAATGATAATCAGATCGAACTAAATAATAACATCTGTGTAACCTTCCCTACAGGCGAAGTATATAACAGAAATATTACCAACTGATACAAAACACACTAGTGTGAAAAATATGCTGTAATCTGGTAATCAATAAGCTACATAAATCACCAAAAAGCCGATCATGAAATTGTTATGGCCTCCATTATCATGGGTACCGATAATATCAACCCCTTTATATTGTATTGTCGTACTAATCTCTGAACAAAAGTATTCAATATTCCATTTGTCACATTCGTCTAAGAAACCATATACATGAGATACCCTTTCACATTCATGGTTACCTCTTAGTAGAAAAATATTTTCCGGATACTTTATTTTGAATGCAAACAACAAACAAACGCAATCAATCTGTTTGTAGCCCATGTTGACGTAATTACCCAAGAATAAATAAATCGCTTTCGGTGGGAAACCATGAATGTCAAAAAATCGTACAAGATCATAATAATGACCATGTAAATTGCCTTTTAGATCAACCATATCACAAAACTTATGAATATGAAATGAAATTATAGTTTTAGTCACAAAAACGACTGTATTTTGGTGATTCTTACAAAGTCCAGTATTCAAATTAGCCTATGACCCAAAGACAGGCTTGTCAATTTACTGACACCTCCCAGTTAAATTAGTGAGACTAACGAACGCGTTTACCAATAAATCCTGAAACATGGAGAAGTATCTGAGGCCTTTGAAGTTCGAAGTATTTAAAACAAGGTATCGGACTCAAATTGCTTCTAATAGCAGTAAAAGAGGTTGAAGAGAAAGGAATTGTAAGAATATTGGGAGATGCACATCAAAATGAATCAGAAACAGTAACATGTTTCCAGGATTTTGAGTGAATCACAAAGGCTGTCATATAAAAAGAACAACCATGCAGATGATGCAGCTGAAGCTAAAAGTCAAATCCACTCCGGCAACATAATAAGCGTTGAAGAGAAATCATTCCCGATATTAGATCGATTTAAAGTCCATCAAGCAAGTTTTAGTAATGTTTATTTTTCTGATATTACATTAAATAATATTACATTATTCTCACTTTATAAGAGGGAAATGAGTACAAAATAACTATGTGTGCATTATAGTGATGCATTGTGGCGGGTCTTGAGGAGGGGTGGTGGGAGTTTGAAGATATAACCTCAACATTAATAAGATGTTATTCTAATCATCTGTTAACGATTATTGTTTGTGTTATGAATTATTATGATTCGGGTTGTTCTCCTGGTCATCAGCAGTTGTGCTGGACTACAGTCAATACCTTGATGTGATGTATGTATTTATCAGTTCAAGTAATGCTTTCTGGAATCGCATACAATTTTTGTAGATCTCGATTCTTATTACTAATACAAATTCAAAATAAAAGATTCATGAAGGCAAAATTTGTTTTTACTATCGTATATTTCATTTATTTTTTCTGAACGATAAGAGGTGATTAAAATCTTATTGAAAACATTTCTAACTATTTGGAATATTCCGTTATAAACAACTTTTTCATACTGTTATTAGTTCTATTAGAACAAATTATTCGTTTTGGTAATGTATAAAATGAGCATTTTCATTGACAACCTTTTAAACTGTAATTGGACACAATGAAAGCACTTTATGAGTAAGGGTATGACTTTAGGAGTATCGGTTCCTTTAGGTTTCTATCCGAAGGCCCTATAGGAAAGCCAACGCACATACCCAGGATAGAGAGTTGCTTGCAATATTTTCCGCTGTCTGATACTTTAGACCAGTTGTCGAACATAGAACAATTTCATTTGGACGGATCATAAACCATTAGTTCATGCCATGTTCCCAAAGCCCGAATCAGCATCACCAATCAGGATAAGATGGCTAAATTTTATTAACCAATTTAGTAGGGACATTAGACATATTTAAGAGCAATAAAATCTCGTCGCAGACGCTCTTTCTCGCATAAGACTTGCAACTTAAGAATACCCTTGAAAAATTGGCCGTTCTTCAGAAGTATGATTCTAAAGTAAAAGATCCACAAGGGCAACCTAATCATATTCTGCTAAACCTCCCTGGATCCTTCCAACCTTCGACAGCTAGGATCAACATATCTAAAAAAATGACAAAGGATATATTCGATGCAGTTAATGGTCTTAGCCATCCTGGTATTAGAGCTCTCCGGAATTTGATAGGGAAGAAGTATTTTTGGCCTCAAATGAATGAGGAAGTATCAGAATGGACCAAATGCTGCACTTCTTGCCAGGCTAGGACATGTCACGAGATATGTTGTACCAGAAAGACCAAGAAACTGCTCACAGAGATACCTGAAAAACTCCTTCTTTAGGCAATGCTTTGACGAATTGCTTCATTAGTCCTAACTTAAAGTTGCGGCAGTAGAATCTTTGTAGAAACCACGAAACTCTTTTTCTCAACATTTTTAAATCTGTGTGCAGTTGAGTAAACAGATAATATTCAAGACCTTTTATTGATAATGTTTATAAATTTTTTCATGATGATGAGGCAATAAATTATAGTTTATTTTAAGACCAATTTTCATTCAGTAGCTCTCCAATTTAGTAATTTTATTAAATTATCAGACCTTATGTTTCATTAAAAACAAATTATGATTATTTTTTAACCGACTTCGAACGAAAGAGGAGGTTACTCAATTCGATACGTATGTGCCTTTTTTTTTTTTTTTTTTTTCTATGTATGTCCACTGATTACTCCGAGATGGATGGACCAATTGGAACGAAACCTTTTGCATCTTGTAGAGTATTATCCCAAGTTGGCCCCATTAAAACCATTTTTGGGTTCTTAATTTATTTAAGAAGTTATTGGGAAAAAACATGAAAATAAATATTTAATTATCACTAAAAGTTTTTACTAATTGGAAAAACATATGGCATATATAACATAAGGTATGCTCCAACAAGCTATTAAACTCATTGGTAACTAACAAATCTCAATATTGTTTTAATGCTGGATGAATCATTTGGGAAAACTAACCAATCAAATTTAGAATCAAAAGAGTGGGGGAGAACATGAGCAGTCTATTAGTTATCGACGTGTTTTAAGTGCTTGTTGGAACCAACGTATACATAACCTTAACTAATTTTTCAACAATAGATTTCAATAAAGAATCTAATATCCGCAAAATATACTTAATATCGCTGTCGTTTTCTGTAGCGTTATCAGTGTAAATATTAGATAGATATATATATATATTCACCGATAACAGTAAAACATCTTAATTTAGCTCTAGTCGACGGTTGGGCACCGTACATAATACATAACCTTAACTAATTTTTCAACAATCGATTTCAATAAAGATATTTAATATCCGCAAAATATAATTAATATCGCTGTTGTTTTCTATAGCGTTATTAGTATATATATTAGACAGATATATATATTCACCGATAACAGTAAACCTTCTTAATTTAGATCTAGACGACGGTTGGACACCATAAAATAAGACCACGAAAATCGTGGAATTCCATGAAAGACTGAGTATTGATAACCGTTTTAAAGCAGAATTTAAGACTTCTTCAAGTTCCCCAAGGTTCGTTTAAATTTAAAATCGTAGCCATTATTGCTTTGAATTAGATTTTGATTTCCGACTTTCATTCGCTATTCACGTTAAAAAGGAATACAATAATTCCTGGAAAAGCTTATTTTCAGTTGATTTGGGGGCCTTAATATTCAGGCACCTCTGTCTTCTTCCGGAATCACTCGGTCATATTAATATACAATGTAATCATGAAATCTTGTGCTGATTCTTCATGGTGCGACACTTCTGTCGTGTTTTCCGGATTACTACTATAGGTTTCTAATTTTTTTCTGCGACTAGAATAAATTATAAAGGCTGTCAGTGCCAAATAATTTATTTTGAGAAGACGAAAATCTGCTATCTAAGCTCAAATTTAGCTCGAAAAAATATTAGGGGCATGTCCAGTTATGAAATAATTTACGTTCTGCTAAATAATTTCAATATTAGTTTGTTCCATCACCAATTTCATCTATGTTACATTCAAAAGCCAAACCGTCATAAGTTCAGTGTTTGCGGTTCGTGAGAGCCTAAAAGTGTTTTTAAGAGCCTATGTCCAATAATAAATCAATAAATTTTATTGAAATAGACGGTGAAAATGAGCTCGCATGTGTTTAGGAGTTTTTCGCGTTCGAGGTAGTCATCTCTCAGGTACCGAAATAACTAACAGAAATATTGTGTATTGTATATCCCAATTAATGAACATTTTCCAATGACACTTTCCGCATACAGACATTACATTATTTACAAAGAACTTAAAATTTCAATGTTTTCTGATGCTCATTTATCAATAAAAACTGCAAAATAAAAGTTGATATCTCCCAGAAACAATCTCTTTATATGAAAGTCCCCGCAGCAAAAATTTGGCAGCCATGAAAATGCTTAATATCATAAATGCTACCCCACTAGGATTGAAGAAACTTATTTTCTGAATAATTTTTTATTACGAAGGATATTATTCTTAGTACTTTGCTATTAAATTTAGTCAAAAATTCATCTAAAGGAATTACGAAAATAATTGACTCAACATTGATCTTATTAAAAAATAATTCCAATTATAATCATATAAGGTAGGGTGTAGAAGTTGTATTACACAGGCACCGCTTTTCAACTTTTCTGTGTGTACTCATAAAATTGAAAAGGTGGTAATTTGTTTTACCCCACTTACGGTTTTCTACATTTTTTATCTTTTCCAACTAAAAAGAATGAAATAAAAAACATTTTATAAAAAAAAAAATTAAACCGACTTCGAAACATAGGAACCAGTAAAAATAAATGCACTGAAAAGTATGAAATAATTACCTTCAGATTTTTATGAATATATAGCAAAATTGAAAATGTTATAAAAAGCGGAGAAATGCAATAATATGAATAATTTTATTTTTATTTGTACAAATACACACTAATTGTTATTAAAAATTGTGAAATTAAAATGTTAATTACTACGTTCAATACAACACAATCTTTTCGGAGACGTCGCAAAATTTAAAATTTTTTACACTAGACATTATGAAAATCGTAAAATGGATCTTCTCTTCTCATCTATTGATTTTAATTCCTACTAATGGAATCGTATCGGTAACATGTCATTTATATTTGCGCCGCCTCCGAAAAGATTGTGTTGTATTGAACGTAGTAATTAACATTTTAATCTCACAATTTTTAATAACAATTAGTGTGTATTTGTACAAATAAAAATAAAGTTATTCATATTATTGCATTTCTCCGCTTTTTATAACATTTTCAAATTTGCTATATATTCATAAAAATCTGAAGGTAATTATTTCATACTTTTCAGTGCATTTATTTTTACTGGTTCCTATGTTTCGAAGTCGGTTTATTTTTTTTTTATAAAATATTTTTTATTTCTCTTTGCAAAAATAATAAATAAAAATTGGAGAAATCAAATAAAAGAGAAACACATAATAATTTATATTATACATTTTACAACACATAGAAAAAGAAATTTAAAAACCATATTTTGTGCATAAAGCCTTAATGATCTCTTGCTGTTATTGTTAACATCTAAATAATTCTTAATTATGTGTTTTTAAATTCTATTTCCAGTACATAAATATAATTATTTAGTATTGTTTTGATACCATTGAAGATTAATGGTAGTAACGTATGTAATAAATATTAAAAAAAGGTATCAAATATTGGTTTTATAGACCACATAAAATATGTATTCAGAAAAAAATTTTATTTATTTACAACAAGGTTTAGTCTAATAAATTACAAAGGCCAGAAACATAAATTAAGAAATACAATAAATAAATTAAAAATAAAATAGGTATTCAGAAAAAAAATTTAAGGGAGAGTTAAGCCTCAGGAACAACTTACTTTTCAATTTACACTAAACTAAATATGTCGGTACTACAACTTACGACTAAAATGTTTTATAAACTTTTAGTTAAAACTATAAACTATGAATATTTTTTATTAAATCAAGAAATAATTGTAAAGGAATTTCACTGCATATTTTAGAGGTTATTATGGTTCTTAAGGGGAAAATTAAATTAAATGAGACGGCCGGCATCCCACACCCCTTTGAGCTTCAAAGAGAGTAAAGTACTTGAAGAGGGTAGTAAAGTACTTAAAGGGTATAGTAAAGTGCTTGAAGAGAGTAGTACTTAGAGTACTAAGAGGGTAGTACTTAGAGAGTAAAGTTTTGGAATTTGTTGTGGAATCCTACGAGTCAAACGTAGAAGGCTTAAGTATGCAACAAGTTTCTCAGAGTCAAACTGAGGTAATATTTGGGGATGTGCTAGTGAAAGCACGGTATATCAGAGAATGAACGATAAAAGGGGTGAGCCGATGATTGTCGAATTCAAAAGAGAAAATGATGCAGTGAGGTTCCTCTATTTGAGTTTCTCATGGGTTCTCGTCTTTTTTGTTGTTTCAAATTTTGGTTTTGTTTTTAACACTCAGTACTGGGTTCTTTTGTTTTTAAACTTTACAGTTAAGTAAATTATGGTAAAAAACGAGTTTTCTGCCGCTTTGTTTATTTTTTGTTACAGGTACCAACTTACCAACGAGGACGTTGGTGTTCAGGAGGGGGGAGTTGTCGCGTGGAGGATGTCCATTGAACCTAGGAGACCCTGAGAGAGAGAGGGAACTCCTAGAAGAGGCTGGCCCAGGAGAGAGTGGGGCATTCTGGGAGAGTCTGAGAGAGTCAGTCTGAGAGGGGCAGTCAGCAGTCTGGAGCGGAGGCTGGGTCTGAGATGGGAAGTCTAAGTCTGGGACAGGCAGAGTGAGCCTGGGGCATAGTGGGACCCGAAGTAGTCAAGTACCCCCCAAGTGATTTATGAGTTATGGTACCCCCCCTTTTGTAGTTGGGACGTGTAGAAACTATTTTAAATAAACGATGTAAATTGTACATCGTTGATTAATTACCACACAACCCTTGCCCAATGATCCCTGTGTCACATTGGACTGGGTAGACTTAAGAATAGGGGTGACAATATAGACTGGATAACATTAGGTAAACCGTACAGTTGAAAACAATATGGCCGCTAAAGCGCTAGCCAATAGGAAAGCACACCTTCATTGACCACACTGTCTCTTTCAAGCCACTGTACTTTTCATTCTATGCCAGGTCTGAGTAGTCAGACCTTTTTATATTGCCTAGGCGCTGTACATGTTCACGTCCCACAGTATATTCGTGGTAAACACAAAAATAGAAAATTAACATAGAAAATGTATTGCTGTAAGGTATGTGAAGTACCTTTGTGTTTATTGCCGTGCTTTGAAACATATTACACACAAGGACATTATTAAAAAAAAAAATTAAATCTACCATTGCCGGTCTAAAGTCCGGATAAAATGAGGATGGATTTTTTTTTTTTAATCGGAAATGACGAATTTGCAATGAAAAAATTGCAAAAAAACTCAGCATGGGTGGTTGCTCGAGCGGCAGCCCCGAAGCACCCACTCAAGGTCAAGCCTTGGACTGATCCGCAGCAAACAGGTTAATGGCGACTTTTCGACATTTCAAATTTTCAAGTCCACATATCTCCCTCTGATTCATCATAACCAAAGTGGCGGGATTAAGCTCGCTTATCTTAAGAGTTTTCTGTATCGCCTTCTCGCAGAAAACCCGATGTCTATCCTGCACGCCAGCAGCCTCGGGGCGTAAATCGCATGGTGCGCGCCTTCGCCTCCATTATTCAATTTCCTTACTGCCGCGAGGCTCACAACATATCTCACTGCCGAGAGTTTAAGGGCTATCCGGCCGAGAGCTTATACAATTTATCAAATAATCCCGGCTGTGTTATACTTGTCTGGGGGCGCACCCGCAAAAACAATGCGAATCCGGTCAGCGGGGCCATACCTTCACGGGTTCCGCCACACGTTACTACACCGAGGTTTCTCCTTGCATCCGAAACCGATCTGGCGTTCGCCTCCTAGTTCGCCTCGACCCGCTTCTACCAGCGTTCAAACTTTCCAGCAATATCGGTATTCCGCTCAACGTCCTCCTCTCAGAGACCCCGTTATTCACCGACTATCCCGGCGTTCACGCTTCACCGCCATTGCCTCCCCGGAGTTCCCCGAGGTCTTGAAGAAATTGAACTACATCGCCGCTCGCATAATTCGCCGCTCCAGTATATTATAATCCTCCAGGGGGTCCTTCCGCCCTTATCGTTCGGATTCTCCACGGGCACCCTCTCCGCCTATTCCAACCTATATTGCTCGCCTTTCACCGATCTCAAGGCCCGCAGTAGGTAATATTAGAGTGTTGAGCAGGATTTTTCGCTTCATAACCTTGTCCTATTAACGGGACCGGTCCTGTGACGTTGACCTACTTCCATAGTCCTTAGCTCGCTAGTCGGGGTCATTGACCCTGGTCTATCAGGTTCTGAGCAAGAGATGGGGCCGGTCTTGCGACCTTGATCTTCTTCCTTTTGGTTTGCTCGCTATACGGGCCGACGCTATACATGCAAATTTTACTTTTTTTATTTTAACTTTTTTTAAAATTTATTCTCTTGTTTACTTTTTGTTTCAGTCGGCCCTGACCCGGGTAAATGTCAGGACGGGCAAGTATGTAAACAAGTTCAGAGCAATCTCTCTCCTCAGACAATGTCACGCTCGGTCATGAGAGGGGGTGGATTTAAATAACATATGAAAGACTTCTATTGATGTTATCTGTTAATGCCATTTATTTTTTAAAAATAATAGAGAATACTAAAAAGGTCAATAGTCTATACTGTTTTATATCCTACTTTCAGTGACCTCCCCTGTTATGAGTCGTTCCCCGTTCTATCAATTAGTTTAAGATGGGAATGCGAACAGGTTGGAGCCTAAGAAATGAGGAAGATGGACTGTCTACATTTGTTGGATGGACTTCACTGTGCCCTTAAGCTTGCAGCGGCAGGATTTTATAATTTGAAAAAATCAGACCGGACAAGATGTCCTTTTTGTGGCGTAGTACTACATGATTGGTTAGAACATGACGATCCTTTTGCAGATCATAAGAAATGGTCTAAATATTGTCCATTTATTGAATACTCGGAACAACTACAGAAGGTACCATTATTAATAGATGAAGTTGATTATAAAAAAGAACAGGCAAACAGTTGTGGTTGTTGCTGTTATGCGTCAGAGACTTAAACGTTACCTTTATCAACTAGATAATTTAAAAAAACAAATTGAATTTTATGAAATAAAAAGAAACGGAATAAATAAACTTATAAAAAAAATAGAAAAACTTCATCTTTCTCCCCCTCCGCTCTGTTAAATCTTTAGGTTCTAACGGTGAAGCCTTGTGAGATGGTTGGCTACGACGATTGGAACTGGTGACTGACTACCCCATCACTAGTAGCAAACTATTTCGAGTCGGTCTCTGCGATTTCGTGCCCACTGTCGCTGTCATCGACAAGAAAACAACAGTTTATTTAGATAAAGAAGAATGGAAATTCGTCGCTGATCAGGTTCCAAGGATCTTATCTCTTTTGCAAAGCAGGTCCAAGAAAGTAGAAGCTGAAGACCGAGTAAGATGCAAAAATGTATTTCGCACATATTGCAAGAAGAAGAGGAACAGGATCATGAAAATAGAACAGGTTGTACTTTGTTTTGTTATGTTTAACCAGAGTCTATCGACCCTTCAGCTGAGTTCACCTTCAACATGTTTCAACAGGATGGAAACGGAAAAGCTGTGTAAGGGTATTGAGAAAATTAACGATTCACTCCGCCTGATAACCAAGATGGTCGAATTGTATAAGAAACTTGAAGAAGGTCAGCTGAATGAACCTCTCGAATCTGCATCAATGGACTTCAATGTTAATACTGATACTCTTTTTTATAATTTAAATGAACTCAAGAAATATGTAATAATACCCACATAAATTGTATTTTGAACTATATATTCAATAAATAATTTTTATGTATATACTTTACTTTTCTCTAAGTAAACAAGAGAATAAATTTAAAAAAAAGTTAAAATAAAAAAAGTAAAATTTGCATGGTATATTGGAAATAAAACATGGAATAAATTACAAATATAATAAGAGCACAATTAATAATTGATATATTAATTGTGGTAGCAGAGTCTTCGTTTCTGGATAAATTCCTCGTCCTCTCACCATTCCTCAGGTAAGTTGTCCCAGATGTAGTCCAATGTTTAATCAAAAAGGTACAAAAGTAATGATCGAGGTAAAATTCTCAATTCTTCTGTTGTTAAAGTTTCTATGCCTTCCTCTCCCAAGCGACGTACCACTGACTCCATTCAGTCCATTATCAAAGTGAGACCAAGTTTTCCTTTTTCCTGTGGTTTTATAAATACTCCTCCTCCTCCTCCTCCTCAAACCACAAACACTGAGGACTATTTGCCTTATGGTACTTGAGAGGGTTAATCGGTGACTTGGTGTCATAAACCAGGTCGCAGTATATACATTTAACCTTATCCTTGGCTAAGCGGATAAATCCCGCTATCGACAGTAGATGATGAGGTGAGTCCGTGGTGCTGTTTCTGTAGGATCGTGCTCGTACATCTTCTTTTTCAAAGTTAGTAGCATCAGGATTCCTTCTGATCCATGAAGCTAAACGTTGGGCTTGGTTCAATGAACAAACAAACGAAGTTTTTAAATGAAAATGACAGGTGATCTGTTCTTTATCTAATTCCTTTAAATTCGGACAGCCAAAATCATGGAGATCATAGACTGGTTTATCGATAAGGTTTTCTATGAATTTGCATTTTTCCATCCCTTTTCCGCACAATATATCGTAGTCTGTCGTAATGGTTAGTAATAAATTCTTCATATCTTCATATTCTACATCGCCATAGGTCCAGTTCAATCCGTGAATATTTTTCATAACCCAGATGTTCGTCCGTGCTTGACCCAGTTCTTCACCAGCATCCTGAGGTGGTTTGAAAAACCAATGCCATGATGAGCCATGACTGACAGAGACGACAGATAGTTCTTTAACGATTAATGAGTTAGAGGCTGATCGATAGCCTTGAAAATCAATGACCGCTGAATACATCATATGTGACAGAGTCAAAGTCCTCCGTTGGAGTGACTTCATTTCGGTTTTAAATAAGGTCTATATGATAAGCGCAGAGTATCAGTATAATTTGCGGACCAAACCGGTTCCCACTTCTTACTCCACTACATTATCGTGAATAATGAGACAGTATACCTTAGTATTAGACGGAAAGTTCTCATTCGCCTCTAGTTGAAAGCGAATATCAATAGTGGTACTTTTTATTGCTTCAGATTGCTTAGAACAATCTGTAACGATTATAGGTGCGAGGGTCTCGAAGTCGGATCTCGACAGCAGAGGTTGAGAATGCCTACTACCATAATAACTCGTTTGAAACTCGTTATACATTTCATAGAGGAGAGCCACTTTTCCAAGGTGAAAATCTAAATTCAAATCATCATAAGGATATTGTTCACTATTCAGATAGAGTTTCAAATTTTTCAATCTGCAACTATCAAACTGACTGTTATCTTTGCTAGCGTTTCTCGATCGATCAGTCTGGAATGCGATATGGCATACCGTGGCTTTTCTAAATTTGTCGACGTTTTGACAGTTCCAATTTTCTTGCTGTGATACAGGCAAATTAGGGTATTCCTAAAGATCCCATGATCAGAACGGAATAGAAATTACCTTGTTTTTCTCTTCCATTTTTAACAACCTCAGACGTTCTTGATCGGAAACACGGGCATCCTTCAAACCACATTATCTAATTTTATTTGTACATCATCACTACCCTTATCATCACTACACATTTCAAGTCAGTACTTGATCTGATCAAAACTAGTTCTTGCTTAAGATCAATTAAAATTTTTCGATAGTCCTCACATATCCCTAAGAGAATATCCAGTGGCAGGCACACGCTGAAAAAACCGTTTTTATCTATTGAAAGAGTTTTATCGACGCCGGGTATTATCCACCCCGATTTTTCTAGACCTTTGACATGATTAGGTGAAAACGAAGCATAACCTTTAAGCGTTGCAGTTATACCAGGGTTTCTCAATCTATCAACTTCAATGCCATTCAATTCATATCTAATCTCATCGAAGAGAAACGCGAACGGGTTATTAGTACATTTTGAAGTAGTTCCAGCAGTACCATCCTTTTTGGAAATTCGTCCTTCTATGTAAATAAAACTTAGAGAAGGAAACGTATAAACATCTTGTTGATGGATCGGAATTCTGATTTCATCAGACTTATTAAAGGTGTTCCCCGCGTACGGTTGATGTGACGGTGCGTGAAATTGCGTAAGAGATTCATTAAAATTTACGCCTGACGTAATGTTTAGTATGTTATTTACTTTGTTCTTATTATTTTTAATCGAAACCCATATTGTGTTAAAGAGTTAGAGTTTGCAGTTGTTAACCGACTCGTCGATTTAGGTTTACTAATTCTTAGCATGTTATGCCATCTCCTACCACAACTCTCCGTGGTAAAATCAATCCCCATTTTTCTTCAAATGTATTCTCAATGTAACAGTTTCTCCCCTAAAGTCAATGAGCTCGCCGTTCTGATCCAATAAGCGAACGGTAATATTGTCGACAGTCCTCACTTTGGTAGGAAAGTAAATGACAGGGTTCGGAGTTTCTATTATTTTATATCCTGGTTCAACAGCCGGAAAAAATTGATGTATGCTGTGGTCCGAATCTCCGTTCACGTAAGACCCCGATGCGATACTGCAATGAATCGAAATAGTGTTTACGGAAAGAATTTTTACAATACCATCCGATTCAGTATACCGATGTTCTGGGTTAATGACATGATTGGGACGATGAAAACCCAACAGGGGACCAATGGAATGGGGCTTCTCGGGAAAATTGAAGTAGACCGGCTGACTTGTTCTAATTTCAGCCTTTAAAGTACTCTGATTTCCTCGCAGTACAAACCCCCCACCGGGTGCTTGGTGAGAAATTTCTTCGCGAAGAAAAGAATTCAAGGCTTCGATATCATACGAACCTTCAGGTATCTGAATCGTCAGATTTCCAAAATAAAACTTTTCGTTAACATCCTTCCTTATATTAGGATTGGTATTATATGAGTCAAAAGATAATAAACCAACGGTATAATTTGACCCTAATTCTAACGGAGGTAAAAAGTTTGCATGAAGAACACTAGAATTACCCGTAAACATTACTGTGAAGCTCATGATTGTTAAGGATCAAAAGTTATGAGATACGTCAGCTAAATACTTTAAGCAAAGATGACCGCAAATGGGAGTATTCCACTTCTGATAACGACGTCTGTTGTAAGTTATTTTTAAGCCCTTAAAGTAGTCAAGTAGCTGCGATGGTGGTTTCAAATTTCCATACGAATCAAAGTAGTTCACAAGATTACCTTTTTTTACATAACAAACCCAATGAGAACCAGTTTTTGAACTTGTATGCAAATTAACTATAGCTGTCTCATGTTTTTTTGGATATTTAGGGAGGCTATCAATCATAAACACTCCGCGAAAATTTCTAACATCTAAAACTTTAGCTAAATAATTTAATTCCAGATCAGTCAATGGTTTATTTGGTAGTCATATTTTTCTTGGACTTTTTTGTCGGGTTATAAACAGGCCGTAACCATCCCGATATGGCTTTAAATGAAGTCCGCTACCAACTTTTTGACCTTCTAAAGCCAAATTATGCCTCTTTTGCTCATCTAATTTTAGCTTGGCTCCTTTGGCCTTATTGATAGCTTTAGCAACACTCGTAGCTCTGTACTTAATTATTAGAAAATGAAGAACAGTTATATATAAGGTGGAAAAACTATGTCGCTTTCATTCAGAATGAAATTAGTTCAACAAGGACAACGTTTTGCTACTAGCGACTTTTCATCTGTTGTTAACTATGATTCAGAGGGGAGACATAGTGCATTACTGCCTAGCACCATACCAGCATCGATTTGTGGACCGAGCGGATGTGGAAAGACTAATATTATGATTGGACTTTTATTACATCCGAATGGTTTAAAATTTAAAAATGTGTATCTTTTTGGAAAAACTTTACATCAACCGAAATACCAATATTTAAAAAGTTTCATAAATCTTGTTCCTGAAATAGGATTATCCGACTTTGAAGATGCGAAAGAATTGCCTAAAGAAGTTGAATCCAATTCGGTCTGCATATTTGACGATGTTGCTATGGAAGATCAAGACATAATTAAACGATACTTTAGTTATGGCCGTCATATGAACCTCGATTGCTTTTATTTAACACAAAGTTATGTTTGTATTCCAAGACATCTTATCAGATGTAACTTTAACTTTTTAATAGTTTTTCCTCAAGATGAATTAAATTTGAAACTTATTTACGATGAACACGTGAGCACTCCAGATTTAAGTTTTACGCGTTTTAAAGACATGTGTTCGTTATGCTGCAAAGAACCGTTACCTCGTAATTGACAAAAGCAGAGACATGAACAATGGACGTTTTAGAAAAGGAATCGATACATCCATTGTAGATATATAAAGTGGAGTCATGAAAAAAATTTCCATTTACAGTCATGGAGCCAAAAGTCACTCGTGAGATTATAAAAACTAGTAAGATTTTGAAAAATAAATATCGTTCGTTGAAGCGTAGTCTCCAAAATATTGAAAACGGTCGACAAGAATTTTTTACACCCGTCCTCCAACCCCTTGCAGACATCAAACAATCACTACAGTTGCGTGATAAAGATTCCAAACCGGAACTAACGCCCATAAAAGTAAAAAGAAGAAATACTGATTCTGAGGACAAATCGCCTGACAAAAGTCAAGTAGAGTATACTAGTATTTAAAGAAAATCAACAACATTACCGAAAACAACGCCTCATTACAAAAGAACTAAACAAAGTTTATCCGACGAAACACAGTAGTACTATGCAAACACCTTTATTTCACTTAAAATATCAGTATTATCATCAGAGGAAGATGAGAGTGAGTATCTGACTGAAGATCCTCTAGCAGAGCAAGTCAAAGAATATGCTAAAACTCAACAAGGAGAAGCCGAATTTAAGAAACATCTCGCTGCGTTCGGAAACCAGCAGAGAGAATACTTGGATAAGCTGTTGAAAGGTGATACGGCGCATGACTCTCGTTATGGAATTAGAGTCATGCCTTCTGGGGGATTGGCTATTGAAGACTCGACCGATGTTCAGCTGTTACCAAACAGCAATGATATATTCGTAAACGGTGAGGTTTATGAAGGGACGCCGGGATTACTGCAGTTACCCTACTTGAAAAACCCACAAGATTATCCTGAGTCCGACTTGGATAATTATAAGAATATTTTACTTTCAACCAATGCGCACAAGAGAGGGTATAGTGCAGAAAAAAGGGTGTACGGTAACAGATCTGAGAAATATAGAAATGTAATATCAAAGTTATTTCCACCGCTAACCATAAAACCCCGCCCCCCTTCCTCAGCTTCGAGCAGGAGTCTACGTTCTCAAACCTACAAACAGGGCACTGGTCTCATGACAGCCAATAAACCTTTGTATGAATATTGGAACGACCCTAACGAACTTGTTGATCGCCTTAAGCTGCTAATGTCTTCAACTCATGCCGGACATGACGGGTATCAAAACGAAATAGAATCGGTAATTGAAGAGCTGCGAGAAGAAAATATAATATATTAACGTCAACGGTTTCGAATTCAGTATAAACATGACGGTAAACAAGTTCGGAACCCACATAGCAAAAAAACATTCAAAGTATAACTATGATGTTGTTACAAAAGAATTCTTCAACAGACTTGCTTTGACTTTAGTTGACAATATGTATGACGCTCTCGGTAAGAGAATAACAAAAATTGGTGAACCCCTGAAGGAATCTGATGCAGTCACACTCGGCTATCTTAACAAAGTACTTAAAAGAAAATTATAGATGGATTTGCACAATGTTAGTACAAATAATTAAATAAACTAGTCTTTAGTTACTCTTCAACAGTTTTTATTACAATACATTTACATAAACTAAGAACACACAATAAAACACTAACTAACTATAACAGTTTCTATACAATAGGGAGGTTACTTTTTAATTGCCTCAGTGTTGCTTACTCAGTGTTGCCAGGCTCCTACATCCGCTCCCTCCTTAGCGGTCAGGTCGGCTAAAGGAAAATGGACTTGTCGCCCTGATCTTGTGGTGGTAGTTTGTTTCGCATCTAGAGGCGGCTGTTCGGCTGGAGTAAGCAATGTCGTCGTTGGTGGCTGTTCAGTTGTTGAATCTTCAGACTCTGGAGTCGCAAGCAAGTAAGCCGGTTTGAGCCTGTCCACTGAGATACTAATTGGTTTGCCTTTTATGTCGACCACAAAAATTTTGTCTTTCCGCTCCAGAACTCGATAGGGTCCCTCATAAGGTTTTTCTAGTGGAGCTCGAACACGATCTACTCGTACAAAGACGTGTGAGCTACTGCGCAGGTCTTTATAGACCTGTTTTCGGCAGCTGTTTGAGTTGTGGTTGCAGAGATTGGAGATTATTGAACGCTGAACGTAGTTGGCTAATTAATGTTGGTAGATTGGGTTTCGGATTGGTGTTAGGCTCAACGAAACAATCACCAGGGATGCGGAGTTGGGTACCATATACAAGTTCTGCAATGGAAGCTTGCGCTGCTTCATTGATTGAACACCGAAG
This sequence comes from Aelia acuminata, assembly GCA_911387785.2. Taxonomy (NCBI): domain Eukaryota; kingdom Metazoa; phylum Arthropoda; class Insecta; order Hemiptera; family Pentatomidae; genus Aelia; species Aelia acuminata. Next base: position 11,321,697 of record OU426985.1, read on the forward strand.
TCCCAGCAAGACAGTAGGTATGGTAAGACGGCAGTCCAATTGTTTGAAGTGATAGCCATTATAGCTGCCTTTAAGGTTCTATGAAGGCGTTCTACCTTACCATTGCTTGGTGGGTGGTATGCTACAGTACGAACTAGCTGAGATCCACAAAGCTTTGCCAATTCAGTGAATAACTCAGAACGAAACTGAGTTCCCATGTCAGTTACAACTTGGCGTGGACTTCCAAATCGAGCAATCCATCCTGAGAAAAAACTTAAAGCTACTTCTTCAGCTGTTTGATAACGCAGTGGTAGTACCTCCATCCAATTGGTGTAGCGATCGATGCAAGTTAAGGAGTATCTATATTCCTGGGATGGTGGGAGTGGTCCGACAAGGTCTATATGAATTGTCGAAAATCGTTCTGTGTCGTTGGGAAAACGATGTAAAGGTGCCTTAGTATGCTTGGTAACTTTGCTTCGCTGGCAATCTATACATGACCTGGTCCAAGTTTTAATGTCTTTGTTGATGTTTGTCCAAACAAACTTAGGCAATATTAAATTTAATGTTCTTCTTATACCTGGGTGTGCTAGGCTGTGATAATGCTGAAATATTTGGAAACGAAATGTTTTGGGTATGTAAGACCGAATATTTTTTGAAGTGTCACACCAAAGTAATTTGCCTTCAGGGGTGCTAAAATGTTGAAATTTTAGTGTTGTTGATGGATTGTGACGAAGATTGTGTAATTCAGTATCAGAAATTTGTTCCCAGAAAGCATTCCCCCAAAGTAGGTTTGAATATCCTTGATTACAATTCTGATACTGATTATTTATACAATAATTTATCAAATTCAATTCAGCAGACCGCGAGCCAGCTTGGCCTAATCCGTCGAAAAAACAATGTTACAAGCATTAGCCTTAAAAGAAACAAAAATTGGTTCGATCATGAATGCTATATCGCAAAAAATTGGGTTAAGAGTAATTATAAAAATTGGAAAAAGAATAATTATAATGAAGAATTAAGAACAGTTTTTTTGGCCTCCAAAAAATTTTACAAAAATTTTCTAAAATATAAGAAAAATTCCTATGAATTAAATGTAATCAATGCAATAAGTAACACTACCAACAGTAAACAATTCTGGCAAACAATAAATAGCTTTCGTAATACATCCAATCCAACCAATCCCATAACAATCGAAGCCTGGGAATCCTACTGTGAATTTAATTTCCCTACATGTGAACTTAAACAGTACACTTATTTTGGAGTTTTACATCCTTTACTAGATTCCCCGATATCAATAGAAGAATTACAAATGTCTCTAGATAAATGCAAACTTAATAAAACCCCAGGAATGGATAACATTTCGTATGAATTTTATATAAATTTACCACAGAACTGGAAACTATATTTATTGACGCTTTACAATAGAATCTTAGACACCGAGATAATCCCGAGGAGCTGGTCTAATATACTAAACGTACCAATCTATAAGAAAGGGGACAGAGCGGAACCGGACAATTATCGCCTTATCTCATTACTTAATTGTATTCTAAAAATTTTAACTCAAATTTTCTTGGAGCGATTAATTTTGTGGGATGAGGAAACGAATTGTATTCCCGAATCACAATCAGGCTTCAGAAAGGGTCGCGGATGTTTGGATAACCTTTTTACATTAAATACCGTCGTTCAATACCAAATAGGATTCAAAAAGCAACAGCTTTTTGGTATATTTATCGATTTCAAGAGGGCCTTTGACTCGTTAAATCGAGAAATCATGTCAGAAAAGTTATTCAAGACAGGTATTAGCCCCAAAATAATAAGGTTATTCAGAAATCTGTATAACTCAATGACGATGAGGATTAAATGCCATAGCCACAATCTTACAAGAGAAATTAAGGTGACCAAAGGGGTGCCTCAGGGTGAGGTTACGGGCCCATACTTCTTCAGTGCTTTTTTAAGCGATATGGAAGAATATATGAGATCAAAGGGGGCTGATGGGATTCAAATCTCGCATTCATGTAATATTGTGATATTATTGTATGCAGATGATGTGGTCATATTCTCTGATTCATATTCGGACTCATTAAAAAAATTAAAAATTCTTTTAGAATACTGTAATATTAATCAGTTAGAAGTAAATACGACTAAAACAAAAATAATTCAGTTCCACCGAGGTAAAAACAAATTAATTCCAAAAATTAAGTATAAGGAATCAAAAATAGAAATCGTTAAATCGTATACATATTTAGGTATAACAATATCCAGTTCCGGAACTTTTCTAAAAGCAGCTCAAATGGCAGAAACAAAAAAAAGAATATCAACTGGAGCAGTTTTAAGCATCTGCAGTAAAGCTAAGATAAGAAATTGGCAAGCTAGAATTAGATTAAATGAAGCCATTAATACCAGCAGTTTATACTATGGTGTACAAATTTGGGGGTTAAGATATTCTGATAGGATAGAAAAAGCCAACTTAAACTTTTATAAAAATCTTAACTCTCTTTGCAAAACCACACCAGCTTGGATGATAAGATTAGAGTTTAACATAACCAATAGTAAACGTTATGTGTTAAAATATTGTTTAAAATGGATTTATAAATTATTATTGATGAAAAACAACAGATTCCCCAAAGAATGTTATTTAAAACTCCACGAAATGTCTCAAAAGAAGGACATTATAAAATTTAACTGGTTATGTCAAATCAAGCAGTGGCTTAACGAAATAAATCAAGCACACATACTTAATGAATTTAATGCAACATTATTCAAAAGTAAAATATCCCCGGTACTATATAATTTTAAAAATTATCTAGAGCAAAAAGATAAACTGCAACTATTATCTTCTAAATATAATCCTTATTATTTGAACATTTATGACCCAACTGACGAAATACAAAGTTACCTAAATTTAAATCTGCCATTCAGAATGATCAAAATAATAGCGCAGTTAAGACTTTCCGGCAAATATATCATTAAGCTTTCCCTAAAAGATAATACTTATATAATACTTATATAATTAACACAGTAGAACAGTGCTCTATATGCATAGGAAGCAAAACGAGGATTTATACCACCTGCTAGTAGTATGCTCCATGTATGCACATATAAGACGTAAACATTTACCAGGCGTTCAAAACATATCCGTTGTAGAATTACCTGAAATTTTGAAAGTAAATAGTGCAGAACAAATCCGGAATTTGTATTTTTTTATTATCTATTCTATGAAACTGAGGCAATTCATACTTGAGGGATAAGATACGTTTCATTTTCATTAATTCATTACGCTACAATATCGACGTATTCTCATTAACAATATTTAAGTATACATATATCTACACTTTAATATATTTTACAATATACTTATATTATTATTTTAATTTAAACAATTATTAGTTACATAATCAGCATAAGGAGAGAATTCTCTATTTATTTTCGCTAATATAAAAAAAAAAAAAAAAAAAAAAAAAAAAGGATGAAAGAAACACTTTTATTATCGTTTACATAAAACTAGTAGATGTAAATAAATAGTGTAAACACTGTTATAAACACTGATATAAATAGTATTGTAAACACCTGTATAGATTCTAAAATATGTTGACAAGATTTCGGTTAAGAAGGTTCTTAGTGCTACGCAAGTTGATGAAGTGTTTCATTTCAACGAATCGAAAGGTGAAGGGAAACTAATGATAAAGAAGAAAAAGAAGAGCCCTTCGACCTTGATCCTCAAGTGAGTGTTGAAGATGTGAAGGTGCCGCTTGGCGGATTGGGAGAGGTGGATGCTCTTGTGTGTGGATCCTCTTGTGGTGTTCATTTCGAGGAGGAGTTCATGAAACCCAAGCCTGAAAGAATAGGAAATGCAGGGTTAGCTGCTGTACAGACTGTCATGGATTCTAGTACTTTTGGGTATGCTAAACCTGACAAGGAATATTGCGATGAAGGCGCTGAGGAAAAGCCTGTTGAAGTGGGAAGGCTTGTTCAGGTGGATTCGACAAGAGAAGTCATGGAAGTTGATTCAACCACTGGTGTTGAAAAAGGAGCGGAGGATATTGAGAGCATGAGAGATCAGCCCGAGGATGGTGATAGCTCCCAAGACAAGGACGAAGAGTTTGTTGTTTCCCGAAGGTTCCATCCAGGAAAGAAGCAATATGGATATTTGCTCGGATGGGAGGGATGCCCTTCTGAACAGAGTGGCTGGGGGCCGGCTGGAAGCTTGAAGGCTTGTCGGCGTCTGCTTGGAGCATTTGAAGATAGTTTGGCCAGGCGATCTTTGAATGGACAGAGGTCAGCCGTATCGAGGAGGGCCGGATACACCCTTGGATAGGAGGGTTGCCCTTCTGAACAGAGTGGCTGGGAGCCGGTTGGAAGCTTGGAGGCTTGTCGGCGTCTGTTTGGAGCATTTGAGGAGAGTTTGGCCAAGCGGTCTTTAAATGGACAGAGAACTGCCATATCAGGGAGGGCTGGAAACGATCAAGTGACAAACTCTGGAAACTTTTCAATCAGTGGTCGGCCAATCAGGTACAGCAAGCAAGGAACCTTGAATCAGGGAAAGGCTTGGTGTGGGTCTATGAATCCTGATGATACTGAACTTGAAATGTTAAACAAGAGAATGTCTGTTACTGATTCTGATGAGGATGATGACCCCTTAGCAAAGAAATTGAAATTGGAGAGAGAAACTGACAATGAAGTGACAGTGAGAGGCATCATTCGAGGACCTGATCGGCCTCCTCCTAAGCCCAATATTACCCTACACTACAGAGTCCAGCAGCGGTAGTAGGACTCGAATCGAATGGTGATGAGAGCAAATCATCAGCTGCTCATGGTGGGATTAACGGAATCTTAGTTGAGCAGAGCATTGGTCTAGGCCCTCACAACCTACAGGTGCTGGTTGCCGATGCAAGTGTTGTAAGGATTAATCCAAACCAGGTCCCGGACCCATCTTCTGGTGTTTGTGTAACGTCAAATAAGTTTGGCATTGTGGAGCTCGACTCTGTTTCACCGGCCAGGACCCTTTCGCTGGAGGTGGCTTCGCCTGGTAGTGTCAAGAAACTTGCTGTGCTTCTAACACTCGGTCAGGAATAGCAAAGTTCCTGCTGGAAGCTGAAGAGGAGAAAACACCTGAGCCTACTCCACCCCATTCACGACCTGATCTGGGACAGATCAGCCTTAAGGAGGGGGTAATGTCGCGGCCAGCGGGGTCAGACAAAGCGCCTATGGGAAACAATGCGTCCATTGTTCGGTGCGACAGTGACTGGCCGGCGAAGATCAAACACGTTGCTCTCGAATCTTCTAGAATCTTCCTAAGGCTTATAAATACCAGCTTTAACAAGCCTCAGGGAGTTGTTTGACAACTTGGAGTACACTTCTTAGTGAACAGTGATAAGTCAGTGTGATAAGTGGTAAGCCTTATTGTGATAAGTTATTGTGGTGATAGTGTATGTCGTAGAAAAGACTCATGTTTTAACTCGTGCGGTTTGTTATAAGTAATTAGAGTCTACATATACAGCCTGGTTTGTATCTAATAATAAGGCATAATTACCATTGTGAGTATTTGATTAATAAATTATTGTCCTAGTGTTAATTGTTCATTTTATCGAACCCGAAGCCCGTAACAATACATTAAATAGGAAAGTACATTACATGAGATATTATTTAGATGCTACGCTATTTTTTTGCATTAATAAATGTATTTAGATAAATTTGTAGTTTATATCTCTCCTTGTTTCATCAAACCTAGCATTACAATATTTGATTATTTCTCTAATGAATAATGACCGTATGGCAAAGTGTCTATGTGGTTTGATAAAGTCACTCTTTTGTCATCATGCGGGCTTAGAGATAGTTTGTTTACAACTACTGTATGCAAATTGTGTCGTTTTGATTAAATGATTTGAAATGAACTGAACATTTTCGTATTGGTTTGCAAAGTAACAAGATAATCATTAAACTTAAACTCTTTAACAGCACTATTCTTTATCCCCTTTGCCCTTTTGATTAGCTTACTCTGGTTTGTAATAAATGAGTACATTTTGGGCCTTACTATTACTACTCCGTGGCGCTACAGACCGATGTGGTCCTTGGCCTCCTAAATGAGCCTTCGCCAGGTGGCTCTATCTTGTGCAGTCGCTCGCCAGTTGCGGGTGTACAATAGTTCACGGGCGTCCCGGATGACGGCATCCTCCCATCTTAGGCGTGGTCTACCAATCCCTCTTGCCCTGTAGAGCTTTTGGGCCTTAATCCTACATATTCTACTATCGGGTCTCCAGCCGTTTCGTCCTTCAATTTTCCAACTACTTTTTTATTTTCTTTTGAATAAGCAAAATGTGATACTGGAAAATTACTCGTGTCAAAATGACATTTTAGGGTATCTTTTAGATCTCGGTAAAAATCATCCACGCTTAATTCATATAGCAGTGAGTCGGTGTCCATATAGCAAAGACTTACATTATCGCTGCCGTATGATTTTAAAAATACATTGTAGTGATTATCATACATTAAAACTTAGGAAAGCTCCAAAACAGCAAACCCGACATAGATTGGTTTATTTAACAATACCTTCTCTTTTTCGAGCTGTACAGCTACAACATTTTCGGAAAAAATAAAGGGAAATCCTATAAAATTTGATTTTTTTACATATTTCTCTAAAGATTTTTGAATAGTAACAATTTTTAGTTCAATTCTACATCTGACACATTCTAAAATCTTACCAAAACAACTGTTGTTTTAAAAAATCTGATTCGAATGAGTCAATTGACTTAGTTCGGTGATATGTGTTCAAGTCGATATAAGGTTTACCATGGTTTTTGACAAAATTTTAAAATTCTATGGACCTTGTCCATTTTTAGACCCAAATCCAGCGCTTGTATTAAATTAATATAATGGATAATATATCTTCTCTTTTCAGTCAATGATCATCTTCATTCTCATTCATTCTCATTCAGTCAATGATATCTTCTCTTTTCAGTCAATGCTATCGACTGTTTTACTTTTCCTCCCGGCACATTCTTTGTTTCCGATAATAGAGGTTATTGTCGGTTTAAGTCATGAATATTTTTAGGATAACTAAAGTCTGCATCGAATATATAACCGATGGGAGAATCATTGGGTATTTTTTTTACATCTAAATTTTCCGATTTCCACTCAAAATCTGAATAAGGTAGAAATGCATTCATCGCATAATCATAAAGGTTATTAACATCAGCGTAAATTAAATATATTGATGGTTTGTTAGGGTCGTAATCATGTACATATTTGTTGTTTGCTTTTGCATAACGTTTTATTACGTTAGTGAGCCCTCCCCGGATTCCTTTTACTAAAAATAATATTTTGTCGATATCTGTAATAACTTCCAGGCGTATATTTGTGTATTTCAACATGGTCTGCCTCGCAAACCCAGGCAGGGTGTACATCCAAGCAGCGTCGAGATGATAAATATTCATGCATAGTTCCCTAACCTTTTCAAAAACCTCGCACAGAAGAACAACGTCGGGTTTTTCACAATTCAGCATATTCTTTCAAATTTTTAATGTTAAATTTTCGCCAAACCGTGATCGCATGGTTGTACTCAGATTCAGTAATATCTGAGTTTGTTAAATTATTAAAAATCTTTTCTTTAATGGGCAGTTTTGTTTCTGCCAAACGATCGATTGAGTCTACATATGAACAGGGAAATACACCTTTTCGAGTAAGCAGAGCCATTTTCTCTTCATCCGGGAATAGTCGACTTAAATTTGGAAAATTATCCCGCAAGCTATTAGAATTTTCTTTCATATTATTAACTAAGACATCTAAACTAGAAGCCAGAAATCTATAAGAGTCCACAAAACGAATTTTAGTTTTACATTCCTTAAACTGTATTATTTTTTATTTATTATTACAGGATTAATCAATACAAAGATCAATTAATAACAACATTTTGTTGTATTCCTGTTATCTTCTGCCAAGTCTCTCTATCCAGTGCATCTTCCTTGCCTATGCTGCGACGCTCCATTATAAACTGTATTAAAAAACTAATATATTTCTCTGTATTGCTAGGAATAACTGAAACATAACCTTCGATGTGAGCGAGGAAAGGAACCATCAGATGACTGTCATAACCCTGAAAGTTGTGAATAAATACGGGCACAAAATTAGGAGTTTTGGCTCGCAAATTACAAGACGAATGGGCACAACCAATAAATCAACCAGATCGGTGATTGTGATGTCGGACTCTATCATCTCGAGTTATATCTTTTGCATAAATGATACACTTTGTACTCGTGTTAAAATAATCCTCTTCTTCTTGGCTCAGTTTTTGCATTGGAATTATCGAGCGGTAAATCTTTTTGAGCCATTTCGTATAATGGCTCAATAAACTTCTCCATACAATCCATACCCGTAAAGATTTGCGGTTTAAACGCGAAACTTGTTAGGTTTGATTTGATAAGTAATGATGCACAAAACGGTTTATGATTTTGAACAATTTTAGACCATGAGTGCTGTGAGTCGTTACATGGTCCCTCTAACGGTTCTAAGTAACACTCAAAGTCTGCGTAGGCTACAATTTCAATGGCTTGAGTATATTCAATATGTTTAAAATATACTTCATTTTCTTCAGGAAATTCTACTCTAGAAGGTTTTGTAAGCTGCAAAATAGCAAATGATCGTTTAGTCGCTCTTTAGCGTTTTTCCCGCTTTTCGTAAAATAACTAGAGTTAAATGTTGTAGTGAATAAATACGGGCACAAAATTAGCAGTTTTGGCTCGCAAATTACAAGACGAATGGGCACAACCAATCTGTAACAAACTTCTACTGAAGATTTATGTAATGACAGCTGAGGGGTTATGAGTCCCCTTAGCTTTGCTATATAACAGTTATGTGAGCTCTCTTGATCTTTTAAGAACAAAAGATCAAATCGTTCTTTAAAATTAAATTTTTACTTATCAGTAATATATGGATAATCAGTAATGGATATATCTCGTTTTCATCAGTTAATCCAAAAAGATTTATTGCAACGTTATTAGCGTTTTCAAATTTGACAACATCTTTAAACGTAGAGGGATATGATATGCAACTAAAGTCATAGTTACTTTGCACATTTTTGTAGGGGCTTGCCTTATTGGAAGCTACTGTTTTGCTAAGAATGCCCAACTTAAAACATTCCGTGTTGTCATTTTTAACATCAATAACCGCTCGTTTATTTTTTATATTTTGGGGTAACTCAATAAACTTTTTCCACCTAGGAGTTTATATTTGATTAAATGCAAGCAAAGAAAATTACAAGAAACAAATGTCCAACCGGATCCCTTAGACATGAAGGAATCCATTTCGATCAATATTTTTTCGTACGATTCATAAGGAAGTTGATGACGTTTAGTTGTCGATCACAATTAGGAATATAAATATCTATGATTGAATCACCAAATGCTTTTCTTACAATACAGTCCTCGTTTTGGGTTGTTCTATGTTCTTTATTGAAAAGAATATAGCGTTTTTTTGGAGACACGTAATTTGTGGACTTGGGAGTTTTAGCAACCAAGTTGGTGCCATTCTTCTCCTTATGTACATATTTCCTTTTTTTAAGAGGGAGAGAGGAGGGTTCCGCCTGATACATTATACTATTATTACTAACGTAGTTAATGAGTTCTGATTTTTTATTTGAATTAGTTAAATGCACTAAGTGAGGATTTAAAAAAAGATGAACTACTTGAATCTCCAATTGTTTCTCGGTAAGAGGATGACAATGAATGAGCATTTACGACTTGACTAGAAGGAGTCGTACATGTTACCCATCATCTCAAAGTATCAGCTCTTTTCTTATAAAAATTTTAACTGATGAGATTTTCTTTCTTTCCCGAGGTAAATTAACTTTAGGGAGCCTGAAACAAAGCTGTAATTAATATTCTTTGTCGTAATCGACATGTTAGTAATTGTTTGTTTTTTGTACTTTCCATCATAGTTCTTTATATATTCATTTGTAAAAGCTGAGACAAATCTTTTGGGTAAGAACGTTCTTATGTTCACTTCCTCCTCTCGCTCTAAAATAATTTGAACTTCTTTTCCATATTGGGTTTCTTTTATCTCCATACTTGCGATATTATTTATTTTCCCATTTTCTAATAGATCCAGCGTTTTGTACACTGGATATTGGTTCAGGGTGTTTAATTTTTCAGCAATAGACATCTGTTTTTTAATAAAAAGAGACATGAAAATAAGGAATAGTAAAATTAAAGTAAATTTATTCTGAGGAAATATTCATACTCTCCGTAAGTGTTGAGAAAAGACGAACAGAGCGTAGAGGTATCCAATGGCTGAAGCTCCTAAGCTCGCATGTTATATACCCTCCACAGAGAAGGGTTTACGGGGGATGGGCTGCTGCAATTTTTTTTTTTTTCAAATCAGTTCATCAAAGGCGAGGTTTTATGTAGAAAATACGAGGATAATATGAAGTGTAATAATTTAGCCTGCATGCGTGCATACAGCTTCTCTTTACTTAATTCACTTTAGAATTACATTGTTGACATTTATTCAATGTTGGAGAACCAGATAGGAGAGATACATATATTACTCTCGACCTTAGCAACGAAGAAATTTAATAGCGAAGAGTAAAAAACATCCAAAAAACCAACAAAACACCATGCCAATTTAAAACGTTCACGCATGGACGATATGAATCCCCTCATATAAAAATTCATTTAACGAATTGCAGACCTTTAATACCGAAGTCAGAAACCTTAAATCATCCACGTAGCTACTCTTCCAACTTTATTCCAATCTCATTAATTTCCTTAATTGGTACACATTAATTTGACACCATGCAGGGAGGCCTCTGCGTACGTTCGGCATACATTTACCTGGGTCAGAGAGCCTGTCTAGCGATCAAACCAAAAGAGCAAGCTCACTTTAATATCCAAGCTCACTTTAAATCATCCACGTCGTTACACTTCCAATCATATTGTAACACTTATGTGGGTAACAAATATGTATTTAACTGAAATATACAGTTATCACAATGCCAACGAATTATTACAACTTAAACAATTGAGCAGGTTACAAAATTGATAACTTTATCACAAACAATCATATGACTTGAGCAACACAGTCAAGACACAGACTTCGACTAACTCATTCAGTCTCTGCCCCTTCTATATATCGTAAATAGTGGGGCCTGGAATCTTCTAGAACAATATCGGCAATTCTCCGTCATCAGGGAATGATCTACACAAAAACTGTTCGTTCCAACCGGTTATTTTGTTCCAACATGCGGTCCGGGAGGTTACGCCATATGTTTTTTTTTATTTGCTTATCGATTTAACGTTACACTGCCCCCTCCTTAGAGACATTCCTCCTGGATGTCTTCTTTTCCATGCTTCTGCTCCCTAGGTCAAACGAAAGGTCTCTTCCGTAATCCGCTGCACCTGTTCTTCTTCGTGGTTCATAGCATATGCCGCCAAGCCATTATAATGGACGATCATAGGCCTTCCTTTGGGATATTTGGAGACCCTGTACATCACATCGTTGATGCGCTTCTTTATCATGTAGGGTCCCTCCCAGTTCTTCTGCAGCTTTGGGCAGAATCCTCGCTTTCTTCTTGGGTTATAGAGCCAAACGAGGTCTCCTTCTTGGTACCCGCCCTGATCGGCTTTACTCGTAGTGTCTCTTCATCCGGTCGCTGGCCAAACGAAGATTCTTGCGAACTAGCTCGTGCGTGTATTCTATTCTCTTCTGGAGTCCGGATACATAGTCTTGCCCAGATAGATCCACCCCAGGTTTGCTGCCAAAAATGAGGTCACAAGGTAACCTCATCTCTCGACCGAAGAGAACTTTCGTAGGTGTCTGTCCAGAAGATTCATTAACTGCAGAGCGGTAGGCCATGAGGAAATATGGGATCTGACGGTCCCAATCTCGTTGATGGTCAGAGGTTACCTTGGGAAGGTACTTTATAAGGGTTCGGTTCATCCGTTCTACCATTCCGTCAGACTGTGGATGGAGGGCCTTAGTCCTGGTCTTTCGAATCCCAAGCCTCTTGCAGACTTTCTGGAATAATGTGTTCTCGAAGTTCCTCCCCTGATCTGAATGCAGTTCAATTGGTACTCCGAAACGGGTGATGAATTCCTTCACCAAAACGTTGGCCAGGGTAGCAGCCTCTTGGTTGGGGACAGCATATGCTTCCACCCACTTGGAAAAACAATCCACGATTACAAAAACGTACTTATTTCCAGCTTCACTTTCTGGGAATGGTCCTAGTATGTCCATGGCTACCCTCTCGAAGGGGCTCCCCGCAATATACTGCTGCATCCGAGCACGGCGTTTGCGAGCTGGTCAGTTGCTTGCAGAGCAGATGTTACATTTACGGCACCAGTCCCTGACATCCTCAGAGCAGTTCACCCAGTAGAACCTTTCGCGTACTCTCTAGAGTGTTTTCGTCACACCAAGGTGTCCTCCTGACACTTCTTCATGTAGCAGACGAAGTACCTCCGGCACGCAGGTCCTCGGTATCAGAAGCTGCTCCCTGGATAGGCTGCCGTCTACATTCTCCACAACCCTCTTGAGCAAGCCATTTTCTATTACAAGGGAGTTCCTCTGTGCCCAGTACGCCTTCAAAATTGGTGGGAATGGTGCTAACTCTTGCCAAGTTTGGCGGCGATTGGCTAGTTTCCAGTCCCGTATCATTTTCAACTCAGGATGAATTTCTTGCCTATCCCGGATTGTGTCAGGTGTCCATTCTTCATTCACTACTCCAACGGCGCAAAGGTTGGCCTCCTTCTGTTCGATTCGGCTACAATGGGAACAATTAGGCGGGCATGGTCTTCTAGACAGGGCATCTGCATTACGATATCTTAACAAAGTACTTAAAAGAAAATTATAGATGGATTTGTACAATGTTAGTACAAATGATTAAATAAACTAGTCCTTAGTTACTCTTCAACAGTTTTTATTACAATACTTTTACATAAACTAAGAACACACAATAAAACACTAACTAACTATAACAGTTTCTATACAATAGGGAGGTTACTTTTTAATTGCCTCAATGTTGCCAATCAGTGTTGCTTACTCAGTGTTGCCAGGCTCCTACAGATTCATCAATAATAAAAAATATATAATATAAAGATATACCCTAGAAGAAAAACTGTTTTGAAAGGGATAAATGATTTGTGGCAAATAGATCTAGTAGAAATGATACCTTATGCTCGAGAAAATAAAGGATACAAATATTTATTAACAGTTATAGACTGCTTTAGTAAATATGTATGGGCTGTTCCAATAAAGAAGAAATTTGCAGAAGACGTAACTAAGGCGATGGAGAGCGTGTTTCGTTCGTGCAAACGTACACCGAGAAATATTCAAAGCGATCAAGGAAAAGAATTTTATAATTCCAAGTTTAAATCACTAATGAAAAAATACTCTATTAATCATTATTCCACCTTTTCTAATTTGAATGCTTCCATTGTTGAAAGGTTTAATAGGACGTTAAAGGGGAAAATGTGGAAAGCATTTAGCTTGCGAGGAAATTACAAGTTTTTAGGTATTTTACCTCGGATTATACAAGAATATAACTCATCATTTCATAACCATAGGTATGTATAAAACCAATTGATGCTTGTAATAAAAAATCGGAAAAATACTTGCTAAACAATGAGTATTCTACTGTTCGAACTAAAGTGCGAAAGCAGAAGTTTGAAGAGGATGATTTTGTAAGGAAATCTAAACAAAAAACAGGATTTTCAAAAGGCTATAATCCCAGCTGGTCGGCGGAGATGTTTAAAATAAGCAAAGTGCAAAATACAAATCCATTTACTTACCTGTTGAATGATTTAAAAGCACGACCCATCAAATTCGCATTTTACTCTGAAGAACTTAAAAAAGTAAAACATCCTGATGTCTATTTGATTGAGAAGATATTGAAAAAGAAAGGAAATAAAGTTTATGTTAAGTGGCTGGGACTTGATGAAAATTCGTAGATAAATAAAAGTGATATCGTTTAGCTTTTAGCAAACTTATTAGCTAGCTCTTAGCAAATTTATTAAATCTATGTACAAACAATCTATATGCGATAAAAAAGATCATTCCATGAACACCATGAAGCTGAATAACAAATTATACTGTCGCGGCCAGCGGGGTCAGACAAAGCGCCTATGGGGAACAATGCGTCCATTGTTCGGTGCGAAGTGACTGGCCGGCGAAGATCAAACACTTTGCTCTCGAATCAGCTAGAATCTTCCTAAGGCTTATAAATACCAGCTTTAACAAGCCTCAGGGAGTTGTTTGGCAACACCCGTGGAATACACTTCGTAGTGAACAGTGATAAGTTAGTTTGATAAGTGGTAAACCTTATTGTGATAAGTTATTGTGGTGATAGTGTATGTCGTAGAAAAGACTCATGTTTTAACCCGTGCGGTTTGTTATAAGTAAATAGAGTCTACATACACAGCCTGGTTTGTATCTAATAATAAGGCATAATTACCATTGTGAGTAGGGACATACGATACCAACAAAGTATCGATACCAATACTCATTTGAGTACTTTGATAAAATATTCGATACCACCAAAGTATCGATACTTATGTATCGATACTCATATAAAGTACTAACAATATTATAAATAAAAATATATTTATTAAAAAAATATATATAAAATATAGCACTAGCTACATTATACCATTAATTAAATTTCTTTTTTTTTATTAGTTGTTAATTATAAGATTGGTTTTATGGTACTTAATGTCAAATGAAATTGTATTTACATACTACATTTATATTTTAATAAATACTCGGGGATGATTGATAGTCAGGAATTTTAGCCATAAAAAATTTTCTTTATTTAACCGTTTCGATCCAAAATGGGGGTCTTCATCAGCGGTAAAACGAAACAAATATATGAGTATAAAATTTTACACTGTTAACTTCATGACTATCAGTCATTTCCGAGAATCTTATAAAAAAATAGTCGACTTAGAACTGATATCGGTACTGATTCAAGTATTTTACATTAGAATATATTCAAGTAATTTATATTCGTCGCCTCGAAATCTAACTGAACTTAACGATATATTGGTTCCGATACGCATTACAAAAAAGTTATGAAAAAAATACGCAAATGTTCTGAATTAAAAAGAAAATAAGTTTTTCATATTATCTTGTCAGACTGCTTTGATTTATTCGTAATAATGAAACAATGGTATCCCATTACAGTCTCAATAATATATATGTATTTTCAATATATATTTTTTAACATTTCTTAAATTTGGTGGACGTTTCGGACTGTCGTGTCTATACTCATCACCTGCATAATGTACAATTGGTTTCAGTTTTTTCTTATACAGTATATAAACAATAAAAGTTTTTTTGAAAATAAGTTTTTTCCACCACTGAATTTTAATTTCCTAACATTCAATCTTACTTTTCACCATAAGTTGAGGCCTTATGTAGGAGTTTCAAAAGTTTTATATGTATAAGTTTGGTTTCATTTTGGCGCTTAGTGGCAGTTTTGGTTACTAGTTCTGAACAGTGGCTCCTGCGCCGTTCAGTAAGGGGCCCTTCAGAGTAAGGCCCGATCCTCTAAAAAGGACCCTTTTGGGGGTGTACTTATCTCGGAAGAGGCCACGCCCAAGAGTCACTCTTCAGAACTTGTACAAAACTGGGTACTAGTTCTGATTACAACTCTTACCGTAAACTAATGTCTTATATCCTAATCCGATAGTTCCTACATCTTCTGACTTTGATTAAAATACTTTTCACCACTTCATATCCTTTCTTAATATTCCTATCCTGGTATCGATACTGACTTTCAGTATCGATACCAATACTCATACTTAAATCCTTGGTATCGATACCAGATATCGAAATGAAAGTATCGATACTTTACTCATATCGATTGGTATCGTACGTCCCTAATTGTGAGTATTTGATTAATAAATTATTGTCCTAGTGTTAATTGTTCATTTTATCGAACCCGTAGCCGGTAACAACTGCTGTCAGAAGTGGGATATTTTTATCATTAGCGTATTTATTTAGTTTGTTGTAAATAATTTTTCTGTTTGTTATTTTAGTTAATTATTGTAATTTAGGTTATTGAAAATTTGTTTGCCTATTTTGAATATTGTTTATTTTATTTAATATTTGAGTTTTATTTAATCTTTTTGGTTTCTTTTTAATAATTTAGTTTATTGTTTACAGTGTTGAGAATTTCATTTGTAACTTAAATTTTAGTAACTGTGTATAGGATTAGATTTTTTTTTTGTTGTTAGTTTATAATCAACTTATTGTCTTTTTGTACTTAGCCATTAAATTTTGATTTGTTAATTTTAATTTTGATAATTGTATATAATATTTAAAATGTCAACCGGTGGCTTAAGATTGTATGATATGAAAGTAGCAGATTTAAAAAGGGAATTAGAAGAACGCGATTTGGATACTTCTGGGAACAAGTCTATATTACAACAAAGGCTCAGGGAAGCTTTAATTAGTAGTGGAGAGGATCCAGATCACGTTCTTTTTGAAACAGAATTTAGTAAATTTAAAAATGTGTTGTTAGATAATGAAAAGGAGTTATTCTCTACTTTAAAAAATACGTTATCAGAATGTTTGACTACTTTAGAAAATAAGTTAGTTGATAGTGATATTCCTATGATTTCGGTTAAGAAGGTTCTTAGTGCTACGCAAGTTGATGAAGTGTTTCATTTCATCGAATCGAAAGGTGAAGGGGAAACTAATGATAAAGAAGAAAAAGAAGAGCCCTTCGACCTTGATCCTCAAGTGAGTGTTGAAGATGTGAAGGTGCCGCTTAGCGGATTGAGAGAGGTGGATGCTCTTGTGTGTGGATCCTCTTGTGGTGTTCATTTCGAGGAGGAGTTCATGAAACCCAAGCCTGAAAGAATAGGAAATGCAGGGTTAGCTGCTGTACAGACTGTCATGGATTCTAGTACTTTTGGGTATGCTAAACCTGACAAGGAAGATTGCGATGAAGGCGCTGAGGAAAAGCCTGTTGAAGTGGGAAGGCTTGTTCAGGTGGATTCGACAAGAGAAGTCATGGAAGTTGATTCAACCACTGGTGTTGAAAAAGGAGCGGAGGATATTGAGAGCATGAGAGATCAGCCCGAGGATGGTGATAGCTCCCAAGACAAGGACAAAGAGTTTGTTGTTTCCCGAAGGTTCCATCCAGGAAAGAAGCAATATGGATATTTGCTCGGATGGGAGGGATGCCCTTCTGAACAGAGTGGCTGGGGGCCGGCTGGAAGCTTGGAGGCTTGTCGGCGTCGGCTTGGAGCATTTAAAGATAGTTTGGCCAGGCGATCTTTGAATGGACAGAGGTCAGCCGTATCGAGGAGGGCCGGAGTTGTTTGGAGGAGTTGTTTGAGGGAGTTGTTTGGCAACACCCGTGGAGTACACTTCTTAGTGAACAGTGATATGTTAGTGTGATAAGTGGTAAGCCTAATTGTGATAAGTTATTATGGTGATAGTGTATGTCGTAGAAAAGACTCATGTTTTAACTCGTGCGGTTTGTTATAAGTAATTAGAGTCTACATACACAGCCTGGTTTGTATCTAATAATAAGGCATAATTACCATTGTGAGTATTTGATTAATAAATTATTGTCCTAGTGTTAATTGTTCATTTTATCGAACCCGAAGCCCGTAACAATACATTAAATAGGAAAGTACATTACATGAGATATTATTTAGATGCTACGCTATTTTTTTGCATTAATAAATGTATTTAGATAAATTTGTAGTTTATATCTCTCCTTGTTACATCAAACCTAGCATTACAATATTTGATTATTTCTCTAATGAATAATGACCGTATGGCAAAGTGTCTATGTGGTTTGATAAAGTCACTCTTTTGTCATCATGCGGGCTTAGAGATAGTTTGTTTACAACTACTGTATGCAAATTGTGTCGTTTTGATTAAATGATTTGAAATGAACTGAACATTTTCGTATTGGTTTGCAAAGTAACAAGATAATCATTAAACTTAAACTCTTTAACAGCACTATTCTTTATCCCCTTTGCCCTTTTGATTAGCTTACTCTGGTTTGTAATAAATGAGTACATTTTGGGCCTTACTATTACTACTCCGTGGCGCTACAGACCGATGTGGTCCTTGGCCTCCTAAATGAGCCTTCGCCAGGTGGCTCTATCTTGTGCAGTCGCTCGCCAGTTGCGGGTGTACAATAGTTCACGGGCGTCCCGGATGACGGCATCCTCCCATCTAAGCGTGGTCTACCAATCCCTCTTGTCCTGTAGAGCTTTTGGGCCTTAATCCTACATATTCTACTATCGGGTCTCCAGCCGTTTCGTCCTTCAATTTTCCAACTACTTTTTTATTTTCTTGTGAATAAGCAAAATGTGATACTGGAAAATTACTCGTGTCAAAATGACATTTTAGGGTATCTTTTAGATCTCGGTAAAAATCATCCACGGTTAATTCATACAGCAGTGAGTCGGTGTCCATATAGCAAAGACTTACATTATCGCTGCCGTATGTTTTTAAAAATACATTGTAGTGATAATCATACATTAAAACTTAGGAAAGCTCCAAAACAGCAAACCCGACATAGATTGGTTTATTTAACAATACCTTCTCTTTTTCGAGCTGTACAGCTACAACATTTTCGGAAAAAATAAAGCGAAATCCTATAAAATTTGATTTTTTTACATATTTTTCCAAAGATTTTTGAATAGTAACAATTTTTAGATCAATTCTACATCTGACACATTCTAAAATCTTACCAAAACAACTGTTGTTTTAAAAAATCTGATTCGAATGAGTTAATTGACTTAGTTCGGTGATATGTGTTCAAGTCGATATAAGGGGTTAACCATGGTTTTTGACAAAATTTTAAAATTCTATGGACCTTGTCCATTTTTAGACCCAAATCCAGCGCTTGTTTTAAATTAATATAATGGATAATACATCTTTTCTTTTCAGTCAATGAAGCTATCGACTGTTTTACTTTTCCTCCCGGCACATTCTTTGTTTCCGATAATAGAGGTAATTGTCGGTGTAAGTCATGAATATTTTTAGGATAACTAAAGTCTGCATCGAATATATAACCGATGGGAGAATCATTGGGTATTTTTTTTACATCTAAATTTTTCGATTCCCACTCAAAATCTGAATAAGGTAGAAATGCATTCATCCCATAATCATAAAGGTTATTAACATCAGCGTAAATTAAATATATTGATGGTTTGTTAGGGTCGTAATCATGTACATATTTGTTGTTTGCTTTTGCATAACGTTTTATTACGTTAGTGAGCCCTCCCCGGATTCCTTTTACTAAAAATAATATTTTGTCGATATCTGTAATAACTTCCAGGCGTATATTTGTGTATTTCAACATGGTCTGCCTCGCAAACCCAGGCAGGGTGTACATCCAAGCAGCGTCGAGATGATAAATATTCATGCATAGTTCCCTAACCTTTTCAAAAACCTCGCACAGAAGAACAACGTCGGGTTTTTCACAATTCAGCATATTCTTTCAAATTTTTAATGTTAAATTTTCGCCAAACCGTGATCGCATGGTTGTACTCAGATTCAGTAATATCTGAGTTTGTTAAATTATTAAAAATCTTTTCTTTAATGGGCAGTTTTGTTTCTGCCAAACGATCGATTGAGTCTACATATGAATAGGGAAATACACCTTTTCGAGTAAGCAGAGCCATTTTCTCTTCATCCGGGAATAGTCGACTTAAATTTGGAAAAGTATCCCGCAAGCTATTAGAATTTTCTTTCATATTATTAACTAAGACATCTAAACTAGAAGCCAGAAATCTATAAGAGTCCACAAAACGAATTTATTTTTACATCCCTTAAACTGTATTATTTTTTATTTATTATTTATTAATAATCTCATTTATTATAATCAAGGATTAATCAATATAAAGATCAATTAATAACAACATTTTGTTGTATTCCTGTTATCTTCTGCCAAGTCTCTCTATCCAGTGCATCTTCCTTGCCTATGCTGCGACGCTCCATTATAAACTGTATTAAAAAACTAATATATTTCTCTGTATTGCTAGGAATAACTGAAACATAACCTTCGATGTGAGCGAGGAAAGGAACCATCAGATGACTGTCATAACCCTGAAAGTTGTGAATAAATACGGGCACAAAATTAGCAGTTTTGGCTCGCAAATTACAAGACGAATGGGCACAACCAATCTGTGACAAACTTCTACTGAAGATTTATGTAATGACAGCTGAGGGGTTATGAGTCGCCTTAGCTTTGTTATATAACAGTTATGTGAGCTCTCTTTATCTTTTAAGAACAAAAGATCAAATCGTTCTTTAAAATTAAATTTTTACTTATCAGTAATATATGGATAATCAGTAATGGATATATCTCGTTTTCATCAGTTAATCCAAAAAGATTTATTGCAACGTTATTAGCGTTTTCAAATTTGACAACATCTTTAAACGTAGAGGGATATGATATGCAACTAAAGTCATAGTTACTTTGCACATTTTTGTAAGAGCTTGCCTTATTGGAACCTACTGTTTTGCTAAGAATGCCCAACTTAAAACATTCCGTGTTATCATTTTTAACATCAATAACCGCTCGTTTATTTTTTATATTTTGGGGTAACTCAATAAACTTTTTCCACCTAGGAGTTTATATTTGATTAAATGCAAGCAAAGAAAATTACAAGAAACAAATGTCCAACCGGATCCCTTAGATATGAAGGAATCCATTTCGATCAATATTTTTTCGTACGATTCATCTATATATTTTTTGATATCTGTGGTCTCTTCAATGGATTTCATTTTTGTTTTGAAATTTATATCGGAGCGTGCTTCTAGCGTTGTTTGATTGATATCAAGTTTTTTATAAGTACACTCTATCGCAATAAGACTTTTGAGAGTTCGCCATTTCGTTAAATAATGATTCGGTATTCCAAATAGTTCTTCTTTCACGAGCTGTAGGAAGTTGATGACGTTTAGTTGTCGATCACAATTAGGAATATAAATATCTATGATTGAATCACCAAATGCTTTTCTTACAATACAGTCCTCGTTTTGGGTTGTTCTATGTTCTTTATTGAAAAGAATATAGCGTTTTTTTGGAGACACGTAATTTGTGGACTTGGGAGTTTTAGCAACCAAGTTGGTGCCATTCTCCTCCTTATGTACATATTTCCTTTTTTTAAGAGGGAGGGAGGAGGGTTCCGCCTGATACATTATACTATTATTACTAACGTAGTTAATGAGTTCTGATTTTTTATTTGAATTAGTTAAATGCACTAAGTGAGGATTTAAAAAAAGATGAACTACTTGAATCTCCAATTGTTTCTCGGTAAGAGGATGACAATGAATGAGCATTTACGACTTGACTAGATGGGCCCGATCGTTGTCGTAAGACACCGTTGCAAAATTGGGTTTGCTGGAACATTTAGGTTTACATTGGGTTTTTATATGCCTCAAACAATTATATTTCCTTTTAAACTCCGTCCTGCATGAATGACAACAATAACCTTTCCACTTACACCGATGTTTTCTTGTACTTAAAATTAGACCACATTTATCACATAAATATTTTTTTCTCGTGATCGTGATTAGACGATACTTTAACTAACCTAACACACTTTTCACAAAGGATCGCCATTTGTTAAAATTAAAGAATTTTCGCTAAACTAATTCTCTCAATAACAAACTACAGCACAAACTATAACATAAAAAAGTTGAAACCCGATAAAGGAAAAAATTGAAAAAAAAATTACATGTTACCCATCATCTCAAAGTATCAGCTCTTTCCTTATAAAAATTTTAACTGATGAGAGTTTCTTTCTTTCCCGAGGTAAATTAACTTTAGGGAGCCTGAAACAAAGCTGTAATTAATATTCTTTGTCGTAATCGACATGTTAGTAATTGTTTGTTTTTTGTACTTTCCATCATAGTTCTTTATATATTCATTTGTAAAAGCTGAGACAAATCTTTTGGGTAAGAACGTTCTTATGTTCACTTCCTCCTCTCGCTCTAAAATAATTTGAACTGCTCTTCCATATCGGGTTCTTTTATCTCCATACTTGCGATATTATTTATTTTCCCATTTTCTAATAGATCCAGCGTTTTGTACACTGGATATTGGTTCAGGGTGTTTAATTTTTCAGCAATAGACATCTGTTTTTTAATAAAAAGAGACATGAAAATAAGGAATAGTAAAATTAAAGTAAATTTATTCTGAGGAAATATTCATACTCTCCGTAAGTGTTGAGAAAAGACGAACAGAGCGTAGAGGTATCCAATGGCTGAAGCTCCTAAGCTCGCATGTTATATACCCTCCACAGAGAAGAGTTTACGGGGGATGGGCTGCTGCAATTTTTTTTTTTTTTTCAAATCAGTTCATCAAAGGCGAGGTTTTATGTAGAAAATACGAGGATAATATGAAGTGTAATAATTTAGCCTGCATGCGTGCATACAGCTTCACTTTACTTAATTCACTTTAGAATTACATTGTTGATATTTATTCAATGTTGGAGAACCAGATAGGAGAGATACATATATTACTCTCGACCTTAGCAACGAAGAAATTTAATAGCGAAGAGTAAAAAACATCCAAAAAACAAACAAAACACCATGCCAATTTAAAACGTTCACGCATGGACGAGATGAATCCCCTCATAAAAATTCATTTAACGAATTGCAGACCTTTAATATCGAAGTCAGAAACTTTAAATCATCCACGTAGCTACACTTTCAACTTCATTCCATTCTCATTAATTTCCTTAATTGGTACACATTAATTTGACACCATGCAGGGAGCCCTCTTGGCAAGAGTTAGGCATACATTTACCTGGGTCAGTGAGCCTGTCTAGCGATCAGACCAAAAGAGCAAGCTCACTTTAATATCCAAGCTAACTTTAAATCATCCACGTCGTTACACTTCCAATCATATTGTAACACTTATGTGGGTAACAACTATTTATTTAACTGAAATATACAGTTATCACAATGCCAACGAATTATTACAACTTAAACAATTGAGCAGGTTACAAAATTGATAACTTTATCACAAACAATCATATGACTTGAGCAACACAGTCAAGACACAGACTTCGACTAACTCATTCAGTCTCTGCCCCTTATATATATCGTAAATAGTGGGGCCTGGAATCTTCTAGAACAGTGTCGGCAATTCTCCGTCATCACGGAATGATCTAGACAAAAACAGTT
Organism: Aelia acuminata; assembly: GCA_911387785.2. Classification (NCBI taxonomy): domain Eukaryota; kingdom Metazoa; phylum Arthropoda; class Insecta; order Hemiptera; family Pentatomidae; genus Aelia; species Aelia acuminata. The sequence goes on from OU426985.1 coordinate 11,344,827, forward strand.
CGTTCCAACCGGTTATTTTGTTCCAACATGCGGTCCGGGAGGTTACGCCACATGTTTTTTTTTATTTGCTTATCGATTTAACGTTACACTGCCCCCTCCTCAGAGACATTCCTCCTGGATGTCTTCTTTTCCATGCTTCTGCTACCTAGGTCAAACGAAAGGTCTCTTCCGTAATCCGCTGCACCTGTTCTTCTTCGTGGTTCCTTGCATATGGCGCCAAGCGATTATAACGGACGATCATAGGCCTTCCTTTGGGATACTTGGAGACCCTGTAGATCACATCGTTGATGCGCTTCTTTATCACGTAGGGTCCCTCCCGGTTCTTCTGCAACTTTGGGCAGAATCCTCGCTTTCTTCTTGGGTTATAGAGCCAAACAAGGTCTCCTTCTTGGTACCCGCCCTAATCGGCTTTACTCGTAGTGTCTCTTCATCCGGTCGCTGGCCAAACGAAGATTCTTGCGAACTATCTCGTGCGTGTATTCTGTTCTCTTCTGGAGTCCGGATACATACTCTTGCCCAGATAGATCCACCCCAGGTTTGCTGCCAAAAATGAGGTCACAAGGTAACCTCATCTCTCGACCGAAGAGAACTCTTGTAGGTGTCTGTCCAGAGGATTCATTAACTGCAGAGCGGTAGGCCATGGGGAAATATGGGATCTGACGGTCCCAATCTCGTTGATGGTCGGAGGTTACCTTGGAAAGGTACTTTATAAGGGTTCGGTTCATCCGTTCTACCATTCCGTCAGACTGTGGATGGAGGGCCGTAGTCCTGGTCTTTCGAATCCCAAGCCTCTTGCAGACTTCCTGGAATAATGTGTTCTCGAAGTTCCTCCCCTGATCTGAATGCAGTTCAATTGGTACTCCGAAACGGGTGATGAATTCCTTCACCAAAACGTCAGCCAGGGTAGCAGCCTCTTGGTTGGGGACAGCATATGCTTCCACCCACTTGGAAAAACAATCTACGATTACAAAAACGTACTTATTTCCAGCTTCACTTTCTGGGAATGGTCCTAGTATGTCCTTGGCTACCCTCTCGAAGGGGCTCCCCGCAATATACTGCTGCATCCGAGCACGGCGTTTGCGAACTGGTCCGTTGCTTGCAGAGCAGATGTTACATTTACGGCTCCAGCCCCTGACATCCTCAGAGCAGTTCACCCAGTAGAACCTTTCGGGTACTTTCTGGAGTGTTTTCGTCACACCAAGGTGTCCTCCTGACACTTCATCATGTTGCAGAGGAAGTACCTCCGGCAGGCAGGTCCTCGGTATCAGAAACTGCTTCCTGGATAGGCTGCCGTCAACATTCTCCACAACCCTCTTGAGCAAGCCATTTTCTATTACAAGGGAGTTCCACTGTGCCCAGTACGCCTTCAAAATAGGTGAGAATGGTGCTAACTCTTGCCAAGTTTGGCGGCGATTGGCTAGTTTCCAGTCCCGTATCATTTTCAACTCAGGATGAATTTCTTGCCTATCCCGGATATTGCTAGGTGTCCATTCTTTACTCACTACTTCCAACGGCGCAAAGGTTGGCCTCCTTTTGTTCGATTCGGCTACAATGGGAACAATTAGGCGGGCATGGTCTTCTAGACAGGGCATCTGCATTACGATGACTTACACCTGGTCTGTGTTCAATTTCAAAGTCATATTGCTGGAGTTTTTGTAGCCATCTGGCAACTTGGCCCTCAGGGTTCCTGAAATTTAGCAGCCACTTCAAGCTTGCATGGTCAGTCCTCAACAAAAACCTCGTACCATACAAGTATTTGTAGAAATGGTCAACGGACTTAACAAAAGCCAGGAGTTCCCGCTTGGTTACGCAATAATTACGCTCAGGTTTTGATAGCGTCTTGCTGAAGTATCCGATAACCCGTTCCTGACCCTCCTGCAGCTTTGATAAAATTCCGCCAATGCCTTCTTCGCTGGCGTCTGTATCTAGGATGAATTTGCCTCCTGGAACTGGGTAGCCCAAGATTGGAGCCGAGGTCAACCGTTCCTTTAGGGCGTCAAACGCTTCTTGACACTCGTTGTTCCAGCTGAAAGCTTTACCCTCTTCAGTCAATCGACTCAGAGGCTTCGCAATGTCTCCAAACTTCCGTACTTACCGGCGGTAGTAGGAACAAAGGCCCAGGAAACTTCGAATCTGCTGCTTATTGACAGGGGTAGGCCATTGCTGGACTACCTGAATTTTTGTAGGGTCCACCGCAATTTCTTCTCCACTGACGATGTGTCCTAAATAAGCTACCTTCGTTTGAAAAAGATGACACTTCTTCGCGTTCAACGTCAAATTGGCCGCTTTTAGCCTCATGAAGACCTCTTCAAGATTTGAAAGGTGTTCCTTAAACGTCCGTCTAACCACTATGACATCATCGAGGTACGGCCCTATCGAGGCATATCTTCCAGGACAAACCCCTCAGAATGTTCTCCATCAGGCGTTCAAAGGTCGCAGGAGCGTTGCAGAGGCTGAACGGTAAAACCGTGAACTGCCATAGTACTGACCCAGTGGTAAACGCAGTGTTTTCCTTGTCAGCAGGGTCCACCCCTACTTTCCAGTATCCACTTTTCAAGTCCAGAGTTGAAAATAGTCTGGATTCCGCAAGAGCGTCGAGGGCGTCATCGATCCTCGGCAATGGGTAGCTGTCCTTCTTCGTCACGTCGTTAAGCTTCCGATAATCTACGCAGAAGCGGGTCGTTCCATCCTTCTTCTTCACGAGCACTACCGGAGAGGCCCATGGACTACTCGACGGTTCCACGACTCCATCTCTTACCATCTCTTGAAGAGCATTCTCAGCCTCTTCCTTCTTGACTTGGGGAAGTCGTCGCGCAGCTTGACTTCACCAGTATCAATTCTATGACGCACAACGCTTGTTCTACCTGGCTTCCCGGATTCCGAGCCAAAGACAGGGCGATAGCGGTTCACAAGGTCCTTGACTTTCTCCTTTATCTTTCTTGACAGCGACGGGTCAAGGCCTTCTAGCATCCTTCGGAGATTTTCATTAGTTTGTTCCTTCTTAGTAGACTCCTGATGTATCATGGAGGTTACAGGCTCTAAACTTCCCACCTTAGTGCCCTTCTTGATAGTGACCGGGTAGTCGTTGATATAGCAAAGGGGTATAGGAACCTTATCCGGAGGTATTACGAGCGCCTTCCCACCTAGGATTCCTTTTCCCACCTCCTGGTCGTGGTTTCGTGGCTCAAATAAGACGGGATGTCTAGGCTAATCTGTGGGAGTTGAAGAGTCGAGATGAGCAGCTACGATAGTCTCACATTTTGCAGGAAGTTCCACGTCTTCACCTAAGGTGACTTCTAAGCTGGCGGATTCTCGATTATGCATAAAAAGTTCCTCCCTCCTAACACTTACGACTTGCCGTTTCAGGTCTATTTGGAAACCACATGCGTTCATTATGTCTATTCCGAGAATCGCTTCTTCTTCTATGTCAGCCACTAGAGCTGAGTGCGAGACACAGTTTGAACCCAACTGTATCCTTACCTCTGCTTCTCCGAATACTTTGGCTACATCTCCTGTAGCGGTCCTCAGTCACCACCTGGAGGGCGACAGCCTATCCTCGCCCACCATCTTCGGGCAGACGATAGTTTTCGTAGCACCGGTGTCTACCAACATGGCGTATCTCGTGCCGTTGACGAAGCCGTCCACATATAGACTACCGGCCTTTTGCCCCAAAGAGGCTACCACAACAATGGGAGGGTCGTAGTTGGGTCGATGTCGCCCTCCAGGAGTCGACCCGCCTTAGTTTCCCTGTGGCTTAGGCGCGACAGAAGCGGTCCGCTTCTTGCAGGCGCTCCTAACGTGCCCAAGCTACCCACAGCTCCAACAGCGTACCGGTCTCATTTTCCTGGATTCTAAAGCCTTTGCAACTTTCAGAACCGCGTCTTCAAAATTTTTACGGTTCTCTGACTCCTGCTGACACTCCTCTGCGTCGGTACTGTTCATGCCTCGGACACGTGCCTGGCTGCGAGATGCCTCCGTTGCCGCTTCAAATTCCAGTGCTGTGGATAGAGCGTCTACTAGTACTTTAGGGCGAGTCAGACGTACCGCTCTCTGAAGCTCCAAGTCCAATCAAACCATCGACGAACGCTTGGACTGCTAAGCACTCCAACAAACTGTCTGGAGCTGTTGGATAAGCCAGTCTTACCATCCTGGCAACGTCCGCTTCGAACTCTTGAATAGTCTCGGCTGCCTTCTGCTTCCTGCTCTTCAGCTGGTACTGATATACCTGTTCGAGGTGGGCGTGGCATCTCTAGCCGGCTTACTAGCATGTTAAAATCGTACGCGTCGTCAGCGTTGAGGCTTTGTAGGACATCCCAAGCGTCGCCTCTGAGAGCTACCGTAAGGGCAACCGCCTTATCTCTTCGAGACCACCCATTAGCATTGGCCGCATAAGTTGCACTGCTTGAGGTACGTCGCCCAGGACGACTTACCATCAAAAGTCGGTGGCTTTATTCTGGCTCGGCTTTCTATTACTGCATGTTCACGTCCTTCCTCTTCTACCGGTGGCTGTTGGGTGATATGCTTTCTAACGGATACCTGAACGTTTTCTTCCAACCTCCTTTCGAATTTCTCAAACTCCTCTTCCAGCATCACAGCACACTAGTTTCCTGATGAGCCAGCCTGTCGTTCAACCCAACCACGTCGCCAGACAAGTTGGTCAGCTTTTCATTCAATCCATTCACATCACCAGATAAATTGGTCAGCTTGTCATTTATCTCATCCGATAAGCTTGATTTCAGGCTTTTCATCTTCTCATTGAGCTCCTCAGACTGGCTGGCCAATTTTTCATTTAACTCACCAGACAGGTTAGTCAATTTATTATTTATTTATTTATTTTTTTTTTTTTTTCTTGTTTCTCGCCTCTACCCTACAGGGTCATTGGCGATGCGTTCACTTATATTCTGCTATAGTACGAAATTTCTTTTAGGTATTTAAACAGATTGTCTATTTTGTTTTCCTCATCTTTTAACAGCTCATTTAATGTTGTTTCCATATTAAGCTTCTTCCTCAGTTCATTATACTTAGAGCAATGGAGTAAAAGGTGTTTCACCGTTTGGGGTACATTATTGCATTCCTGACATGTGGGTGCTTCGAGTCCTCGGAGAAGGTATCCGTGTGTGAACGCGCAGTGGCCAATTCTGATGCGACACAATACGACTTCTTCTCTTCTCGAGTTTCTCGAGCTTGTATTCCACTTTTTGCAATCCAATTTTATTTCAGATAATTTGGAGTGTTCGCTCTTCCACCTCAACTCCCAAATTTTGTTTTGGTTTTTTTTCAGTTGGTGTAACCAGTCCTCTTTTGTTACTTCTTTTAGTATCGTTACTTCTACGTTCTCGGTTACATCTAATCTAGCCATATTTGCGGCTTGGTCGGCTTCTTCGTTTCCCTTAATTCCTTTGTGGGATGGTATCCAGATGAACACTATTTGCTTTCCCATCAGCTCAAGCTCCCACCACATGTTGATGATTTCTCGAATAAGAGAGCTACTTGGGTTCCGATTGCTGATCGCCGCTAAGACGCTTAGGGAGTCCGTTATGATCGCCGATTTGTTCGTTCCTGATTCCGCTATCCATTGAAGAGCTTTTATAATTGCTATAGCTTCTCCGGTGAAGATAGAGCAGGTTCCAGGTAAGTTATACAAGCGTCGATTTTGTAGAGTGTGAACCGCGCAGCCAACATTATTTTCAGTTTTGGAGGCGTCAGTGTACAGTTCTTCAAACCCATTGTATTTCTCTAGGAGCTGCAAGAATGACTTTTGTATAACTATATGGCATTCCCCCGAATATTTTTTCATTGATATGTCAATAATAAGTCTTTTGTTCTCCCATCCTGGAATTTTTAAGTTTGGTATGGGTCTTATATTCAGATCTAGATTTGTGTGTTCTAGAAACTTTTTTACCGTTCCTGTGAAATTGCTGCCTCTAATATTTCGAAGACCGAGCAGTTCCGAGTCCTCTTCGAATAAGATTCTATGTAAGGGATGCTGAGGATACGTTTTCAATTTTGAAATATATTTCAGTGAAAGGTACTCTCGCCGCATGTCCAGGGATGGTTCACCAGACTCAATATATAAACTTTCAACTGGTGAAGTTCGATAGGCTCCTGTACATATCCTTAGAGCAGCATTGTGTAGTGAATCCAACATCCTTAATGCGGTTTTTTTCGCCGTACTGTATATTGGAGCACCATACTCAATTTTGCTTCTTATTATACTGTTGTATATCTTTATCAAAGTGTTTCTGTCTGCACCCCATTCTGAATGTGAGATGCATTTTAGCATCCCTGTTCTTTTCATGCACTCTTCTCTCAAATGTTTTATATGTTGAATCCAACACAGCCTTTTATCAAGTACCATTCCCAGATAAACATATTTTTCTACGTACTCGATAATGGTTCCTTCTAACGTGATTTGGGGGTTATTTTGGCAGGTCCGTTTTCGGCAGAAATGCATACATTTTGTTTTTGGTGCTGAAAGTTTGAATCCGGCCTCATTCACCCATTTCGCTACTTTATCGATCGCGTTTTGCAGCTTCCATTGTACGAATGCAAGGGATTTACTTCGACATAATACGATAATGTCATCGGCGAAAAGAAGGCACTTAACAGGGTTCGTGATAGTGGACGTGATCTCATTTATAGCAATAAGGAATAGAGTCGCACTGAGTGGTGATCCTTGCGGAGTACCATTTTCCAAGACGTAATCTGAAGATAATGTATTCGCTACTCGCACACAAAATTTCCTTTCTGATAGGAAATTTTTTAAGTAAACCCACATATTTCCATTTATTCCCAATTCCTCTAAAATTCCTAAAACGCGCTCTCTTACCATTCTGTCATAGGCTTTTTCCAAGTCTAAAAACACTGCAATTAAGTGCTCTTTGTGTGAAAAAGCCTCTTCTACTGCTAAGTTTAATGATAATAAAGAGTCTGTTGTTGAGCGTTGGGCCCTGAAGCCGAATTGATGAGGGGAGAGGGCATGTTTCCTTTCTAGAGCATCGATAAGTCTTCTGTTCACCATCCTTTCTAACGTCTTTGATACGCATGAGAGTAATGAAATGGGTCTGTAATGTTTCGGATGTGCGCCATTTTCTTTTTTTGGTATTGGTATTATGATTGATTTTTTCCAGCTGGATGGAAATTCTCCACTATTCCAGATTTCGTTAAATATTTGCAGTAGGCATATATTCCCTTCTTCTGGCAATTTTTTGAGGAATTCACCTGTAATGCCGTCTAGGCCAGGTGCCGATCGTCCTTTGAATCTATCTATAGAAAACTTGAGTTCTGCCATACTCAATGGTTCGCTGCATCCTGGGAGTTCAATCGAGACTGGATGGTTTTTAGGCTGAGTTACTATGGTTCTTTGGTGGAGCGAAGAAGAGACTTCCTTGAAGTATTTAGCTAAATTTTCAGCTATGTCTTCGGGGCTAGTAATAACTTTGTTGTCCAATTCTAGTCCTGAGATGTTTTGTCTCTTTCTAACTCCTCTGATGCTTCGGATTCTTTTCCATACTTCATCTATCGGAGTGCTGCTGTTTAGAGATGATATGAACTGTTCCCAAGACTTCTTCTTGCTAATTTTTATTATTCTATTAGCAATAGCTCTTAGTCTTTTGAATTCTACCGCGTCTTGGAGAGTTCTACTCCTTCTGAATCGATTTAACGCCCTCTTCTTTGCTTTTATCGCATCACTGCAATCTTTGTTCCACCATGGGACGTTTTTGCGATTAGGGTTGCTATTAACAGTCGGAATCGCTTCTTTAGCTACCTTAAGAACTGTTGTGCTAAAAAAATCTGTTCTTTCATTTATGTTCAGGAAATTAGGTATCGTTTTTAGTTCCTCGCTAATCCTTTTTTCAAACATTTCCCAGTCTGCATTTTTATATTTCCATATGGTTTTAAATGGTAAGTCATTAATTTTATCTGATGCCTCTATAATTATTGGGAAGTGGTCGCTTCCGTATAGGTGGCTTTTTGTGGTCCAGTTTTGGACTAGTGGTGCATACCTGGCGTCACAAAAACTTAGGTCTATAGCTGAAAGACTATTATTTTTAGAACTTAAGTGTGTTTTCCTACCTGTGTTTAGTAGTATTGTCGATGTATTTTCTTCGAGAAATTTAATAATTTTTCTCCCTCTATGGTTTGTATCTGGAAGTGGGGAACCCCATAACGTGTTGTGAGCGTTAAAGTCTCCCAATAAGAGAAAAGGTCTTGGCAGCTGCTTTGTAATGTTCTCAATGTCTTCAGTGGAAAATATCTCTGAGGGTGGTATGTAAATGTTACATATTGTTAGTGGGTCTTTGAGGTATAGCTTGACTGCTAATGCCTCAAATCGTGTCTGTAGTTTCAGTTCTTTACTATGAATATTATCGGAGACTAATGTTGCCACTCCTCCCCACGTTCTTTCTGCTTTTCTATCTTTTCTATAAATTTGGTACGATTTCATTTTCACTATTTGTTTTTCATTTAGGTGTGTTTCCTGAAGGCAGCAGCAAATTGGGTTCTCTTCAGCTACCAGTTTTTGGAGATATGGTAGGTGACGGAAGAACCCGTTACAATTCCATTGGATTGTTTTCACCATGAGTAATATTATCGTTTTTGGATGTAGATTCATTCGAGGAAGATGTTTCCAAAGTGATTTTGTTACATATGTTTTTTTTAGATTCTTTCTCTTGAATTAACTTCAGAATTTTGGTGCTCCAAATCTTGATACTTCTGTTGGTGATTGATCCTTTAATGTCCATAAGCATCTTTTTTAGTCCTTGTTTATCTTCCGTGAATTGTTCGATTAAGTCTAATGTACTTTCAGAGAGTTTTTCAATTTTTATGGTATCATATAGAATTTATTATTTAATTCGCCAGACAAATTGGATAATTTTTCATTTATTTCAACTGATTGGCTGGCCAATTTGTCATTTAATTCGCCAGATAAATTTGATAATTTATCATTTATTTCGGCAGACAAATTAGAATTTAGGGTAATGAATTTGTCATTTAACCCATTTACGTCACCAGACAAACTGGCGAATTTATTATCGATTTCCGCTGACAAAGTATTTAAAGCGGCTTTAAAAGAGCTATCCTCAAACTCTAAAGTTTCAGGATCTACGCCCTGCCTCAAGTAATACTCACGTAAGCGGGCCAACAAGATCGCTTTTGTCCCTGTAGTGTCTAAATCCAGCTCTTCTAATTCTCTCCGCAGCTCCGTGACTTTAAGTTCTCTAATTCGTTTACCTGGCATTTTTTTTTCTTTAACTTTTTTTTGCACTAGAGCACTCAGCCCTGAAAATTGAGGCGGTTCATTTATTTCAATTTGATGCTGTTATTGTTGTAAGTTTTTGAAAATCCTACATTAACCGCGTCTTTTCGTCAAGTCTTTTCGTATAAAAAGAAAAAAGGGCTAACGGAGGAATCATACAATTTACTTTAACAAGATTAAATAATTATATCCTATTTGTATTATTGTACATAAAAATGTTAAGAAAAAAATTATCTATACAATTTTTTTTTTCATCGTCAAATTTTAACTTGATCTGATGCTCTGATTTCGTTGTTATTTATTTAATTAGATTCGGCACCTCAAAAAAAATATACGACTATAGCAAACAGGAATTTTTGACCTCAAATTTGGCCTTGATCTGGTGGTCCCATTTCACTAATTTTGATTTCATTAGATTCGACACCTCAAAAAATCAATACAAGGGTGGTTCCATGCCGCTTACAAAGCAATTATAATTGATATTAGGTTTCTTCCCATTTTCAGCATTTTTAGACCACAGTACTACACAGCTGGGTGGACAAAAGTTTGTCATTTTTTCGTCCTACTAAATAATTTAATTATGAAATTAAATATATTATGTATGTTTAGTAAATTAAATATATTATTTTTAGTTATATAATTATTTTTTTGTCAATTTTTCATTACTTTTGACCAATTAAATAACTTAATTATGAAATAAAATAGTTTTATGTTATTTCTATTAAGCATAAATAAATATTAGAAATTTTTATAAGTGTAGCATGATGGTCAGATATCTATTTTTACTTTCACTTACCTATATTTATTTATTTTTTTTCTTTTTTCTTTTCTTTTTTTGTTTCCTCCCCTTTCTCACCTTGTAAGCTATAAAGGGTTTCCCGGGCCAGGGGTATAGTATACCTATATATATATATATATATATATATATATATATATATATATATATATATATATATAGAGTACCTATATATGAAATATATAGTAAGCAGAAGTATTTTGATCGTGAAAAATTTTGACTTCCGGTTTCCAACGGAAATACACGTTTTGGAATTCCCTGAGTCCAAATAACAAAGTCCCGCGAAATGTTGTGTGTGTGAACAGACTAGCTTAAAAACTATAAACTGTGCCAACCTGAAATTTCGTGTTTAGTATATGTATATGCCCGCAATGTGACAGCAAAAATTTCATCAAACTTGGTCAAAGGGGTACTTTATTTAATAACTTTTTACGTTTTTTTCTATTTTCCCAAAAACGGCTCTAACTATTTTGATTAAACTGAGTATTTGTACTCAGTTATATACAGTTGTATTGTTACTGAGTATTAAAAATTCTTTTTAATAGTTTTTATAATTTAATTTTAAATTACCTTAAAATTATTATTTTAAGGTAATTTATAATTAAATTATAAAAACTATTAAAAAAAAAGAATTTTAACGATATGATATATTATTGTGAAGAAAATTATTTAAATTACTGTGATTTATGTAGATAAATGTTTCTAGTTGTTTTTCCTGAAGATGGGGCGGGTGCCCCGAAACGTTGATAATGAAAAATAAATAGAAAAATAAAAACAAATAGTGGAAGTTGTTATTTCATTAAACATGGATTAAAAATAAAAATTAAAAACTTCCGGAAAAAAAAAAAAAAAAAAAATAAATGAGAGAATTTTAAGATTTTCCTAATTTTTAGTGTTAACAATTTTAAATTTTGCGCCGCCTCCGAAAAGATTGTTAAATATTGAACATGGTATTTAATATTTTAATTTAATAATTTTTATTTACAGTTGGTATGTATTCGTACTGCATTTTGCATTTTTCCGCTTTTCATACGATTTTCAATTTTGCTGCGTATTCATAAAAATCAGAAGGAAATGATTTCATATTTTTCAGTGCATTTATTTTTACTGGTTCCTAGTTTTCGAAGTCGGTTTAATGTTTTTTATAAAATGTTTTTTATTTTATACTTTTTAGTGGCGGAAGATAATTTCTAATATAGCCAACTAGGAAGGAAGCAATGCGTTGATTTCTAAAACAAATTCTGTATGCTTTTTTACTTTCACTTACCTATATATGTAATATATAGTAAGTGGAAGTATTGCGATCGTGAAAAATTTCGACTTCCGGTTTTCAACGGAAATACACGTTTTGGGGTCCCCTGAGTCGAAATGACCAAGTCCCGCGAAATGGTCTGTGTGTGTGTGTCTGTGTGTGTGTGTGTGTGTGTGTGTGTGTATGTGAACAGACTAGCTCAAGAACTATAAACCGTGCGAACCTGAAATTGGGTATTTAGTGTAGGTATATGCCCGCGATGTGACAGCAAAAATTTCATCAAAATTGCTCAAAGGGAGGGGGTACTTTATTTAATAACTTTTTAGGTTTTTTTCGATTTTCTCAAAAACGGCTCTAACGATTTTGATTAAACTGAGTATTTCATCTATTTATATGCCCGAGATATGACTGTAAAAATTTCATCAAAATTGATTAACCGGAGGGGGGACTTTACATAATAAATTTTGTAACATTTTCACGTGTTTTTTTTATTTACTCCAAATCGGCTTTAACGATTTTGATCAAACTGGGTATTTAATGTATTTATATGCCCGAGATATGACTGTAAAAATTTCATCAAAATTGATTAACCGGAGGGGGGACTTTACTTAATAAATTTTGTAACATTTTCACGTGGTTTTTTGATTTTCTCAAAAACGGCTTTAACGATTTCGATTAAACTTAGTATTTGATCTACTTATATGCCCGAGATATGTCTGTAAAAATTTCATCAAAATTTATCAACCGCAGGGGGCACTTTACTTAATAAATTTTGTATCATTTTTACGTGCTTTTTTTATTTACTCAAAAACGGCTTTCACGATTGTGACCAAACCGGGTATTTGATTTATGTATATGCCAAATATGTGATAGCCAACATTTCATCAAAATTGATCAACCGAAGGGGGGACTTTACTTAATAAATTTTGTATCATTTTCACGGGGTTTTTTATTTACTCAAAAACGGCTTTAACGATTAATAAAAATAAGATATGAATGTAGAAAAATGTGTGATTTTGGGAAATGATATCTAACAAAACACGTCAATTTCTTATCTAAGTAAGTTGGTAAGTGAAAGTTGTGTGTTGCGCGCACGCACCAGATTTTTTTATACAGATTTTAAGTGCATTTTGAACTGATTTCGGGTTTTCGAAGTCTTTTTTTTTTTTATTTTTTTTTTTTTATTCGGTACCCCTCTTTAGATACTACAAGTGAGTTTGGTTCATTAGTTGGGTGTTCTCTCCATAGTGGGAAGGATCTATTCCGTGGGTCCCTCGCGAAATAAAAGTCAGCCCACCCAGGTAACGCTATACCACGTTCTTCTATCCCGGGTCTTTATATTAAAATTATATCAATTTTAATCAACTTTGTATTATAATAGTCACATTATCAATTTTATAAATATGCACAGAAAATTGAAAATCGATTGCGTTAGGTGTAGTACACACCCTGTCTACTTTGATTTTTTGTAAAGAACAATATTCCATCGGGAAGACACATAAAACATTTTTTCCACAATGACAATCTTTTTCGTTTGCGGAATATTGTCTTCGGTACTTGTTTATTACATACATACATCTGTGTTCCGAGAGGAGGTGTTCAGTTTTACTCGGCTGTAACATGAATCCGGCAACTTCAAGATGTCGTAGGTATGCCACCGAAAAGTTGGGATTTTGGCCGTTTTTCGACCAATTTTATTGGTAAATATAATAAACATTATATACGTTTGTTATTTCGGTATCTGAGAATATGAATGCCTCAAAGTGGAAGCAATTCTTGACAAATGACTGTTTTTAAGACTTTCGCCTCTATACTCTCTCATCGAGTGCCACCCTAGGGACGTTAACGTAACTTAAAGAAAAAAAAATTAGACAATTCACCATCATAGATGGAATTGGAGATGAAAGAAAATAATATTAATTTTTTTTTAGCGGGACGTATTTATTTCATGACTGGAATAATAATAAGTCTATATTATGATCATGTCCATAATGAGTGAAGAATCCGCACAAGATTTTATTATTACATTGTATATAATTATCCGATAGAGATCGAGTGTATTCGGAAGCTTTTGTTAAGGCCTCTAAATCAAATGAAAAAGTGCTTTTCCAGGAAGCATTGAATTCCTTTTTAATGTGCATAACGAGTGGAAGTCGAAAATCAAAATCCAATTTAAAACAATAATGGCTACGATTTTACGAATTTCTTTTAAAAAGGGTTATTAATGCTCGGTCTTTCTTTAAATTCTATGAATTTTGTGGTTTTATGATTATGCTGCCCATCCGTCGTTTAGACATTCATTTAGGATTTTTTACTGTTATAGGTATTTAATGTGCTTTATTCTTCTTAAATCTATGAAAAAATCTTTTAAGTAACCCAAAAAAATGTTCTTGAGTTTTATTTCTTGGCCAAAATTTCCGGGAACAGGGTCGAAACAACAATTTCTTTGCCGGAATCATAAAGAAGTTTTCATTTTTCATTGTTGAAAATTTATTTAAGGTCATGTATAAGGTGAGTTCCAACAAGCACTTAAACCACGTCAATAACTAACACACTTCACATGTTCTCCCCCACTCTTTTAGTTCTGAATTTGATTGGTTTGTTTTCCCAACCGATTCATAGACCATTAAAGCATTATTGAGCACTGTTTGAAATCAACCAATCAAATTTAGAATAAAAAAAACGGGGATAGTACATGATCAGTTTGTTATTTATCAACGTGTTTTAATAGTTTTTTGGAGCATAACTTATAATATATATGCCATATGTCTTTCAAATAAGTAAATATTTCGAGCGATAATTAAATAATTATTTTCATGTTTTCTCCCAATAATTTCTTTAATAAATTAAGAACCCAAAAAAGGTTTTAATGGGACCACATTATGAAAATACTCTACAAGATGCAAAAGGTTTCGTTCCAATTGGTCGGAGTAATCGGTGGACATACATAGAAAAAGAAAAAAATAAAGGAATATACGTATCGATACGTTATGTTACGTCGATTACCTCTTTCGAAGTCGGTTAAAAACAAATTTTTTATTTGTGGTTTGATTAACAGATAAATTTACTGAATTAGAATAAATCAGCTAATTCACTAGTCCAAATAATATTAATCCTTATCAATCAATCTATAAAAAATTAGGAATACAGTAATTTTTATTACTATAGGATAACCTGTCTACCCGAACTTCAATTATTTAAGAACCCGAAGTAAGAAGTAAGTTTTATTATTGTAGTGATACCAGGAATCCAACTGATTTATTCTATTACACCACAGATTTACATCTTTCGTTGGGGGTAAAGGATACGCGAAGTTCAGAGGTGACTTCTGTTGTTCTGGCTAGTGTATCTTCCTTGTAGTTTTTCCGCAGAGAGCTCTCGTCAGGCTTTTTTTTCCCAAAGTAGAACAGTACGAATCCTTTGAAATGAGAATTATCAAGTTTCTGGAACAGTTATCAAGTTCTAACCTAAGCCCGACACTGATCACTTCACAGAGTAGACTTACTTGATGATGGAGGTATAAGGAAAGCTTGATAGGACATCCTCTCTTTCTTTCTGTTTTTATTCATTTGTGTGATCCAGTGGCGATATGTTGGATGACTGGGAAATGTTGAGAATAAGATACGCGCTTGTTACAAGCTGTGCAGTGCACAATGTTTCCATCACTTCGAAAAAGTTCTGCAGGAAACTCGCGATTATATTTAGTAATCAGCTGTCTGCTTGAGGGTGACGTTCGTGGCATTTCACCGAAAAAAATAATACACAATGTGATCAAACGAAATGAATTATTGGAAGCCAGCTTGATTAAAAATAACTATAACATTTTCAACAAACTCTTTAATTTCCTCCAGTTAGGAAAATACCAGCTCTTAGACTCTCGAAGCTTTTTGAACTTATTACCTCCTAGATGTTTCCTTATACTGTTAGCCTTCTCATAACCTTTAGGGATATAAATAATCTTCAGAACTCCATTTTTGTACATTTCTTTATCAAGGTCGTAACATCCATTTGTCTCAATCTTTTATTGCCCCACTTGTCCAGGCAATGAATAGTGGATCAAACCAATTGGTATTCTTTCAGAATTTCGATTGGTTCATGTACTTCATCACCCAAATCCTTAAGTGGTTTTCTTATCCATGACTGCATTTCCCAATGACACATACTCCGACTGAGCGACTGCCGATTGCTTCCTCGTTGTCCAAAGTTCCAATGTTCAGAAATATTACCAGCAAAGTCCGCATCTCCAAAACATTATTTGGTTGTATTTTTCTTAAATTCCTTGCGAAAGTGAAGCTTCATCTCCGATGTCCCTTGTAGATGTCTCAGTATAGGTTTCAAACCAAGAAACCGAGAAAGAGTAGCGTTGCTCTGAAATCTACTGTAAAAATTAACTGCCACATGATATAAGGACGTGTAGTTAACATGAGATACACCAAACAACCGATTATTTCTCGATACTGCTCCGTAGGTACAATAGCCTCTCCTACTAATGCTTTGGGGGCTCCTCATACTAATCCTTTGGGGTGACAGTTCCATTGCAGTTGATAATACGTAACAGTCTTCCATTTTATATTGATTCAATAAATTTTTAATGTACTTGGATTGACTCAAAAACATGCCTTGATTGATACATTCAATCTTGATTCCCAAGAAAATTTAGTTGCGCTGACTTATTGAATTCAGACTTTAAAAGCTTCTTGCATTTCTGTAATGCTTTATTAGATTTTGCAGCATTTATTTTGTCATCAACGTACAGTAATAATATGTCTCCTTATAATAAGGGCATTTATCATATAGTGATTGCTGGTATCCATATGATTAAACATAACAATCGCATGTAAAATTCCGATCTTTTGGTGCTTGCTATAACACTATATAGTGTTTAGTTCAGCTTACGTACCATGGCGTTTTCTATGGCTAGTTCCTTAGCGAGTCCATCTTGCTGCACCATATATATATCCTCTTTAACAATCCCATGCAGAAATGCGTTCTTAACGTTCTATCTGTTCTGCCAGTAGGTCATATTGGGTAATAACTGACAAAATAATTCTTACCGTAACTAGCCAGGTCAAAGAGGCGAATGTTTTCATGTTATCAAATCCCTTCCTTTGACCGCTTTTAGCTATATTACCTTTTACATCTTGTTTAATTTGAAAAACTCATTTGCTACAAAATGCCTTTTTACAAGAGGGTAACGCTATTGTTCTTTGATTGACTCCGTGTGTTGTTTTCCTCTAGCTTCTCTTGAACTGCCTTGTTCCATTCCTGACTGTCCACTCTTTCCTTGATGTCCTCAATGGTCATCTAGCTATGTTGGCCGCTTCCTTTCCCGTTTTCCACGCCTTAATCCATATTCTAATTCTCATCTAATTCTATATCTTATATATCCATATTCTAATCAGTTAGTTCCACATCTAATTCTACCCTAGAATTTGCACCTTCTTCTGAAATAAAATCATCAGGTTCATCACATGATAATTTTGCACTAACTACTTTCCTTTCTAAGACAGTACGTTTCTCATAAAAAACGACGTCTTTTCCTTCAATGATTTCTTGATTATAAGAACATTACAGTCTATAGCCATTGTGAAAGTAGCCAACTAAGTATAACTTCCTTCAACGGCTTCGAATTTTCTTCAACTTGTAAGGGTCTCCTTTTTCGGGTCTGTAGGACTTTTAAAACTTCTAAAACAAGGTTCTCTAGGTCTGCAGTTATTGCCGGCTCCCCACAGTTCCTGCACCTGGATGTAAATGCTACGTTCCTTGTCTTCCGCTTTTCTAAGGCGGGTGGGGGTTACCAGAAACGGCATATATCTAATTAATATTGTAATTAATGTACTTAATTCGCCTTAATGTAAATTGGATACTTTTCCAAAGGTGACGTGTTTACCAACTCTATTTTATTCTAATAAACCTGTGGCATAGGGTAAATGATAATAAATAAACAAATCTAAATTGAACTATATCTTTAATTTTATTGACCAATAATGTAAATTATTTAAACCCCCTTTAATATATTATATAAACATATTTTACTAGCACAAATTAGTTAATGGATACTGACTGGCAATTTAACAAAATTTAAATAAATACTAACCACACAATATTACAACTAGTACTGTATATGTATTAACCTTATCTGGTGGGCACTCTCTGTTGTTATCTCTGGTCTATCTGCTGGATCAGTCTCTGCCATCTCTGGCGCTCTCTCAGACTCAGCACAGCATCCCATCTCAGCCTGTCTCGGAAATCTGGACTCTGCCGCTCGCTCTGTCCCTAGACCTCCGCACTCATCGTACTTTACTCTCGCCCTCTCGGCACACTCCCCGACCTCTATACACCTCCGAACTCTCCACTCGACTCCACTCTCCGAACTCTCTCTCTCGACTTCCCCAAACTTCTCTCTCCTCCGTATATGTCTTCTTTCCCCCACTCTCTTCAGACTTCCTCTGATTGGCTGGCTGTCTAAAATTTCCCTTCCTTTCTATATTTAACGTTTTTCCCAGCGGCCTCTTTGCCGGGGCAAAACCAGGGTTTATGACCACTAATTTCTCTAAAAATCTTCTTAGGTATTTCTCTGGGTGTTTGTCGGCAGCATTGTCGGTCCAAAGCTTTGCTTATTTTGAATTTCTAACAGAAGATTTATGGCCCCAATAATTTATAAGGCGGTATTTCCAAGACCTAGCCACCTTCAGGTAAAACTCACCACCGGGTTGACCATATACTGTACTTTACATATTTTGATATTAAATTATCAATTCAATTTACTTTTCCTATCATGGCAGCATCCAGAATACATAGCATTCTCCTAGTGTCAAGGGAAAGAAAAATTAATAAACGTATGTTTATTGCTTTTTCTTTTAACATAATTTCAAAAATATTTTTAATAATCAGTTTAGAGCCGTAAAGTAAAATCCTATCTCCAAAATTAACAGTTCAGCATCGAATAAAACAAAATGATATAAAATGAACACACAACATACAGAACATTACTTAAAATACAACATATAAAATAATTACAAAAATGAACAAAACCCTTTAGTAAAACAAGCTACGATAATAAATTTACAATTGCTACAATTTGCATTAAAAAAACTAAAATTAAAACAATTCTCAATAGAAGTTTTCTGTATACTACTTAAAAACATTTTGGCTCATCATTCAAAACTTGATTATAAAAATACAGAATGGTTGTAGAATATCACAAAAATTATGATCCTACAATCAATTAACTCCTTATTTACGATAGTTATAAATTAGTACCATTTTAACTTTTAGCCTTTGAATTTATCCATACTAGTATAAAATCCATACTAATATAAATTCCACATATTAAGTATTCACATGATATAATCTTATTTTTCTAAACAATTGCTAGATAACTTACATAGTGATCAGAGTTTTTCAGTCTTTATTTCACATTCTGAAACACTTCTTAATTCACAAATAACGAAAACAAGAAGCATAATGTTTATACAGTAACATTTTATTGTGTGGCAAAAATTTTTCAGAAAATCAAAAGGATTCTACTCTTTGGGATTTTTTCCCATTCTAGTTTTAAAAATCATTTTTGTTAGGAATCTTTATATTTTAAATAAATGTTCAATTTCAATTATTTTCCGTGTTAATTATTATAATGTCTAATTCGGTATTTATATTTCCTTTCTTAATAGCACTTACTTTTACAAAAATCGGTTGTCCTATTACCATCCTGGGTTTTATCATGTCACAATCAAGGATTAAGTATTTGCACATTCCATTAAATGAATTTCAGTTCTTAAGTATGATTAAAAGTTTTTAAAATTTCTTCAAATTTCTAAATCTTGCCTTTATTCAAAAGATTTTTAAATTTCCTATCCGGATGTTCGGATTAAATACATTATGAGCCCCATCAATTAAATAATGATACAAGTTTTTACAAATGGATCAATACAAATGTTGCCTCAGTATTCTGGGCGGACTTGAAGATTTCAGTATCTTCTAAAAAATAGTCTTAGGGATACCTGGAGGCGCTACGGCTGCTCCACATTGAGGGTTTTTCCCTACTAGACCCAATTCAAACAATAACGCCACTTCAGGGGTGAAGGAGGACCTCTGTCTACTCCAAAGTAAAAATGTACAATAACCCAA
Source organism: Aelia acuminata (assembly GCA_911387785.2). Classification (NCBI taxonomy): domain Eukaryota; kingdom Metazoa; phylum Arthropoda; class Insecta; order Hemiptera; family Pentatomidae; genus Aelia; species Aelia acuminata. Next base: position 11,364,264 of record OU426985.1, read on the forward strand.
TTAGGATATACAAAATTCCGAAATTGATCCACGTTATATGAATGTTATTATTGGGGGCTGCTCATAGCTATCAAACAATGGAGGCAATTTAAAATTATTATTAACCAACAGTTTTCGGATATCAATCGTGACCTAAGCAAATTTAAACTGTAACATATTAACTTTCTCATTCATAGGTAATATAACGTATATTTCACTTTGTATTAATCAATAAAATCTCAATTGATAAATCGTTTTTAAGGTCTTGCTAATTTTTATTTTGAACTATTTTGAAAATTCGTACTTCAATCTAATACATAACTTTACCCTGAGATCCATTTAATTTCTTATGATCAAATTTCATTAATCAGCCCTTATCCTACCAATATCTTAAGCTTAAAATAGCATTATCTATTTACAAAAAAATTTACAATTATATGTACAAAAATTATCTACATTGATCCAGAACGGGTTAAGTTGGCGACGGCTTCGCCAGGACCCATTAGCTCGTCAGCGGAAGGGACTCTAGATGTAAACCCCTTTTTATCCCCTGACTGGGATAAAGAATACCGTTTTTTATTATAGCATAATATGCGCTTATTATTTACATGGTTCAAGACCAAATAATTATTATAAAAGTCAAATAGCAAAAACAGGAAGGTGATTGGCTCCGTTGGCGAATCCTTAGAATAAATATGTGCTCTAACTCGATAATTGTAATTTTCTTTATTTAATGGGAGTTGCTTTATAATCATACTAAGCGAGTTTGCATGATCTGCTCTTGGAGGTGACTTATAAGAACTAATTAATTTTATAAATTCCACGAGGTCTAAATAGTATCCTTCATTAACAATCGCCTTAGGTCGGCCCTTCTCTTCATCTTCAACCTTTTCATGGCTCATATCAACTTCCTCATGTACTTGGTAAGATTCAAGAGTTTCTACCTGAACTTGAGGGATTGGTAAATTCTCTTCAATGGTTCCTTCTTGAAGATTCTTCGTTTTATCTTCAACTTCAGAGAACCTTATCTTGCCCGTCGGAATTAGTCTCAATGTCACCACTTTCTGATTGAGCATTAGATACTGTTCCTTCCCTCGGAGATTGGTCACTAATAATATCTACATTTTCGAGAGCAGTAAGCTCGTTCGGTCCAGTCTCCATACAATTGGTAGCATGGGGTTCATTTATATAATTTACCACTGTTTAAAAAAAAAAAATTAAATAAACCCGTGTACACGCCGAAGTACACGGGTTTATTTAATTTTTTTACTTTTTGTTGCGGGACCCTCTGGGGATGCGTTGACCTGTTACACACCTTGTTTGTTTTGGTGTTATGAACAATTATGATTGAAGTTGGGTTTTTTTTTTTCATGAAACAATGACTTTAACAGTCATCAGGTGAATCAGCCTGTCTGTTTAACAGCCACATCATCTGAGGTGGTTTTGCTTACATGTGAGGCCTTAATCTGTTGATGCCATGGTGCTTTGTTTACACGGGGGCAATGAGTGTAATCACAATGGCTTGTTTACATGGGAGCAATGCTTTCCCTTCCACCTCTTCCTCATCTTTTCCCTTTTTCTCTCCAGTTTATAATGGGACGGGTGATGAGTAAGGAATTGAGGAGCAAGAACTTGAGGTATGAAAAAGACCGTCTGTCGACATTTGTCGGCTGGACGTCACCAGTGAGTGCTGTGAAGCTAGCGGCTGCAGGATTTTATTACTTGAAGACCTCTGACCTGGCAAGTTGTGCATTTTGTGGAATAATTTTGCAAAAAAGGGAAAAAAATTAAATGAACCCGTGTACACGCCGAAGATAACATAAACAGTCCTCATGTCACAAGCACATTGACCCCCGGTGACGTCACAAGGTTATTACTCTCGTACTACAGCTCAAATGTAAACAAAAACAGTCCTCATGGCACAAGCACATTGACCCCCGGTGACGTCACAAGGTTATTACTCTCGTACTACAGCTCAAATGTAAACAAACCGATGTTGCCACATCTAACACATTCCATGCAACGTTGCCGGATTGTGCAACCAACCGCTCAAGGACACCCCCCTCACCCACAATATACACCCCCCTCGCTCTGGGCAGACAGCGTGACCTAGTTTACAATTTTACTATCCGCCGTTTGTACCTACTTCTATCGAAGTGATTTCTACGATGTGGTATTATTAGAGAAATGTGAGTACTGGCTATTTGTTAATGTAAAAGTGATACAGACTAATGAAAAATTTGTAATAGGATTAGTTTATTTTAAGCCATCATTAGATTTTGAGATTATATCAGAAATTTTCAGTAATTCGGTTAGTGAAATTAAAAATAAAAATAATGGAAAGTTGATAATATTGGGAGGGGATACTAATGCAAAAGTAGGTAGTTTAAATCAATATGATTCAAATATTTTAATTAGCAATAATATCTCGGCTAACAGAACCACATTAGATCTTAAAAAAAACAAAAGGGGAGTTCACCTAATAGAAGAAATGGAAAATAATTCCTTTGTATTATTGAATGGTCGTACTATTCGTGATAACCCAGCTATGTACACAAACATTACATCACTGAGGAGTAGTATTATTGATCTAGTATGGTGTGATTTAGGTAAAATTAATAACATTTACGACCTTATAGTTGATAACCTCAGTATTCATTCAACACACTTACCAGTTAAAGTTATTCTGACAATACCTTTGAATTATAAAGTGAATAATGATAAATAAAATTATTCGACTAATTATAAATTAAAGTGGGACCCTTTAGAAATTTTTATGTTTAGGGATCAGATGCAGCTGTCTCCTAGAGTCGGTGGAAGATATATAATGGGCAATTTAAACGAGTTATATCTCAATTTAACCGAGGCAATTTTCGAGGTGGCAAATTTAAGTGGTATGGTTAAAAAATCGAGATGGAACAAAGGACATATCGTTAGTAAGCCATGGTTTGACCAAGAGTGTCGGTCGGATAAAAAGGAAATCAAGATTAAAATTACTTAATTTTAAAAGAGGGAATTATACATTAGAATTAAAAGACATATACATCAAATCTAAACGGGCCTATTGCAATTTGATCAAACAAAAGAAGCGACAATCTGAAAAACATTTAATGGCACAATTGTATGATATTACTAATTCAAAAATTTTTTTGGAAACAGTTAATAAGCATCGGTTTAAAGCTCATTTTAATGACCCTATCTCAGTGGAACAATGGGAAACATATTTTAAATATATAAATTTCTATCCCCCTAAAGAGAAAAGTATAAATCAATATTTTCAATATTTTGGTGTGACTCATCCTTTATTAGATACATCATTTTGCCAGGATGAACTTGATAGTTCCTTAAACAAATTAAAGACGGGAAAGTCATCAGGTTCCGATAATATAACACCCGAATTTTACAAAATTCTCCCAGAAAACTGGAAGTTATATATTTTAAATATGTTTAGTAAAATTCTAAATTTAGAGGAAGTTCCCGATAAGTGGTGCGAAGCTAATGTTAAAATTATTAGAAATGAAGGACGAAAGATATCCGAAACAATGCCTCATAAAATTAAAACAGCGGTATATAACTCAACCGGAAAAAAATATAGAATATAATTGGCTAGCGAAAATTCATCAAATTTTACAAAAAATCGGATACGCTGATATAACTTTAATAGATGACCCAAAAGAGTTAAAAGGAAAAATACCTGTTATTTTAAATAGTTTAAAATCATATTTAATTGAAGGAGATAAGGTTAAATTAATGAGTTCGACATACAGCCCATTTTACGTTACTTTATGGGATCCAAAAATAATACCTCAAGCCTATTTATCACTAGAAAGCCACTTTCCCATGCTTCGAATGTTGGCACAGCTTAGACTATCCGGTAATCATATTGTAAAAATTACGTATAAAAACTCAGTTTACATTATTAATCCCCAATTAAATTGTTTACTCTGTAATTTCCAAGCAAAAGAGACCCTCTACCACTTGTTTGTTCCTTGCCCGATATACTCTGAGCTTGGAAAGCATTATATTACAGGCGCCGAAAACATGAACATTCCACAATTTACCGAATTTTTAAATGTGAAAACCAAGGACTCACTATCTAAAATATATTGTTATTTTACTAGATGCCTACTATTGAGGTTTTTTGTGATCAATGAATAAGTTAAGATAATATACAAATGTTTTGTAAAAACAATAAGAATATTATGATAAATGAATTTATTTATTTATTAGGGATATGTGTTTTATAATTTTGTAAATACGTGCATTTATTATTTATGTGTTCATATTTATTAATATTTGTATATTATACATGCGTGTATATTGTTTATTTAAGATTTAAAATGCTCAAAGTTTTGTTGATTTACGTAAAATTACTAAATATTTAATCATATGCCAGTTCAAAATTATACGTATACTTGTTAACGCTCTTAATGTTACTTTTATGTTATTATTTCTATTTATATTGTTATACAATTTATGGCTTATAATGTTGTTATATCTTGTACGGCTAACTCTATTTGTATAGGGTTAATCCCTAAAGACAAATAAAAGCATTATTATTATATATTCACCGATAACAGTAAACCTTCTTAATTTAGATCTAATCGACGGTTGGACACCATTATCATAAGACAACAAAATTCGTGGAATTCCAAGAAAGACTGAGTATTGATAACCGGCAGAATTTAAGACTTTTTAAAGTTCCCGAAGGTTCGTTTAAATTTAAAATCGTAGCCACTCGCTATGCACATTAAAAAGCAATACAATAATTCCTGGAAAAACTCATTTTCAGTTGACTTAACAATATATCTCTGTCTTCTTCCGGATACACTCGGTCATTGTTGAATATCTCGTTGTAGATCTTTTGCCGAATCTTCATGGGTGACACTTCTGTTATGCTATCCGAATTACTATTATTGGTTTTTAATTTTGTTTCTGCAACTATGGACGCTTGTTCATCCATCAATAAAAAGTGCAAATAAAACTTGATATCTCCCAGAAAACAACCTTATTGTATGAAAGTCCCCTCATAAAAAATTTAGCAGCCATGAAAATGATTGATATCATAAATGCTACGCCACTAGAATTGAAGCAATAGTGTTTAGCAATTTATTTTCTGAATAATATTTTATTACGAAGGATATAATTCATAGTACTTCGGTAATAAATTTAGTCAAAAATTCATCGAAAGGAATGAATGAATGAATGAATGAATCTTTATTGCTCTAAAGGATACATGTCCTTGTAGCAAGGAGTACAAAGCTGGATTTAAATAATATAAAAACATAAATAGTGCTAATATCCTATACACAATAATAGAAAACAGAAAACAAAATTTAAGACTTGTATGGCTCTATACTATAAGACTACCATTATCCATACTTTACAAATATTTATTAATTAAAATAAATATCACCTCATTGCATATAATTGTCTCTTATTCATTGACAATAAAAGAGCGGATTTTTAGTGCCTCTTGCATATAACAATATATATTTTTTAAATCTTTACTATTTTTGGGTTTTAATATATGAAAGTAGTTGTCTTGGTCATATGTTAGGCATTGCGGAAGATAAAATTTACGGATAGAGTTGTACATTGGACAGGAGATTAAAATATGAAAAAGGTCTTCGGGTGTGTTCAGATTGCATATCGTACAATTTTCTTTGGGGTTAATCAGGTGTGTGATATTATTTGTGGTTATTTTGATGGTATGTACGCCAGAGGTTCTAAGTTGTGCTGTAGTTCTAAGATATCGGAATGTAGTGCTGCGGTAGAGGTAATAATTGGCTTCATCCTTTAATGGTTCTAATTTACAGTACAACAGACTATATTTAGACTTTGAAAGCAATTCTTTATCTTTTAGTTTAGTTTTTTTGATATTGGTGTTTGTAATTTTGCCGATGTCCATTCTTATTTTTACAGGATCAGAAAATATTAATGGGTCGAAATTTGAGTAATTTTCTAAGAAATCCTGTACCTGTGAAACCCAGTTAAATTTTTTGTTTGATTTTTGGCTATTATGTAGGGATAGTAATTTCAGGTAACATAATTTAGGGTATCTTATGTTCTCCATTTCCAAAATTTTTATTATCCAATTTAATGTCATTTTTGTTATATAATGGCTAATATGTGTCGAGCGCGCTTCTATTCTAATAATATGTTGGGGGGTGGATTTGTTCAAGTTTAACAATCTTTTATAAAAGCTCTGATGCACGTTTTCAACACTGTCGATGTATCTCAGTGCCCAGATAGGTGAAGAGTACAGAAGTGTGCTAAGTGCTAGGGATTCATTTAATTTTTTTGTTGTTTTCCAAGAGCAGTTTTTTGTCTTTGCACAGATGTCTATTACAGCACCTATTGCCTGTTTGGCCCGGGCCGTCATTGCAGCTGTGGCTTTATGGAATACCCCTGAGGAACTAATTAGGACGCCAAGGTAAGTATAATCGGTTACAATTTCGATTGGTCTTTTATTATAAACTGGAGTTCTGTATTTCGCCCGTCTGCCTTTATGCACAACTAAAGTTTTGGTCTTTTCTACATTGACTTCAAGGCCGTTTTCTGTGCAATAGTTGTGGAGAATGTTTAATTTATTCTGAACATCTGGCAAAGAATCTCCAATAATTATGAGGTCATCAGCGTACAACAATAGAAGAATGTCGCACCAGCCGTAAATCGGTATTCCTGTGGCTCCTTTCTTTCTAAAGTAATCCTCGATGTCACTAATAAATAGTGAGAATAGGGCGGGGCTTAGAGACTCTCCCTGCATCACGCCTTTAGTGATAGGAATATTTCCGGTTATTTCAAATCCATTTTTTATGTATTTAGTGGCTCTATCATATAAATTCTTGATTAATCTGATTATTTTTCCACTTAGACCCACCCCAATTAGTTTTTTCCATAAAAGTTCATGGTTTACAGTATCAAACGCTTTCTTAAAATCGATAAAGACCAAGAACAGAGGTTTGTTTTTGTTCATATTAAATTGGATGACTGAGTTTAATACAAACAGATTGTCAATGCAGCCTCGGTTCTTACGGAATCCTGATTGACATTCGGGTATCACCTTTGCTTCATCTTGCCAAATTATTAACCTATTTAAGATGATCTGAGTCAACACCTTCAGAATACAGTTAACTAGTGCAATGGATCTATAGTTATTTGGATCATGAGTACTGCCTTTTTTATGTATCATTACCGTTTTCTTTAGTCCAATTTTCCGGTATTTTTTCATTATCTAAAATAGTGTTATATAGTTTTTCCAAATATTTCATCCAATTTTGAGGCAAGTTCTTCAAAAAATCATACGATATGGAATCTATTCCAGGGGATTTCCCACTTTTAAAACTTTTTAGAGTAGTAGAGATTTCTTCTGAACTTATGTAACAGTCAAGAAGTGGGTGTACAACATCAAAGTATGTAATATCATTTATAGAGCGAGTCGGATAAACTGTTCTAAAATAATTTTCCCATTCTATAATGTTAATTGGAGATTGCTTATATTTACTCTTTTTTTTGTACTTATTGATTAAGCTCCAAAACTGTCCACTACTTTTGGTTTTTGTCAATGTATCTGTCGTCTCTCTAAAATAATAGAAATGTTATGCTGGAGAACGAGATAAAAGTTTTAAAACGTCAGCTTAGAGCAAATAACTTCATAATACATAAAGTCCCAGAAGAAGAAGATCGAAATGGGGAAAACGTACTAAAAACGGTACAAGAAGTATGTCAAGCAGCAGAAATAAACTTACCAGATGGCTCTATAAATAAATGTTTCAGATTGGGCAAAGGAAATTCCAACCGGCCAATATTAGTCTCTGTCACCAGTAATCTACTAAAAAATGAAATTATGAAAAGAAAATCAAACTTTCTTAATAACAATACTCCTATCACTCATGATAAAAGTCCCGAAGATAGACAATACGGCAGAAAATTTTTCGAATGTATCAGTTACTTACGAAAAATTGACAAGAATGCCACATATTTCAAAAATAAATTCAAATGCCGTGGTGTGCTGTACTCTATGGAAGAAGTTGAAGGAATGATGTGCCAAAGTTCACCCACAACAGAACAAGAAAAATCTAGCAATATTAAAAAAATAAAAAAATCAACCCAAGAAAAACTCTCTGACTTTTCTTTTCGTGAAAAAACAGATTCAATTTAGTGATAATTGTTATTTAGGTAAACAGAAAGGCAGTATACCAGAAACAAATAAGAAACTTAAAATAAATATAGATGGGGAAATTAATAAAAGTGAAAATATTATTATTGTATTTTGGAATATGTATGGTTTTGGTAATATTGATGAATTGATTAGTTATTATAAGTTAAATAAATTAATATGTTTATATGAAACTCATTTAGCTCATGATATAACAATATCAGACTTACCGGCTGCTTTTATCGAATGCAATGTTATCTGCAGCAATGCATTAAAAGAAAAAAAGTTTGGCAGAGCCTCCGGTGGTCTGATGCTTATATATAACAAAAATTTGTTTAAGGTAAAAATAATTGAAAAAACGATTCATTGGTTATTTGTTAAAGTAAAAACATTCTATAATGAATTTATACTAGGTGTAGTGTACTTTAGATTAAGTTTATCAATAGATTATCTATTAGAACTATTAGATTTAACAATAAGCTCCATTAAAGAAATGTATAGGGAATTCCCACTTATTATAGGGGGGGACTGGAATTGTAGAGTGGCAAATCATAATACAGTTAGTGATGATATAATGGTAGACACTAATCTTTACGCGGTAAGAAATAACTGTGATAATATTTGCAACCCCAGAGGCGGAAAATTATTAGAATTTCTTGAAGACCATTCTTTAATTATTGTTAACGGACGATCCAAAAACGATCAATTCGGTAATTATACCTTCCATAGCTCTCGCGGATGTTCCACTATAGATCTGGTTATTTCTCCCGTAACAGACCTGTTCCTCATAAATGACCTCTACGTTGAGCAGGAATATACATCATCGGATCATTTCCCTGTTAAAGTTACACTTGAGGCTCAAGTCAAAACTTATACAACTAAAATGAAAAAACAAAATAAAATTCCCCATAAAAATAAAATTATCTGGATAAACGAGTTGACTCCATTATATTACTAATCAATGCAAGAGATTTCAGACTTCTCAGATTCTGAAAATAATGAGACATGTGATAGTCTGTATGATAAGTTACAACAAAATATAATATCTGTGGCAAAAAATATTAACATGACAACAAAAAACGAAACCCGAAAAAAATTCAAAAAACCTTGGTATGGTCTGGAATGTAGAACGCGCAAAAAGGAATTAAGGCAGAACTTTAAATTACTAAAAATCAATAAATTCGGAGAAGAACAACGTTCATCATACTATAAACTAAAAAATCAATATAATTCGTTATTAAAGGCAAAAAAACGTCATCGAAAGGAATTACGAACTTAATTGACTGAACCTTTTGAATTAAATCAGTAGTGTAGTATCGAGAATAATACTATCTTTCGTAATAATAAATTAACCATAAAATGACTCTCATACCCTGTTGCTTCTATCCTAGCAGGGCAGTCTTTTTGATATCGATCAATATTATGGCTGCCCCTTTTTTGCTGGGACTTCTATCCAATGATGTTGTTTAATCACTACTTTTCCAGCGATCGATTTAAATAAAGCAATATTAACGGTCCCTACCGGAGTAGTGCATAATATCGCCATAGTTTTCACAAGGATATTCAAGCGATCATAATTCCAAAATTACTTTCCAATTTACCAGTATTATAGGTCATATTACCATCCTCATCGATTCTCCATTAACGATATCTTGTCTAAAACCGTCCAAAATCTCGACTGTTCATTGACGTACCTACTCCATCTTGGGACGGGAAATGTGTATTTATGTATCTTTAACTCAACAAGTCTCGGAACACTGATAATGTATTTAAATGACAAGTACTGACGAAAATATTTTGCAAAGGAAAAATATTGTCATTGTGGAAAAACATTTTATGTATTCCCTTCCCAATGGAACATTGATCTTTAAAAAAATAAAATCGAATTTTAATCATAAAACGTAGTATGTTGAAAGTTTTATAATACACGCACCGCTTTCCCACTTTCTGTGTGTATTCATACAATTGAAAAGGTGAGTGTTTATAAATAGAGAGAAACACTTTATTCAGAATAAAAGAGATGTTGCCCAGCTACATTGGGCATTGCTAATACACAGCATACTATATGTCTGTATGAGACTATTTGTAACAACTTATTGTAATAATCTATAATAATAAAAAGAAGGGAAAGACGAACGTGGTAGAGCGTAAAAAGATTTCGAATTTTTTTTTAAACCAACGTACGGTTTTCTACATTTGTTATCTTCTCCAACTAAAAAGTATGAAATAAAAAACATTTTATAAAAAAAAATTAAACCGACTTCGAAACCTAGGAACCAGTAAAACTAAATTCACTGAAAAGTGAGAAATAATTACCTTCTGATTTTTATGAATACACAGCAAAATTGAAAATAGTATAAAAATAATTTTATTTTGATTTGTACAAATACGCACCAATTGTTAATAAACATTATTAAATTAAAATATTAAATACCATGTTCAATACAACACAATATTTTCGGAGGCGGTGCAAAATAGAAATGACATGTTACGTCATGACGTCATGAGAAGATTTTCATAATGTACAGTGTTAAAACTTTTAAATTTTGAGCCGCCTCCGAAAAGATTGTGTTGTATTGAACATAGTATTTAATATTTTAATTTAATATTATTTATTAACAATTAGTATGTAATTGTACAAATCAAAATTAAATTATTCGTCTTATTGCATTTTTCCAATTTTTATACTATTTTCAATTTTGCTGATATTTTTTTAAATTTAGTATTTGTCCTGTCATTTTGTTAGATTTTAACAATTTTTGTACAAATTCTAAATTTTACAACTTTTCTACATTATTGCAACTTTTATATAAAATTTAGCAAAGTTTATGTCAAACAACCACATATTTTCTTAAATTCATACTTCTTCATTCTGGCATGTTTCTTTGAATTTCATACTTTTCTAATAATTTTATAAGATTTTAAGAAATTTCTTACAAATTATTGTGTATCTTCTACATTTTTATAACAAATAAACATATAATTTCTTTATATCTTACTTCTTCGTGGTGATATTTTTCTTTTAATTTCGTATATGTCCTGTCATTTCGTTAGATTTTAACAATTTTCGTACAAATTCTAATGCATTTTCTACATTTTTACAACTTTTATATAAATTTATCTATTATATAATTTTAATTTTGTATATGTGTTGTGATTTTGTTAGATTTTAACATTTTTCGTACAAATTCTAATACATGCTCCAGTATATCTCTTATTATTTCATGTTTCTGTTATAATGTTGTTTGATTTTAACGATTTTACCTAGGCGCGACAGTACTTTACATTTGTTGTGACGTGATACAATAAGTAGTTGCCCAAATACGGCAGAGGGGCCTAAGCCAGGCGTTATCTCAAAATTGGTAGGATTTAGGGCTTAAACACAAACCCCAGTTTAATTCGAAAGAACTGAATAATAGTTAATTAGAGTCTTAAAAAGGGTCGTATCGATATTTATAAAACTCAATTTGATTCGTTACAATCCATTGAATCAGTACGTTTAGATTGATATTTTAGTTTGGACCAAAAAAAAACAAAACACGAACACTGAGAATGCGATAGGCGAAAGGTCCGTGAAAATCTGAATCCAACGATACCACATTCATGGCATTTGAGCAAGACGGGACGTTATAATTCATGAAAAACCGATTTTAGGCTTTGTGAAAATAATATATGTGGGATAATTAGCGTAGTAACGGGACCGCACATTTGAGCTTGGGTTCGACCATCGGTCTGTTATCTATTTGAAGCCTGAGTAGGTTCGCCCAGGAATGATAACATTATTTATCATGAAAAAGTGACTGCATTGTGTGATTTATGCATAATGATGGAACCAGACTGTGCAGTAGAAGCCAGAGACCAGTGTAGGTACACCTCTCTATGAAGTGGTTCGTTGTGTCTAGTCATTTTGATAGATTTTAACACTTTTCTCGAATTCTTAGGCATCTACATTTATTACAAAGTTTATAACAAATAACCATATATTTTCCTTCTTACTTCTTCACTATGTCATTTTTCCTTTGGATTTCATATCTTATCTCATAATTTTATAAGATTTTGAAAAATTTAGATTCCTTTTTTCTTAATTTTTTGTTACAATTTAATACAAATGAATGTAGTTTATACCAAATGAACAACGTTTTGCAACTAATAAACGTATAATTTCTTTATTGTCAGTTCCAGTGCTTTTCTTATTATTTCATATATTTGTTATAATGTTTTTATTTTAAAGATTTTAGGATAAAATCTGCTACATTTTAATCGTTTCTTCCTATTAAAACAAACAAAATATCACAGCCACATTTCGATGATAAAAGACACATCCTTGATGATGGAGTATCCACCTTGGCCCATGCCATTATAAGATAAAATAAACTTAATATAGATTTAATATTTATTAAATATAACATAGATTTAATCATTTAATGCAATGTTTCATTGGAAAGGCTTTGTAAAATTCTAATTACTAGTAAATAGTAACCAATCTCAGCTTACGGTCAAGAGACCGAGTTTTTGATTATGACTTTTTAATTTAGAATTAGATTGCATAGAAAATTTTCATCTAATTCAGAATGAAAAACTGCAAATAACCCAAAATAATTACGAAATTAAAAAGAAGGAGTGTAAAGAAATCATAAATTTCAAAGATAGAGAAATAATTCCCGGCTTTTCAGATAAAAATGGTAACGAAGATACGAATTTACTACATTTTAACAGCAATGCTGATTTAATGATAAAAACAGGGGATGAAATAATAGGTGAATATAAAATAAACTTTAATGAGCACATAGAATTGACTCATTTTGATATTTCAGTGAAATCTAAATTATGAGCAGCAATCTAAAATAGATGAATTAATACACAAATATAAATCACTTTTCGCTAAAGAAAAATACGATATTGGTACCGTAAGAGGTTATGAGGCTAGTATTGATTTGTTAATAGATAAATAGCCCGTTTGCTGCTCCGGTAACACTGGAATTTAAAAAAGAAGAAGGAAAAATATCAAGATTATGCATAGACTTTCGCGATTTAAATAAAATTGTAGTTCCTCAATCTAAACCTTTCCCACTAATTGAGGATTTAATGGTTAAAACGAGGGATTGCAAATTTTTTTCAACGCTGGATATCAACTCAGCATTCTGGTCTATTCCCTTAAAAATTGAAGACAGCGAAAAAACAGCATTTGTTACACAAGAATGACACTTTCCGTGGACCTGTTTACCATTTGGCTTGAAAACGTCCCCAGCAATCTTTCAGATAATTCTATCTAGCATCATCAGAAAACATAAGCTCTCGGAATTCACCGTAAATTACATAGATGACATTCTGATATTCTCTAAGACATTTTCGGAACATATTCAACATTTAACTTTATTATTAGAAGCAATTTTAAAGGAAGGCTTTAGACTGAAATTTTCAGTGTAACTTCGCGCGAGATTCGGTAAAATATTTAGGCCATATAATTAAAGATAATACCATCAAACCATTGAAAGATAATTTGACTGCTATTAACGATTTTCCTGTTCCAAGAACACAACAAAATTGATCCCCAGATCAATTTTTTTGATTCTTCTCCAGGGCCCAATAATATAACAATTAGCATGATCAAGAACCTTTTTTTTTTTTTATTTACGACTGTTTACAACATTAAGTCATATGTCGTCCCCAATAATAAGCGCTCTCCATTTCTTTCGGTCTTCCCAGTCTCCCTCTCTTATCCCTCTGTTCATCATTCCTTCTTCCACTCCGTCATACCAGAGTTTTCTTGGGCGACCTCTTTTCCTTCTTCTTTCCGGTTTCCATTTCAGCAATTTTTTTGGCCATGCTCCCTCATTCATCCTCATAACATGTCCAAACCATTTTAACCTCATGGTTTCTATACTATGGAGGATGTTTTCTTCTTTCCCAACCCGCCGTCTTATTTGTTCGTTGGGAATTTTTTGGATTCGGGACACTCCGCATGCTCGTCTCCAAAAATCCATTTCTAGGGCTAAGAGCCTACCTGCTTTTTTAGCTTTTAATGTCCACGCTTCTGCCGAGTAGAGGCTGACGCTTTCCAAAAAGGCTTTATACATTATTTTTTTAGTTTTCATGAACCTTTATTTTGAAAACAAAAAACTCTTCTTAAAATATCTAAATAAAATTTATACCAACTGCTTGTTCCCTGATTCATGGCGGCAATCAATTGCGATTCCGATACTGAAAAGAGACAAACCAACAGACGATCCCAAGAGCTACCGCTTAATCTCATTAACATGTACCTAATGCAAACTTCTAGAAAAGATGGCTATCAATAGATTAAACTAGATATTTGAAAAAAGAGGATCACTCGACCAATGGCAAAGCCGCTTTCGTAATGGTCTAAGCACGAGGGACAACCTAGTTAGGCTAGAGACGGACATCAATGAAGCTTTTAACAAAAGGGAGAAGATCCTAGCTGTTTTTATTGACCTCGAAAACGCATTTGATAGAGTATGGAGGAAGCAAATACTAGACGTTTTATTGAGCATAGGTATCGGATACATGCTAGCACTAATAGACATTTTTTTAAAAAATAGAACTTTCAAAGTGAGAAACGGTTCAACTTTGTCGGAGTCTTTCATGCAGGAGAATGGCGTTCCACAAGGAAGTGTGTTATCAGCAGCTCTTTTCTCAATCGCGTTGAATCCACTAATCAGAATCATACAAACACCGGCCAAGTCTATGCTCTATGCGGATGACTTGGTAATTTACTGTGCAGGAAAATCAATGCCGGAACTATATAAAACTATTCAAAAAATATTGAACCGAGTCAATGACCGGTTGACAACGCATGGATTCCGTATATCAATCAAAAAAACCGTCAGCGCACTTTTTACAAAGAAAAAAACATTACCACTACCCACGCTTAAAATTGAAGATACTGCCATTGCTAATCAGGAAGGTAGAACAGGAATTCCGTACGTTATTTAGGCCTCACCTTTGATTACAGATTAAATTGGACCGAAAATATTAAACTACTTAAAATAAATTGTTTAAGATCATTAAATCTTCTCAAATGCTTGACCAACACGTCTTGGGGCGGTGACAGGAAGAGCATGTTAACTCTGTACCGAGCCTACATTAGATCTAAACTCGACTACGGCTGCATGGCTTATGGATCTGCATCCCCTAGAACTCTCAAGATGTAAGATAGCATACACCACAGTTGATTAAGGTTAAGCACAGGAGCCTTCCGTTCCAGCCCTACTTTGAGCATTTGCTGCGAAGCCGGAGCACCACCACTTGAATTCCGAAGAACAATCATATCATTCTCATATTACATTTCCTTAATATCCTCACAACATCCGCTAAACGACCTTTTTTTAAAATACATGACACCCAACAACGAACCAAACAGTAACGCATTAAGAAAATCCTATCCCAGAAGAGTCTTTTCCTCCCTCACAGAATTGAACATAAGAATCCCGGAAATATTACCTAAAACCATATCAACCAAGGAACCTTGGATCATGGATACCATAGCCAAAAATTGATTTATCTTTAGTGAAACATATAAAAAATCACACTCCACCCATAGTATTTAAAAAAGAATTTCAAAAAATCAAAAATGAGCTCACTGGTTCTACACATGTTTACAATGACGGCTCGAAGAATGAAAACGGAGTAGGAGCTGCCTTTACCTATGACCATCAGACGCATTCCTTCTCGCTAAATTCAGATTGCAGTATATTCACAGCAGAACTTTTATCAATCCATAAGGCACTATCAATGATCATACCAGGTAATAATAAAATCGTGATATTTTCCGATTCCCTATCCGATCTAAACGCTCTAAGCAACCTATATTCTACACACCCACTCGTACTGCACATCTTCGAGAAGATAGACAGCCTAAAGAGGATGAATATCAGCACAGTTTTTTGCTGGATACCGGGTCATACCGGTATTGAAGGTAATGGGGAGGCTGACAGAGAAGCTAAGAAAGGGATCACTGAAGGCATCCACTATGCGAAAGTCCCCGCATTGGATTTAAGCCCCAAACTAAAGCACGCTGTTTGGACATCGTGGGAATCATTATGGGATGCTCAAACCGATAAGTTAAGGGTACTAAAAAGAAGCGTTCAGCCATGGAGCACCTCATTTTTTGGAACTAACCCGACTGCGGATAGGACATGCAAGATTCAGCCACGAATATTTAATGAAAGGAGAGCCCCCTCAATATGTGAAGCTTGTGGAGAAAGAAACAGTGTAAATCATGTTTTAGATGAATGCTTAATTTATGAAAAACAAAGAGAGGAACATGGGCTGCCGCAACAAATGTGTGCGGGAAACGATCCTTTTACCATATCAAATTTATTTCAATTTTTAAGGGCCACAAAACTGATTAATCTTATTTAAAAATACTATAATAATATTAATATCTTCTTAAAGTAGTGACGATAATATGGTCTGAAAAATAAAATAAAGTAAAATAATTTATTATAAGTTAATAATAATCTCATAATAATAACTCCACCTCAATCGTTCTAGTATTATCCTATCCACCTTCCAGTATTAATCTAAATTGTATCTATCTATCCAGTATTAATTTAAATTGCCAAAAAAATAGTATTAATACTAAATTGTTAACCAGTATTTATTAATCTAAATTGTTAACCAGTGTTAATCTAAATTGTCAAAAAACTACCTTGGGAGTTGGACGATAATGACCTTAATGGTCGACTTGTCCTTAAAAAAAAAAAAAGATTGGAACTTGTACTGTAATATTTGCTCAGGTGCTCAGTGTCTTCTTTCCCCACAAGGGTTGCCAAATGTAATATTTGTCCAGAGCTCAATGTCTTCTATCCCCACAAGGGATGCCAAAATGTAATATTTGTCCAGAGCTCAATGTCTTCTATCCCCACAAGGGATGCCAAAATGTAATATTTGTTAACTTCAGGGGGTTTAAAAAACTCAATAAGCTCCTAATCTCTCCTCAGATGTCTCCACCACAGTGTCCTTAATAAAATTTTTTATGGGAGAGAGAGAAAGGGGAGGGAAAAGAGAGAGATAAAGGAGCCAGAACAGAGGGCCAACCAATGTTCAGCTTAAGGTGTGAGGAATAACGAAGATCCTTGCCAGAGCAACGCTACCCTTTTACCCCGAAAGGTAAAACTGATCAAAGCTGATTCCACGGGAGAGACGTGGGCTTTGACAGCTCTAGGGTGCTGATCTAAGCAAGGCCACCTGGACAGAGGGCCAACCAATGTCCAAGCCCTGGGAGGACAACCCCCAGGATTCTATAGGAAGGGTAAAATTAAGGCAGGGAATTAAATTAAATAAGACATATAGGTATAAACATCCTAGAGACACCAGGAGCTATCGGGCAGGGAGGTGTCTAAGACTGACAAATTAAGACTGATTAATGTTTTTTTTTTTTTTTTTTTTTTTTTTTTTTTTTTTTTTTTTTTTTTTTTTTTTTTTTTTTTTTTTTTTTTCTGATCCCTCTAAAACAGAAAAACAGGATTAAAATGTGAAATTCGAACCATAATACTATGGAACGATGCTAATTACCTTATTACCTTATACTACCTGTGGTATTTGAAGGTGCGTTGAGTTGGTAAGTTATGATATTTTCGCTGTGGTGCAGCTCATCATGATGTGTTAGGAGTTGAGGGGCCTCCTTATATACACACTTATGGAGGCATTGGCTCACAGCTGATTACAATAGGTTATATTTTCTTTCACATCTGTTTTTCAATCATAATGTCAATCTTTAACATTACTGCACTGCATTATAAATACAATTAAACAAATTAAAAAGAATATTTAACTATTTACAGTGAATAAACGACTAAATAAAAAAAACTAAAGAACAAGAAGGTTATGTTATTGATAACCATATACCTAACTTTAAATGAAAACAAGTAGTAGTCAATTTCTTTTGCTATTAGATATTATTAAACGACATTACCTTATCTTAATTAAACATTTAAACAAATAAATAAAAGTAATGAGATTATAAAATAAAGAAATAATAACCTTATTCCAATAAAAAGGTTTACCTAACTGAATCAGTATTCAAAGATAACAAGATTATTATATTATCACTTATAAGAACTATGAATTATTAAAAAAAATAAACTTCTTTGTTAGAATCAAACCTATACAAGTACTATTTACAGTTACAGTACTTAATTACAGTTTTAAAAAATTCTCTTAGGGCCTCCCTGACTATATTACATTATCCTCTTATGCGTTGAAAAAAAAAATTATTTAGAATAATTTTTATTTTATTTTATTTTTTTTATTTTTTTTTTTTTTAAACTAAAAAATTTCGATTTCAAGTTTTCAACACATCATAAGCAATTTAAGTTTTTAAATAAAAAATTGAACCATTAAAATTTTACAAGTTGAATTTACAATTATTAGCTTTTCAAAAACAATTAATTACATTTCTCACACACAAATACCATAAGACATGTGGAATTCCATCGACGAAGTCCTTGAAGCCATTTCCAGAAAGACTATCCTCTGGTTACAATTGGTCTCTTTATCTTCACCTTTCCCCGAAGATAGCTTTGTGGATCTCCTACTTCTTCTTGAAGAGTCCTGCTGTCCTTAGTGACATCCTGGTTATGGATAGTTACATCGGGTTTTGTCTTCTCCATTGGCTTAGACCACCTTTCTGTAGTCGAATCTTGAATAATTTTGTCGTTCTCAGTGATGTCCTGTTTTGGAATATTTAGTTTGTTTGGTGTCTTCTTGACTGGTTTAGACATCTTTTCAACAGTTTCACTGAGAGTTGTCAAACTAACATCTTCTGGCAAGTTTTCTAAACTGGATTCCTCCATGTTCTTCTGAATTCCTTCTGGTTTTAAACTTGTTATTTCTTTCACTGAATTTATTTGAATGTTACTCTTTCCTGGCATTATCTTCGTTTCTTGGCATTTAGTTTCTTCATTAAAAGGTTCCTCATCGTATGTAGAATAATGAATGTGTTGTAACTTACATCATTTAATTAAAACACTTAATTAGTTAAGTCTTTGAAATTAAAGAATATAAATTTTTAACAAAACGTTTAAAGAACATAATAGCAACTTTATTATCTTTTCAATCACATGTACACTGGAATATATGTTAATCTAATTAGCATAAAAAGAAGGCTGCTTAATTTAAAAACATATGGAAATATTGCTGTATAAATGCAGTGCCTTATATATTACCACTTGCCTTATATATTACAACTTGTTTAATTTAAAACATATGGAATATTGCTCGTAAAAATGCAATGCCTCATTTATTACAACTCTCCCCCACAAAATTTATAATCAGTTCTAAAATAATAAAGTAAAAAAAATTGACAATTTAGCTTGTTTTACAAATCTCATCTAATAGCCTAATATACCAAGGTAGTTTGAATCACTTAATACATGAGTTTAAATAGATCCTAAGGATGTGTGAAGCACATAATCTTGTAGGTATCGAGGCCGTTGGCGGGGTCGATCAGAGCGTCTCAATTCCTCGGTAACGTTTTGGTCTGGCGATGGATTAGTATCTTGTTCTTCTCTCCTAGGTTGTTCAGGTTCTTGCAGGGGCGTTCGATGACTTGGAAAATTAAGGTATGGCAGAAGTCCATGTTCATCTAGGGAGTGCTTTCCTTCCTGGTTCGAACTAGGTACTGGTAGAGCTGGTGCCAACGTATCTGTCTTCTTTGGTATGTCGGTTTGAATCAATTGGTTAATATGGCGCTTGTAGATGAACCCATCGTCGAGTTTCACAAGATAATGAAGTCGTCCATACTTCTTTAAGATTGTGCCAAGGCGCCATTGGGGCTTAGAATTTGAGTAATATCATGATTGAACGCGAGTTCCTATTTCAAGCTGTCTTGTTTTTAAATTGATAATTGATCTTGGATTTTCTTTGTAGGGTTTTATAGCATCCAACCGAATTCTAATAGACCTTTTTAGATACTTTTCGGCCGGGGACTGTCCATCGGCAAGGGGAGTGGCTCGATAAGTCATCATGATCTTCTGCAGTTTTCGATGGAGAGGAAGCACTTCATTTTCCATGGCTTTCAGTCGATTCTTGAGGGTTTGAATGTTTCTTTCCGCCAATCCGTTGGTGGCCGGGTGACCTGGGGCAGAAAATTTCTGTTTTATACCGTTCTTAAAACAAAATGTTTTGAATTCTTCGCTGGTAAATATTGTGGCATTATCGGATACGAGTATCCGGGGAAATCCGTGGGTTGAGAATATTGCCAGGAGGAGTTCAATAGTTTTTGACGTCGTTGGAGCGTCGTTGATAACGCGGATTTCAGGCCAGCGTGACTTAGCATCGACAACGACCTGGAAATATTTTCCTTTAAATGGACCAGCGTAGTCCATGTGTAGCCGATCCCAATTTTCAGCTGGTTCTTCCCACGAGTGTATAGGAACTTTCATAGGGCTTTTCTTGATTTCCGCACAGGCGTCGCAAGATCGTGCAAGTCGTTCGATGTCACGATCGATTCCAGTCCATGAACAATATCTTCGTGCAAGCTGTTTCATTTTTGAAATTCCTATGTGCGTTTCATGGAGCTCTTGAAGAATTACAGGCTGGAGCGATTTTGGGATAACAACCCTTTGGCCTTTAAAAAGAATGCCTGAATCGAGAGTGTAGTCCAAAGTAGTATAATTTCCGTTCAGCATTTCAGCCTTTATTTTCGAAAGATATTCATCCTTGTCTGTCTCTGTGGCGATCGTTTCAGCTGTAATGGTATTGTTTGAAATGTGATTTATGGATGAAGAACAAATCAACTTTACTTCTTTACCAAGAATATGATCCAACGATGGCCCTTTCTGTTTGACAGGGGTTCTTGACAAACAGTCGACATTTGTATTTTCCGATCCAGTTTTGAATTTGACTTCATAGTCGAACTGAGATAAAAAGGAGGCGTACCTTAAAAGACTTGCGGATGTCATTGCTGGCAGCTTAGTTGATTGATGAAGAATTCGAGACAGCGGTTGATTGTCTGTTACCAGTTGAAACTTTTTCCCATATACGTACATATAGAAGTGGTTTACCCCAAATACAATCGCTAATGCTTCCCTATCCAGTTGACTATAATTTCTTTCGGCTGGGGTCAGAGAACGTGAGGCAAACGCGACTGGTTTTTCTGTGCTACCGACTTGATGCGAAAGTACGGCTGCGATCCCGTTTGGGCTAGCATCACATTTTATTATAGTTGGAAGTTGAGGATCGAAAGGGGTGAGAACTCTTTCGCTGGCAATTTCACTTTTCTATTTTAGAAATGCGGCTTCACATTGTGCCGACCAGTGAAATTTTGAATCCTTCTGGAGAATTTTCCGCAGCGGGTAGGTTAATGTCGAACAATTTGGGATGAACCGAGAGTAATATGTTATTAATCCGAGGAAACGGCGAACGTCTTCAGCATTTTTCGGACGTGGTATTTCCATAATAGCTGTGACTTTCTGCGATGATTTGAGGATCTGATTTTTCCTAATAGTGTATCCCAGATAATTAATTTCAGTTTTGAAATATTCACATTTCTATTTGTTCAAATGAAGGTCATATTGTTTTAGTCGTTCCAAACAGTTTTGTAGGCGGTTTCGGCATTCTTCAATTGTCTTGCCGTGGACAACGATATCATCGAAATAAGAAATTGTACCGTCGAGTCCTTGAAGAATTTGGTCCAAAATTCTGTTAAATTCGCTAGGAGCCGTCTTTATGCCAAATGATAAGCGATTCATCAAATACGTTCCTCGGTGTGTTGAAATCGTTTGAATTTCGCGGCTTTTCTGATCCATTTCGATGTGTAAATAGGCTTTGTATAAGTCCAACCGGCAAAAATAAGATGATCCTTGGAGGCTGTTCAAGATTTCTTCAATTCTTCTAATTGGATATCGAGCGGTTTTCAATTGGGGATTAACTGTCGTTTTGTAGTCCACGCACAGTCGGATAGCTCCTTCCGGTTTTGGGACGATGACCAATGGGGAACCCCATTCACTCTGGTCTATTTTAGTAATGATGCCGTCTCTTTCCAGGGAATCCAATTCTGCATCTACTTTTTCCTTCAGTGCATAAGGGACATCGCGGCTCCGCATAAAAATTGGCTTCGATTCTTCACGGAGATGTAGGCTACAAGTAATGTTTGGAACACGACCCACCTTTTGTTCGAAAATAGACCTATAATCTTTGAAAATCTCGTCCAAGTTTGAAATGGAATTTACTGCCACGGGGGTTGACGTCGAATTTCTATCCAGTTCGTTAAGATTTATTCCCAGGTGTCGAATCCATACTCTGCCTAACAGTGGGGTATGACCATCTGGTACAATGAAGATTTCTTCTTTCGAAAATCGTCCATTGTACTGGACATTGACAAGAATTTTCCCATATGGGCGAAAGATATTATTAGTATAGGAACGAAAAGCTAAATTGGATTTTTCAATTGGTATTTTGAGTTTAAGGGCGTCAAACTGTGACCAGGGCAGTAATGTAAATCCTGTTCCGGAATCGACTTCAAATTCCTGCCATTGATTTTCGATTTTGACTTGAACAAAATATTTATCGTTATCTTTAAAACTGGAGGGCTGATTTTCAAATATGTCAACGATTTGGTTGATTCCAAAAGTGTCATCGATATCAGCATTTTCAGTATCTTCAATTTTGTTCGCATTATTTCCGTTTGTGTGGTTCACATTTTGATGTACCTTAGACAGCAAATTTCGAAGACAAACTCTCTGTACATGATCAGAACGACCACAAAATCGGCATCGAAGTCTGTGGGGATTGACAGAGCAGTCTGAGGCTTTATGAGGATTTCCGCACCGAAGGCATAACCCATCAATACCGAGTTTCCGATAATCAAGTCTTGTTCTTAATTGAACATTTGAATTTGATCGACTAGAATTGCTTTTTGATTCACTAACAGGGCCAATCCGTGATCTTGAATTCGTCGGCGAGTTTCCTCGAAGAAGCTTACGATCTGAAATCTTGTTAACATCCGCGTTGCTCGACATAGATTGGTGGATCGCGATCTCTTGACCATCTATTTTGGAAGCTTCCAGTACAAGTGCCTTTGCGACTACATCATCGAAATCATTTAATTCAGATTGAAGAATCGATTCTCTGATGTTGCTATCGTATAGTCCTCTAATGAATTGGGCTCTGAGAAGTATGTTCGAGAAACTAGTTTTGCAATCACAAGGAGATGTAAAATCACATTCGTTTATATCCCGTCGCAGATCCACAACATAATCAGCAATTGATTGATCAGATTTTTGATAGGTTGAAAAGAATCGGTGCTGAGTGACTAGAATGTTTCGTTTAGGGCACAGGTGTTTTTCTAAAGCCTTTGTAATCTCGGTATAAGTTGACTTTTGGGGATCCTTTGGTGCTATAAGAGATACAAGAAGTTTGAAATAAGTAGCGCCTATCGAATTAATAAAAAGTTGTCGGCATATTTGTTCCTCTCTTGTTGAAATACCTTTTAATTGTAAATAATTATCAAAGCGAGTTAAATATAATTTGAATGATTCTCGGTTTGGGTCAAAATTTTCAAATGGGGGAATTAAAATTGGATTAACATTCAGTGGGGATGATGTTTGTTTGATTCCTGTGTCCCCACCAGCTATTCCAAGACTTTCAATCAGTTTCTTCTGACTTTCGTTGAATACAGCTAACAGTTGGGAAAATTGAGTCGCATCCATTTCGTTGAATCTTAGTTTTATAGTGTATCGCTACGAAAAAATAGAAAATCGAAGCGAAAATGTTCAAAATTGAATGTAACTCACCGAGTCATAGAATCAACTTCACCTCGTCGCCAGTTTGTTGTAACTTACATCATTTAATTAAAACACTTAATTAGTTAAGTCTTTGAAATTAAAGAATATACATTTTTAACAAAACGTTTAAAGAACATAATAGCAACTTTATTATCTTTTCAATCACATGTACACTGGAATATATGTTAATCTAATTAGCATAAAAAGAAGGCTGCTTAATTTAAAAACATATGGAAATATTGCTGTATAAATGCAGTGCCTTATATATTACCACTTGCCTTATATATTACAACTTGTTTAATTTAAAACATATGGAATATTGCTCGTAAAAATGCAATGCCTCATTTATTACAGAATGTATTCTTTATTGTAAGCTCTACCACCATATGGTAGCTCTTCTGATGTGTCGTAATCGAAAATCAACTCATCGAATTTCGGTCTTGATCTTTTTGCTTTCTTTTTAAATTTTGTTGGAGGATCTCTATGATTTAGCGTTATTTCCGGTTCTAGATGTTGAAATTCTTGAAAGAAATTTTCTTCATTAGTTGTATTTGGTTCACATTCATTATTTAAAGACATATTTTGAGTATGGTCTTCTAAACCATACGTCTTCGATTGTCAGTCCTCTTGATTTTCTTTTCTTATATTAGTAGAAAATTTATTTATTTGATCATCATCTTCATGCTGTGATGGTTTCTCATCAGATGTTAAACCGTCTGGCTCTTCTATTTTGTGATTCTTGGTTGGACATCCTGCCCTGTTTTCTTCTTGATAACTCTTGACAGATCCTTTATAATTATTCTCACTTCCTTTTGTAATCCGGTTTACTTGTCGATTAGACTGGAGGCAATTATTGCTCCTATCAAAGTTTCTTCCTTCTACTTTGCTTGAATAACCTCTATCATAAGGTTTCGTATCAGTTTTGAATTGATGATTGTGTACAGCTTCATTATTGTAATTTTGGTGTAGGTTTCTTCCTTGATCCTTTTGAAAAGTATTAATATCTTTCATAATTCTGTTCCTCCCAAACCTGTTTAATACCTCAAGAAATCCATCGATATTCTTAATTCCTTGATAGAGTATGACTTCTTCTATTGTTTTCCCAAAATGTCGTGCCATAGATTTGCAGATAAACTCTTCTTCAAGCTTATGTTCACAGGCCCGAGCTCTTAAAATCATATTGCAGAAGTACTGCTGTGGAGTTAGATTAGTGTGGTAATAATAGCTCCCATGATTTAATTCTTCCCAGAATATAGGGTCATATTTTCCCTTCCAGAATCTGTTCAAGAATTCCTCACTGAAGGCATTCATTCCCTTTATATTTGCTTCCTGCATTAACCACCATACTAAAGCTTCATCTCTCAGGTGTTGTCTTATGAAATCTTGGAATAAAAGCGTATATCCCCATAGGTGGTATTGAGTTTTCAAAGAATTTATAAATTCTGTAGGGATATCCTTCATACTGTTTCTGAAAAAAAGAGGTTTCTGGGGTGAATTATTATTTTGTTGTATTAAGGTTGAATTCAGAGCCTTGAATACGTCGGTGATGTTGTCTTTGTCGGCGCTTGTGCTCGGCAGGTTACTTATGTTGGTCTTTGGTCTGTCCGAAGTTACCCTTTCAACCTGTTCAACTCTCTTTGATACGTTTTCTTCCAGCAGATTCACACGGTAGTTTAATACTTCCATATTATTTTCCATAATCTTTTTTAAATGTTTTATGTCCTCTTTCCTTTCTTCATTTTCCTTATTAAAATGTTTCTTTAGATTTTCACATTTATCCGTGATTTCAATCCTATTCTTTTCTTCTAATAATACTAATTTAGTTCCAACGTCCTGTTCCAGATTATTCAGGCGGTCTTCATTTTTTCTTATCTTATTAGTCATATCAATCTGTACTTCTTCTAATCTTTTTCCTAATTTTTCTACGACATTCAATATGGACTTATATTGTCACTTACATTTTTAAGTCTTTCTTCCAATTTTTTGGATTGGTTTTTAAATTCTTCTGATTGTTTCTGGATCAACCTTTTCATCTCGGCCTTTTCTTCAAGAGCTTGGTTTTTAAGGCTTTCTGATTGTTTCTGGATTAACTCTTTCATTTCGGCCTTTTCTTGAAGAGCTTGTTTCTGGATTAACTCTTTCATTTCGGCCTTTTCTTGAAGAGCTTGTTTCTGGATTAACTCTTTCATTTCGGCCTTTTCTTGAAGAGCTTGTTTCTGGATTAACTCTTTCATTTCGGCCTTTTCTTGAAGAGCTTGGTTTTTAAGGTCTTCTGATAATTGTTTCGTTAATCTGGCGAACATCATTTCCATCCACGACTCGTCTCTTCCAGAGTTTATCTCTGTCTGCAATTCTTCTTCACAATCTTCTCCCTTCATTCTTTTTCTGCCCATACCTTCCTTTCTAGGTCTTAGATTATAATTTTTGGTAGCTGTAGCCCCTTTTTCATTACTGTCTTCTTCAATGATACTAGTCGCTTCTTCAAAATTTTCTTGGTTCTCCATTTCTCTGTATTAGTATCTTCTGGTTGTAGCTTCTCCATTTCTTCTTTTATCAAAGGTCGGTTATTTAAATCGTAAATCCCCACAAGGGATGCCAAATGTAATATTTGCTCAGGTGCTCAGTGTCTTCTTTCCCCACAAGGGATGCCAAATGTAATATTTGTCCAGAGCTCAATGTCTTCTATCCCCACAAGGGATGCTAAAATGTAATATTTGTCCAGAGCTCAATGTCTTCTGTCCCCACAAAGGATGCCAAAATGTAATATTTGTTAACTTCAGGGGGTTTAAAAAACTCAAGTAGTGACGATAATATGGTCTGAAAAATAAAATAAAGTAAAATAATTTATTATAAGTTAATAATAATCTCATAATAATAACTCCACCTCAATCGTTCTAGTATTATCCTATCCACCTTCCAGTATTAATCTAAATTGTATCTATCTATCCAGTATTAATTTAAATTGCCAAAAAAATAGTATTAATACTAAATTGTTAACCAGTATTTATTAATCTAAATTGTTAACCAGTGTTAATCTAAATTGTCAAAAAACTACCTTGGGAGTTGGACGATAATGACCTTAATGGTCGACTTGTCCTTAAAAAAAAAAAAAAAAAAAAAAAGATTGGAACTTGTACTGTAATATTTGCTCAGTTGCTCAGTGTCTTCTTTCCCCACAAGGGTTGCCAGATGTAATATTTGTCCAGAGCTCAATGTCTTCTATCCCCACAAGGGATGCCAAAATGTAATATTTGTCCAGAGCTCAATGTCTTCTGTCCCCACAAGGGATGCCAAAATGTAATATTTGTTAACTTCAGGGGGTTTAAAAAACTCAATAAGCTCCTAATCTCTCCTCAGATGTCTCCACCACAGTGTCCTTAATAATTTTTTTTATGGGAGAGAGAGAAAGGGGAGGGAAAAGAGAGAGATAAAGGAGCCAGAACAGAGGGCCAACCAATGTTCAGCTTAAGGTGTGAGGAATAACGAAGATCCTTGCCAGAGCAACGCTACCCTTTTACCCCGAAAGGTAAAACTGATCAAAGCTAATTCCACGGGAGAGACGTGGGCTTTGACAGCTCTAGGGTGCTTATCTAAGCAAGGCCACCTGGACAGAGGGCCAACCAATGTCCAAGCCCTGGGAGGACAACCCCCAGGATTCTATAGGTAGGGTGAAGGTAAAGAAGGACTGAAGATCCTTGCCAGAGCAACGCTACCCTTTTACCCCGAAAGGTAAAACTGATCAAAGCTAATTCCACGGGAGAGACGTGGGCTTTGACAGCTCTAGGGTGCTTATCTAAGCAAGGCCACCTGGACAGAGGGCCAACCAATGTCCAAGCCCTGGGAGGACAACCCCCAGGATTCTATAGGTAGGGTGAAGGTAAAGAAGGACTGAAGATCCTTGCCAGAGCAACGCTACCCTTTTGCCCCGAAAGGTAAAACTGATCAAAGCTGATTCCACGGGAGAGACGTGGGATTTGACAGCTCTAGGGTGCTGATCTAAGCAAGGCCACCTGGACAGAGGGCCAACCAATGTCCAAGCCCTGGAAGGACAACCCCCAGGATTCTATAGGAAGGGTAAAATTAAGGTAGGGAATTAAATTAAATAAGACATATATGTATAAACATCCTAGAGACACCAGGAGCTATCGGGCAGGGAGAGAGGTGTCTAAGACTGACAAATTAAGACTGATTAATGTTGGGCAAAACGACCCTATTTATACCTCAAGGGACAAACAATTGACCAATCACAGCCCTGCACTGTATAGTTGAGAGGATAGGACCTGGTATCTTTAGGCTTTATTTTATTGTTTTTATGTTTTTACAAGCCATTATTTTCAAAAAGATGACAAAATACAAAAGAATTTCTCTTTTAAAATAGATTTTAAATTAAATAAGTTCGTAATGTTTGAAAATGTAGTTGCCGAATCGGCCACAGATGGCGCTTGTGTTTGTTATATACACACTTATGGAGGCATTGGCTCACAGCTGATTACAATAGGTTATATTTTCTTTCACATCTGTTTTTCAATCATAATGTCAATCTTTAACATTACTGCACTGCATTATAAATACAATTAAACAAATTAAAAAGAATATTTAACTATTTACAGTGAATAAACGACTAAGTAAAAAAAACTAAAGAACAAGAAGGTTATGTTATTGATAACCATATACCTAACTTTAAATGAAAACAAGTAGTAGTCAATTTCTTTTGCTATTAGATATTATTAAATGACATTACCTTATCTTAATTAAACATTTAAACAAATAAATAAAAGTAATGAGATTATAAAATAAAGAAATAATAACCTTATTCCAATAAAAAGGTTTACCTAACTGAATCAGTATTCAAAGATAACAAGCTTACTATATTATCACTTATAAGAACTATGAATTATTAAAAAAAATAAACTTCTTTGTTAGAATCAAACCTATACAAGTTCTATTTACAGTTTTATTTTAAAAAATTCTCTTAGGGCCTCCCTGACTATATTACAGTACACATTACCGAAGAATGTTAAATTTCAGTGGTCGGATAAGTGTGGAAAGTTTTACTTTAAGTAAAGATTATATCTGTTCTTCTCCAATACTATTTGTATATGAATTGTATAAGGATGTATATATTGAAACGGATGCCGGCTATAGTGGCAATGGGGCTTGTTTGAACCTCAAGTTGATGTAATATTTCATCCATTTTCATATTTTTCCAGAAAGCTATCGGAAGGGGGAAAAAAAGGACATCATTCATCTCGAGTGCAGGCGGTTAAAGGTGCCAAAGAATATTGGCAGTACTATTTTAATGGTAGACCATTCTATGTAAGTAGTAATCATAAACCCCTGGAAAATTTAAAAACTAAGATATTGGGAGAATTGGTAGACTATCTTTCTCAATTCAATTTTAAAATAATTTGCCAAAAAAGGCAAAGATAATATTTTAGCTGATCTGCTATCTGGGGAACCAGTTCTCGAGTACTTTGAAAATAAGGATTGTATTCAGGTTGTGAATTTGATAGAATAACAAGAGATTATACTGAACAAAAAATAATGCTGACGAACTAAGTTCGGTATAGAACACAGAAACACGCCATAACTTACAAACATATAGGAGATAGAACCTGAATATTTGTATCTTCTCCATTTGTCTTAAAATTAATCAGCAAAGTCCATAACAATATATTTTTACACATTCTTAAGGTATCGTTGTTCACGCTCTTCTTTTCCCTTGTTTGTGTATTTTGCATTTTGTTTTTATTTTGTTTGTGATTTTGTTCAATAAAGTTTGATTTAATCTTTCATTTAAGCCATTTAAGAATGGTGCATTTACTGCTGTGAAGACCAATGGTATTTGTTGGTCATGTAAGAATATTTTTAATTCTTTCGAATTAATTCCTGGGTTTTGATTGAGAGAACCATACCAATATCCCCTGATTCCGTTTTGTTCATGACGAGTTTTATGAAATTCTTTGCATTTTCAGTTTTCGATGCTAGTATGAACGCGTATCTGGTATTCCTAAAAGTGTGTGTGGGGCAATGAATATTGCTTATAACAAATTTGGAATTATATTAATATTATTATCTTTATGTGGAAGAAAGAAAAATCTTTTCATCAAAACATTTATTAAATAAGAAAAAAGGAGAAATTTTGAACATTAAACTAAATAGAACGAATTTTGACTCTTAATGATTAAATCCTTATATATAAATAAAAATCTCGTGTCCCGATGTTTGTCTTCCTATTACTCAGAAACTACTCAACCGATTTTAATGAAATTTGGCTCAATGTTTATGGTTTTGGCCAACTTAAGAGATAAGATAGTTTTTAACTTGATTAGTGACAAAAATAATTCTTATATAGTCAATTATTGCAAATACAGTATATCGTGTTTCGATTTATTAACATGTCATATGTCGATTTCATAACCTTTGTGTTTACAACCACGCTATTATAATTACGGTTATACTAATTTTGTATTGTTTTATTAGTAAGTGCAGTTATTCGGTCTTATTGTTCCATCTTTATATTCTGCAGGCAAATAGTATATAGTAAAAATCTTTGTATTCATTCTTAATTTTCATTTAAGAATAAATCAAGAAAAGGTTACAACTAAGTCTCAAAAGTGTAGATATTTTTCCTTTTTTTTTTTTAATTCTTCCCAATTACCTAGCTAAATGCTCGAACACTTTGCTGAGGGCCACCCTGATATCAACTTTTAGAAAAGTAAATACGTTTTAATAACTTAAAATAGGCAATAATTGGAATATTCCTTATATATATGTAAAATTTAAAGAATGTCAGCGAAGATTTTGTATTGTATTATGAAGTGCAGTTATTTGTTCATCGTGTTCCATCATTATATTCCACAGGCTAATAGTAGTACAAATCTTTGTATTTATTCGTAATTTTAACTAAAGAATAAATCAAGAAAAGGTTACAACAAATTCTCAAAATTGTAGGTATTTTTCCTTCCTTTTCCTTTTTTATTTGTATTTCATTGTGATTGCTACCTAAACGCTCAAACAATTTGCTGTGGTCCAACCTGATACCAACTTATAGAAAAGTAAATTCATTTTTTAACCGACTTCGAAAGAGGAGGTTACTCAATTCGATACGTATGTGCCTTTTTTTTTTTTCTTTTTTTTTTCTATGTATGTCCACCGATTACTCCGAGATGGGTGGACCAATTGGAACGAAACCTTTTGCATCTTGTAGAGTATTTTTCCAATGTGGTCCCATTCAATTCTTTTTTGGGTTCTTAATTTATTTAATAAGTTATCGGGAAAAAACATGAAAATAATTATTTAATTATCGCTTAAAATATTTACTTATTGGAAAAACATATGGCATATATAACATAAGGTATGCTCCAACAAACAATTAAAACACGTTAATAACTAACAAACTTCTCATGTACTTTCCTCATTTTTATATTCTAAATTTGATTGGTTGATTTTAAGCAATGCTTAGTAATGTTTCTATGTTCGATGAATCGGTTGGAAAAACCAACCAATCAAATTCAGAATCAAAAGAGTGGGGGGGGAAACATGAGTAGTCTGTTGTTAGCTATTGACGTGTTTCAGGTTCTTGTTGGAACAAACCTTATACATAACCTTAGATAAATTTTCAAATATAGATTTAAATAAAGATATTCTGGAGTGATACTTTTGTTATGTTATCCGGATTACTGTTATCGGTTTTTAATTTTGTTTCTGCAGCTATTGAGGCGTATAAATGAAAATGGCTTGATTATGAGAAAGAAATAACTATTATCTAAGTTCAAATGTGGTTCGAAAAGGTTATAAATATGTTCTCTAATTCCATATATAATGGGTAATTGTATGATTTTGTGCTTTACGTTATGATAAAGTCCCTAGCTTGTGGCACTTAGGATTTGCTATTTTCTATATAGAGTCTCTATAGTGTGCCTATGTGTTAGTCTCAATCGTTTCCTAAGTAATAACTGAAATGTAGCAGAATAAATCGTTACTATAGAGCCAGATTGTGTTTTCAATTTTTATGGATTTTTAAATCTTGATCGATCTTTATTAAATCGAAAGAAATTTAAATATTCTATGGAGGTTGCCAAAATTTTCAAAAGTCAAAACGTCATTAAGTGTTTGCGTTTCCTGAAAGCATGATAGCGCTTTTCAGGACCTAAGTCTAGCGTTGAATGTATTTTATTGAAACAGAAATGGTAATGGACTTAGAACAGTCTGGGTTGGATGTGTTTATTCGAAAATGTGTTTTTCGAAATGTGTTTTTCACATTCGAGGCGGCCATGCACTCAAGTACCGCAATAACTAACGTATACGTTGTGTATTATATTCCCTAATAAATGAAAATTTTCCTAGGAAATGTTCTCCCAGTAGTAATGTGATAATAATGATAATTATATCGTCTTTACAGACATTTAAAAAAGAAATTCAAATGTTTGCAAATGTTCATCTATCAATAAAACTAACGGCAAATTAAAGTTAATATCCCTCAGAAAACAACCACATTGTATGAACGTCCACGCAGCAAAAATATAGAAGCCATAAAAATGATTGCTGTCAAAAAGGCTACTCTGCTAGAATTGAAGCTGCAGTGTTTTCTGCAAACTCATTTTCTCAATAATTGTTTATTAAGAAGGATATTATTCGTACCACTTCACTTTCAAGTTTAGTCAACAATTCATCGAAAGAGATGACGAACATAATTGACTCGACCAAGAATTATTATTGAATTAAACCAATAGTATAATATCGAGAACAATAATATCCTTCGTAATAATAAATTAACCTTAAAATGACACCCAAAACGCTGTCGCTTCTATCCTAGCGGCTGCCCCCGTTTTGTTACGATCAATTTTATGGCTGCCCCTTATTTGCTGCGAGTACTTCTATCCAATGATGTTTTTGGAAATGCAATTTAGTTTAATTACTACCCAACGATAAATTTAAATAAAGAAATATAAAAGGTCCCTAACGGAGCAGTATATATCATCGCATTAGTTTTCAAAAGAATACTCAAGTGATCATAATTCAAAAATTAGGGTTTAATTTATTATAGGCAATATAAACATCTTCATTTTATCATCATGTATATTCGAAATACGGCCACCATCTCGACTGTTCAGTGACGTACCTACATCATCTTGGAGTTATGTGACAGCGGAGCAAACTCGATACCTCCTCTCGGAACACAGATGTATGTATGTAAATGACAATTACTGAAAAAAAAAATTCTGCAAAGGAAATTATTGTTATTGTAAAAAAAAAAGGTTTAAGTTTTATGTGTCGTCCCAATGAAACATTGGTCTTTTAGAAAAAAAGTCCATTTCTAATCAAAGTAGGCAGGGTGTTGAAAGGAGTGTAATGCACGACCCGCACAAAAAAAGAAGAAACCGACTACGAAAACCAGAAACCAGTACAAAATGCACTTAAAATCCGTATAACAAAAACACTTCGATTTTTTTTTGGAAATTAACTTATTGCTTTCTATAAATTATCTCCCGCCGCTAAAAAGTATGAAATAAAAAAAAAAATTATATAAAAAAATTAAACCGACTTCAAAAACTAGGAAACAGTAAAAATAAATGCACTAAAAAGTATGAAATAATAACCTTCTGATTTTTATGAATACACGGCAAAATCAAAAATGGTATTAAAAGCGGGAAAATGCAATAAAACGAGAAACATTATTTTGATTTGTACGATTACACACTAACCCTTAATAAAAAGTATTAAGTTGAAATATTAAATACCATGTTTAATACATCACAATCTTTTCGGAGGCGGCGCAAAATTTAAAATTTTAACACTAAATGTTATGAAAAATCTATCGATTTTCTATTTTGCGCCGCCTCCGAAAAGATTGTGATGTATTAAACATGGTATATAATATTTCAACTTAATACTTTTTATTAAGAGTTAGTGTGTAATCGTACAAATCAAAATAATGTTTTTCGTTTTATTGCATTTTCCCGCTTTTAATACCATTTTAGATTTTGCCGTGTATTCATAAAAATCAGAAGGTTATTATTTCATACTTTTTAGTGCATTTATTTTTACTGTTTCCTAGTTTTCGAAGTCGGTTTAATTTTTTTATATAAAATTTTTTTTTTTAATAACTTAGAATAGGCTTTAATTGGAATAGTGTTCTATATATGTAAAATTTAATGATATCGTTAAAGGTCCCTATCCTAATTATACCTGGATAGGGAAACTTTAGGACTTTCACTGTAGCATCGTCCGATTAGCTTTAGTGGCATAAATTGATGTTAAATCAAACAAACAAACAAACATATTGAGATATAATTAATTCAACGCATTATAGTTACTGAGCCACAGCAAAGCGTGGCCGGGGCCCGGGGCGGACCGTCAAAATTAAAAAAAGGGATATAAAATCAATCCAAGTATATTAAACATTAAAGCTACTATGGTACCTCTGGAACAACCGAAGAAAATAAAAGGACTCCGTGGTTAGTACTTGACGAGTGTGGACGTCATTCCTGTCCTAAAATTTTATTTAGACACTTTTATTTATTCTTCTGTGAGTGAGTTTGAAGCTTATGCTAATATATCAGCAAGTAAGCTGCACTAAATACCAGAGGTCCACTTATAAGATGCCGTACCTATAACAGTAATAAGGAAACACTACTACAGCTCCTAATGGGGGGTAGCCACCACCAGGTGATAAGTATCCTGTAGAATATATTTTTATATCATTTTTTTTTTCTTTTAAAATTATTGTAGATGTCATATGTAAAAAAAATTGTAAACTATGATGTCAGTGGTTTAATTTCTTCCAATGTCAATTGCTTAGTTAATAAATTTAGTAGTATTATATATTCATTAAATATTCAGTTCATGGTATATTTTCATAACCAACTTCGATATGTTCAGTCCATTTTTATGACAAGTACTGACGACAATATTTAGCAAAGGAAAAATATTGTTTTTGGGAAAAACATTTTATGTGTTCCCTTCCCAATGGAACATTGATCTTTAAAAAAATAAAATCCATTTTTAATCATAAAACGTAATATGTTGAAAGGTGTATAATACACCCACCGCTTTGCTACTTTCAATAGTGTGAAATAGAATCAGTAATTGAAGAGCTAAGAGAAGAAAATATTATATATTAAAGACCATATATAGCTAGGTTTAGTATAAACATGACGATAAACAAGTTCGGATCTCACATGTCATTAAAGCACTCCAAGTATAAAAAACGCTATTTTCCGTTCAGCATATTGAAGTCAGTAAAGGACATAGATGCACGCAATTTACGAATAATCAATGTTGCAAACCCAATCGCAGCTCATGACGCTGCTAATAAAGTGTATTGTGATACGCTAGCGACTACTACACTGATTTAAACAATGGGCCTGGTAATTGGATTGACGGAAAAAGAAAAAGACTTGTCAACTTTGCACCACCTATAAATAAACAGGATGTTGTTACCAAAGAATTTTTAAACAGCGTTGCTTTAACCTTGGTGTATATGACTCTCTTGTGTCGTAGTCGAACCTGATAAGGAATCTGATGTGGTCACACTTGGTTACCTAAACAAAGTACTTGAGAAGAAGTAGATGGATTCATCAATAATTAAGAGAACTGTTGTAATTGAATTACATAAGCCAGCTCGCAAGAAATATCCTTGGAGAAAGAGAGTTTTGAAAGGAATAAATGACTTGTGGCAAATAGATCTAGTAGATGATACCTACGTAGATGATACCTAATAGATGATACCTTATTCTCGTGAAAATAAATGGTACAAATATTTATTAAGAGTTATATACTGCTTTACTAAATATGCATGGGCCGTACCAATAAAGAAGAAATCTGCAGAAAATGTAACTAAGGCGATGGAGAGCGTGTTTCGTTCGAGCAAACAAACGCCAAGAAATATTCAAAGCGATCAAGAAAAGGAGTTTCACAATTCAAAATTTAAATCACTAATAAAACAATATTGTATTAATCATTTTCCTAATATGAAAGCTTCCATTGTAGAAACGTTTAATAGAACATTAAAATGGAAAATGTGGAAAGCCTTCAGTAGGCAAGGAAATTACAAATTTTTAGATATCTTACCTCAGATTCTACAAGAATATAATTCGTCATTTCATACAACAATTGGAATGAAACCAATTGATGATTGTAATAAAACACCGGATACTTGCTAAACAATGTGTATTCTACAGTTCGGACTAAAGTGAAAAAGCAGAAGTTGGATATCTAAACAAAAAACAGCATTTTCTAAAGGATATTTATCAAATTAGTCAAGTGAAATTTTTAAGATAGCCAAGATTCAGAAGACATACCCTTACACTTATTTACTGGAAGATCTGAAGGGACAACCGATAAGTGGAGCATTTTATGAAGAAGAGCTAGACGTTTTTGTTTTCCAACGTATGACGTTTATCATCATACGGACATAGTGTCTTTTATTTATTAAAACTGTTTGCACCTGATGTCTTTTTGATTGAATGATCTGAAGAAACTGGCTGTACATTGTCTTATCATTTCTTAGAGAATCTAGATAATTTTGAAACGTGAATCCTCGACCAGCACATTTCTTTATTCCTTTGGACCGTTTTATTAATAAACCTTTTTTTAGTTATGAAAGAATACATTTTTGGTCTTAAGCCAACATATTCGACAATCGGGTTACCGGCTGTTTCATCCTTGAGCTTTCAGACCACTTCTTTGTTTTTATCAGAATAACAAGGGTGGTCTTTCGGAAATTGCTAGTATCAAAATAATATCTGAAACTATTATTAAAGGTGAGAGATAGTCAACTGTTCTTCAATTACGATAGGTTAAATGATGGTCAGGATTTTCAGTTTACAATGATTTTATTGTTGTAAGCCAACAGCCAAATAGTTGTGTCTGGACTCAATAATAACATAAAAATGAGATAATACATAATGTAACAACGCATAAAAAATAGGAAAAATATACAGAAAGAATTATACAATAAAAAAAATAATAATAATACAAGAGGTACAGAGATAATTGCAGTACCTATGAAATAAAAACTAGGATTTGAGGATGCGGAAGATGTTAGAATAAATGGATGAAATTATCTCTTTATCTGTTTTGTGATTTACCGGGTTATTTTTTTCCAGATGGATGAAAATGGATTCTGAGAGGAGTCGTTTATCATGGTTTGGTACAGTAGCTAATATGGAGGGGTTCTCAAAGTCGAAGGAATGGTTGTGGGCAATGGCATGTTCTGCTAATTTAGATTTAGACGAATTACGCGTAGAAATACTGTATTTATGTTGATAAATACGTTTTTTAAAATAATTTTTGGTTTCACCGATATAGCAACTGTTGCAATTAAGCGTGGAGCACTGGATACGATAAACTACATTACATTTGTCTAGGAGAGGTACTGGGTCTTTAAGTTTGGTATACAAATTTTTTAATGTATTGTTATTTTTTAATACTAGGCGTATGTGTGGGAAACTCGATGAGAAGGATTTTTTAATTTTGTTTGAGAGAATGGGGATATATGGGATAGATCTGTATTGGAATGTAGAGATCGGAGGTTGTGAAGAGTTGTTAGAGAGGTTTTGGGTTTATGCGTAGGTAGGTACGTTTACATTTATGCTTCATTTTTCCAGCTTTTATTCTAACAGATTTGATTTCTTTAATTCATTTAATTCTTTAAAATCAACAAGTAAGGCCAAAGACTCGTTCAATTCTGATTATAGGTTCATAGAAAATATTTTATTTTTATTTCAGTGAAAACGAAAATCTTATACTGTAATTCATAATAAAAAAAAAACTTTTACTTTAGAAAACATCCACAAATTTTTCTTTCGTTCTTTCTTTTATGTATTTGGCACTATCTTTCCCATTATCAGAATTATTATCATAATTTCTTAAGAATTTTCGCATCAATTGCGTCCCCCCCCCCCCGCCCTAATCTATAGTCTTACCTAATAAAGATTTTTGGTCTAATTACCTATGCGAGAGGTAATTAGTCACGAAAAAAAAGCGGTTAATAACAGTTTTTTAAATTTTAGTTCGCGAGAACTAACTAGAGATCGTAGGGTAGGTGTTATGCGCCTTGGAACAAGTGCTACAAACTGGAGGAGAGTGGCAGTTAGCCTTGTGGGATGTCAAGCATCTCACACACAACGCCTTTTGTTTAATAACATCATATATAACTCTCGGTTGGAGACTTAAAAAGCTTTTAACATTTGGAAATTAAATGGTCATTAGGATTACAAAAAGTACATTTTGACTTCTCAAGCGAAGTCGACAAGGTTGAAATTGATTTATTTACATTGCGCTTAGTACGAGGGAATGAACCCCTTCTCTTAAATGCGCCCTCCTTTGAGGTGACAGTCAGCACTCAAACAAGAATTTGAGCTTAAGGTGGCATTTTCAGCTGCCTTGACATATGAGTTTAAAAATTCTAGCAATCTTTTGATGGAAGGAATGTCTACCTTAGAGACCTTTTCGAATTCATCCCTTGTCACAGTGGGAACTTTAGATAAAATAAATTGGACATAAATAACACCTTCAACATGACTTTCGGTCGAACTGACTATATTTTTCAACGACCGGAAGTGAACAGAATATTGGTCAAGAAAAGCTCTCATTGACAATAGATTATTTTCCATTTTGCCTAAATTAAAAATAGAATAAGCATAAAAGCTGACCACTCTACGAGTGTTTGAAAATCTATCTTTCAAAACCTAACGTGCGGCCTTGTAGTTATCAGCGTTAAAAGGAAAATGTTTCACAATATCTAAGGCTGTGCCTTCCAAGTGTCCCAGCAAATATTCGAATTTTTCACAGTCCGACAAATGAGGGGAATTATCCACCAAGGTTTCAAATCGGGAATAAAATTGGTCAAATTCTGAATAAGAGCCACTAAATTTGTTGAGCTTCATTTTGAGTAAAATCAAATTCGATTTGTTCATTGAACCTGAATCACTTATCAGAGTGGAGGAAGCTAAGGGATAACCAACAGTTAAATGATCAGCTACTGTGCATTGTAGCTCAACTGCTAATTTTCTGATGGCCTCAATGGAGGTTTCGAGAATTTCCTCTGTAAGCTCTTCGCTCAACTGGTCTGCATTACGATAGGGTGCCGTTTGCAAAAGAAACTCATTCGTTTCAGCAGTCAGAGACGATTTGAGATATTCTGCTCTGCCCTTGACTCTTACAGGTGAGCACTTCGCTAACTGATCCACTTGGACCTTCAAAGAATTCAGAACAGATTTTGTCATATGACATATTCTATTAAACTTTGCAAACGTTAGTTTAGGAGCCATTTCAATAATTACACATAATTTCACAATCAGGGAAAGTCCCTTGAAATACAATTTAGGTAATAAAAGATCGTAGAATACCCGATTAAAAGGGAAAAAAATTAAACAAAAAATGCCTGAACTGACGCAGAGAAGCAATCGCCCGGCCAAACTGGTTCCAAAATTAAATCATAATCAAAATTAGGATATTTTTCCACGATCGGGAATTTATCAAAATAGTCACAATCAATTAAAAAAGTCAAAAT
Source organism: Aelia acuminata (assembly GCA_911387785.2). Classification (NCBI taxonomy): domain Eukaryota; kingdom Metazoa; phylum Arthropoda; class Insecta; order Hemiptera; family Pentatomidae; genus Aelia; species Aelia acuminata. Next base: position 11,403,673 of record OU426985.1, read on the forward strand.
CCGGGTAGATTGTTTCGTCAAAATCAGGAATACGCAATCGAGGATAGCACAATGTAACCTTCCTCGACGATTACAATAATTCAAATAAGGGCATAAGGCTTGGTTTTGGCGACAAAATGGCGGAGTTCCGGCAAGCCTCGTGTTGAAATAGTTAATTGAATAATCTGTAACGAACTGCGCATTAACCATGAACACCCATAAAACACGAAAAAACAAGGAATTTCAATTACTTGAATGATTAATAGGCAAAAATTTAACCTCTGGTAGATTTTGATGTACGTTAATTTTAGTGAAAAAAAATAAAGGGGAAAAAGTACACTTAATCTGATCAATATCACTAACGTAAAAAACAGGATAAAAAAATTATTTCGCTCTGGTGAGCTCGGAAAAGCAATTAATACAATTATAAGAACTGTAAAATAAAAAAAATGAAATAAATCTTTAATGCAACTTACCAAGCTTACGCGGTACGCTACGGATATTTTCACCTGTTGCTCATCCTTCTTGAATTTTGCGGCCAGCGGCAAACAATGATGATTGAAGGGAAAACTTTAAAACAATTATGATTTTCATACCCAGGAGGTAGAAAATCGTAATAAATTGACACAATTGGCGGCGTACTCTAAATGAGAAACACACACGACGACGATGAGGCTGCTTACAATTCAACATTCAGAGAGCAAGTGGGAAAAAAAAATGGCTAAGCCCGGAATTCTAATCCCTTACAAATGTCATCATGATCCCACTCATAACCAATTGTTGGCCCAGCGATTGCTGCTATCTCCGTGACAGTTAAGGTGGCAAATTCAAATTGAAATGTAAAAAAAAAAAAGAATCATGTATGATGAAATAAAATAAAATCAAAATACCGAACAATATTTGTACAAATCAATTGATGAATCTATAATTTGTTGACGGGTCTTAAAATTCATATCTGACTTTTCCTCATAATTTGGACCCATTTTTTGTAGGTACAATCTAACTGCAAATTAATTTTGAATATGTTCCATAGTTCTAAGTAAAATTTTAACATATTATAATAGTTACATATTACCATATAATAGTTGTTCCTCTTTTTGACTCCAGAAAGATTGCCAAGATGAAGATGGTATTAGTGAATGAATTCCTTTTTTGAATGGTAAATGTGATTGCTTCGAAGATGAAACAGCAGGTGTTGGGAAGTTTTCCAATGATAATTGCTACCTATATCACCAAATGCTTGAGGAGAACTGACACCTTTTTCTTTACATGCGAATTTTTTATGACGTTCGCAGCTAAATTTAGATATAAATTCACGATTGCAATCTAAGCATGTATAAAATTTCCATTTACATCTGTGTGCGCTCGAGTTTAATAATAACAACGCACATTTTGGACATACTATAACATCAATACCGGTTCCTTCGGTCATCATTCAGTTCAATTACAAAAAAACTAATTTTGTAAGCTTGTTTCTCCTTTCCTTCATATACCATGCTCAATGATCCTAAAATCAAACATATTAATTCAGTTAAATATTACACTTTTTTATTATTGCTATTTTAAAAGAAATAAAAAACTCACCATTATATTGTTCGATGTTTTTCAGAAAAGCATTCTTGGTATCTTTTTGGCAAAAATGTCCGATATTTTTCTCCGTTTACCCCCTCTATGATGGCTTGTAATGCTTCTACATACTCAGTTGATTTCAGAGCCAGCTCCTAAATCTTATAAGTTTCTCCTTTCTCGAGCTCACCAATTGTCTTATAGATTGTGGACCTATTCAATTTTTCAATTAAAGACATCTGTAATATTTACAAAAATTAACAATTTTTTGTTACCTTTATGCAGTATTAGTTCAAAAAAGTTAAAATGACTCACCTTTAGGCGAAACTGCGCAATACTCCAGGTACTCAATTATTAAAATTGGAAAATTCGAGCTCCTTATATCCTCACGCGGCGGCTGATGTCTGGGCGGCGTCCTTTCAAACACATAACAGACCCGTCGCACAGTGGGCAAAATCACCAATTTAGGTGGACAAAAGTCAAGTCAAAATTTTGGAATTTTTGAGTGCTTGATCTTTTTATCATTAGTTGGTAAGACGCTCAATACTAATATTTCCCGCCATAGTGTGTTTACAAACATATAGTGAATGAGTGAATCATTCCTTTTTACACAAGTGCCTAAAACCGGCTATGGGATTATCTTTATTCCACCGTAATTTATTATGTTCAAGGTGTGTGCAGTGCAAAGTCTTTTTGCTTTTATTTAACAATGGACATTGCTGAGAAAGGTAAGACAGTATAATTCCACATTTGATATTGAATATACAATCCAATCTACCTGTAGAGTTAATTTTGCAATTTTTAAATTTATGCCATTATTGAACAACGAAAAACTATATAACCCCCAAGTTACCCCACGGATTTTTTTGTAGGATTTGTTTCATTAATCCTTCTAGTTTTTAAATGTTGCAAAGAATTTTTGCGATTTTTTGCGTTTTGGGTGATACATAGCTAGTGATACATAGCTAGTACATAGCTGATAGTGAGCTCACCAATTGTCTTATAGATTGTGGACCTATTCAATTTTTCAATTAAAGACATCTGTAATATTTACAAAAATTAACAATTTTTTGTTACCTTTATGCAGTATTAGTTCAAAAAAGTTAAAATGACTCATCTTTAGGCGAAACTGCGCAATACTCCAGGTACTCAATTATTAAAATTGGAAAATTCGAGCTCCTTATATCCTCACGCGGCGGCTGATGTCTGGGCGGCGTCCTTTCAAACACATAACAGACCCGTCGTGAGCTAGCTCAAGGCATCGCTCGAATGTAAACAGTGCTGAATGAGCATGACGAGATCTCCCCGCCACTGCAAGCGGGCTATATAAGAGTGAGACCACCAGGACGGTATTGGTTGGAACTGACCTTTATTCCTCCAACATCATTGCTTCGTAACGACAATTATGAATGAATTCTGAATGAAACAGCTGAGTCATGCACCTATGCATTAAATCACACACACCTGCAGCTACACCCCTGGCCGGGTTGTGCACTGGGTCAACGCACCCCGTTAAATGTAAACAATCAAAAAAAGTGGACCGACCCACTCAGAGGATGACGTCACAGGGAGATGAAAATGTAAACAAAGGCCGCTAAATTGTTTCACCACCGTAAATGTCAACAAAGGCCAACAACCGCTCAAGGCCCCGACCCATTCAGAGGATGACGTCACAGGGAGATGAAAATGTATACAAAGGCCGCTCAACCAACATCCTCCTCGCCCTTACATGGCCGATCAATGACCCTCAAGGTCACTTATAGCCCTACTACGGCATGCTGTATCGAATGTAAACAAAGCGATGTTGCCACATCTAACAAATTCCATGCGAGGTTGCCGGATTGTGCAACCAACCGCCCCCCCTCGCCCTGGATATACACCCCCCTCGCCCTGGCAGACTGCGTGAGCTTGTTCACAATTGCACAATCCGTCGTTTATACTATTATAATATAATAATAATACGCTATAATAATAAGTCCCAACCAAACCTATTCAGGAAACGGCGAGTGCCATCTGCACGAACCAATCGTGCACTTCTTGGAGCCAATTGATAAGGAACAAGGGTTAGATAACTTGGCAAAGTGGGTGAGCCTCATCAATTAAACGAATATTAAACAAATCGCCGCTATGAAATCTGTTCCGTGCTTTTGAAAAATAATAAAAAGGATCCATTTCTCAATCACATTAAGTTGTTTTGCGCAACAGAGGCCGTTGTATTCATAAGCTGAACAAGCTTAAACAACCATGATATTTTCTAAAGCACAACTTGCACCCGCTTAAAGTTATTGTGCAACTTGCACCCGTACAAAGTGTTTGGAAGTCTACAGTCGGTGTAATTCTCTATAACCTTGATTTTCGGTGGGGGGCGCGATGAAGATGCCATGTCAAATCCTAACTATTTTTCATAATATTTGATTTTTAGCTAGGAAAGCAGCAATACCTTCAAAGTGATACTGCCTTAGAAAAAAAGTGGGAGGAATGTGATCTTATAATTGGCAGGAAAAATTCAAAGTCATAAACATATAAGCGGCGGTATATCACCTGCCTGCCATTGATCTAGTATATAGTAGTATATATAAAATTTACAAAAATATAGGAAGAGTAGAGGTTCCCACCGTTCCGTTCATTATGATAACCTGTCTCGGGAAAAATTATAATTCTGCGTTCGCCATGTGTTTTATTTAAGAGTAAAAGTTTATTTTATGTTTTAAATGGGAATTTGTTTCATTTTGAATGATGATATGCTTCAAATAGTAAGTAATACAATTTTTTTTTTAATGATTCTCATGTAGTCAAATACTTGTTTATTCTTTGGTTCTTAATCAATCCTCGTGTTTAATATATTAGCTGAATTGCATTTGAAATACTTGACATCGATTTATATTTGATATCGATTAAAACTCCATTACCAATAAAAGTAGTTATAGTTGTAGGTGTATAGTTACAGTTACAACTACTAGTTGCAGTTGTAAAAATGCAACTACTTTTTTCAAACAACAGTAGTTTTAGTTGTGGTGAGTCAACTACAAATTACAAAAGTAGTTGTAGTTGCTACTAATTTCCGACTACTGTATATCTAGATCTGTAATTTGTAGTTAAACTACATTTTGCCCAACTCTGGATACAACAACTGCGTCGATGACAGAATCTGCAGAATCGGATTGAAGGGGAGATTCTGCAATATATCATTGAATAATGCTCCATGGAAGCATGCAGAGGAAGCAGACAAGGAAGCGTTCTATGCCAAACTGGCCAAGATGTATGATGAAATCCCGCAATCTTTGTACTTAGCGATTTCAATACTCTGATAGGCGAGGAAGAAGTATTTAGACGCACTATGGGGCCGCATAACTGACATGACACTACAAATGACAATGGCTTCCGGATTATGGAGTTGGCTGCCTCGATAGATTTAAAGGTTATGGCCTCAATGTTGCCACATAAAAATATCCAGAAGGAAAGATGGGTATACCCAGGTGACCGAACTAGAAGCCATTTGGATCACATACGAGTACGTGTGGACACAAGATACCGCTCGCACATAACTGATGCACGATATTTTTAGGAGAATTAGGGGAGCGGACTGCTACTTGGATCATTTCCTGGTTCTGGCGCACTATAACCAACACTTGGTACAGAAGAAGAGGAATTTGGAGAAAAAGGCTTGAGATGGAGGGGCTGATGGAAGAATCTACTAGATAGAGGTATAGTCCACCGGTCTCAGGAATGGACTGTAGAAGAACTTTGTGCGAAAGAAAAGTGGAAGAGATTAAAAGAATATATCAGGAATACGGCATGCGAAGTCCTAGGAGACAAAAAGGCTGGAAGAAGGAATCCATGGTCTAATGGGGATTGTGAAGAGGCCATACAAGAAAGAAATGAGGCCCGAATGAAGATGCTCCAAAGGACTAGGAAATTTGGGGAAATGCAAGAAAATGTCCAGGCATGAGAAAGCAGAAAATTCTATAAGGGCGCTAAATGGACTGGACGAAGCTTTATAGTCCGGGAGCTGAGGCTTTAGATTTAGACGCACTATGGGGCCGCATAACTGACATGACACTACAAATGACAATGGCTTCCGGATTATGGAGTTGGCTGCCTCGATAGATTTAAAGGTTATGGCCTCAATGTTGCCACATAAAAATATCCAGAAGGAAAGATGGGTATACCCAGGTGACCGAACTAGAAGCCATTTGGATCACATACGAGTACGTGTGGACACAAGATACCGCTCGCACATAACTGATGCACGATAATTTTGAGGTGGCAGACGTTCACATTTGTTGTCTGTGATATGAGTACTTTCAGCCTATATTATCAAAAATTTTCTTTAAATCAGGCAAATTTTTGGCCCTCAGCTCCCGGACTATAAAGCTTCGTCCAGTCCATTTAGCACCCTTGTAGAATTTTCTGCTTTCTCATGCATGGACATTTTCTTGCATTCCCCTCCATCTCAAGCCTTTTTCTCCAAATTCCTCTTCTTCTGTACCAAGTGTTGGTTATAGTGCGCCAGAACCAGGAAATGATCCAAGTAGCAGTCCGCTCCCCTAATTCTCCTAAAAATATCGTGCATCAGTTATGTGCGAGCGGTATCTTGTGTCCACACGTACTCGTATGTGATCCAAATGGCTTCTAGTTCGGTCACCTGGGTATACCCATCTTTCCTTCTGGATATTTTTATGTGGCAACATTGAGGCCATAACCTTTAAATCTATCGAGGCAGCCAACTCCATAATCCGGAAGCCATTGTCATTTGTAGTGTCATGTCAGTTATGCGGCCCCATAGTGCGTCTAAATACTTCTTCCTCGCCTATCAGAGTATTGAAATCGCTAAGTACAAAGATTGCGGGATTTCATCATACATCTTGGCCAGTTTGGCATAGAACGCTTCCTTGTCTGCTTCCTCTGCATGCTTCCATGGAGCATTATTCAATGATATATTGCAGAATCTCCCCTTCAATCCGATTCTGCAGATTCTGTCATCGACGCAGTTGTTGTATCCAGAGTTGGGCAAAATGTAGTTTAACTACAAATTACAGATCTAGATATACAGTAGTCGGAAATTAGTAGCAACTACAACTACTTTTGTAATTTGTAGTTGACTCACCACAACTAAAACTACTGTTGTTTGAAAAAAGTAGTTGCATTTTTACAACTGCAACTAGTAGTTGTAACTGTTACTATACACCTACAACTATATCTACTTTTATTGGTAATGGAGTTTTAATCGATATCAAATATAAATCGATGTCAAGTATTTCAAATGCAATTCAGCTAATATATTAAACACGAGGATTGATTAAGAACCAAAGAATAAACAAGTATTTGACTACATGAGAATCATTAAAAAAAAAAATTGTATTACTTACTATTTGAAGCATATCATCATTCAAAATGAAACAAATTCCCATTTAAAACATAAAATAAACTTTTACTCTTAAATAAAACACATGGCGAACGCAGAATTATAATTTTTCCCGAGACAGGTTATCATAATGAACGGAACGGTGGGAACCTCTACTCTTCCTATATTTTTGTAAATTTTATATATACTACTATATACTAGATCATTGGCAGGCAGGTGATATACCGCCGCTTATATGTTTATGACTTTGAATTTTTCCTGCCAATTATAAGATCACATTCCTCCCACTTTTTTTCTAAGGCAGTATCACTTTGAAGGTATTGCTGCTTTCCTAGCTAAAAATCAAATATTATGAAAAATAGTTAGGATTTGACATGGCATCTTCATCGCGCCCCCCACCGAAAATCAAGGTTATAGAGAATTACACCGACTGTAGACTTCCAAACACTTTGTACGGGTACAAGTTGCACAATAACTTTAAGCGGGTGCAAGTTGTGCTTTAGAAAATATCATGGTTGTTTAAGCTTGTTCAGCTTATGAATACAACGGCCTCTGTTGCGCAAAACAACTTAATGTGATTGAGAAATGGATCCTTTTTATTATTTTTCAAAAGCACGGAACAGATTTCATAGCGGCGATTTGTTTAATATTCGTTTAATTGATGAGGCTCACCCACTTTGCCAAGTTATCTAACCCTTGTTCCTTATCAATTGGCTCCAAGAAGTGCACGATTGGTTCGTGCAGATGGCACTCGCCGTTTCCTGAATAGGTTTGGTTGGGACTTATTATTATAGCGTATTATTATTATATTATAATAGTATAAACGACGGATTGTGCAATTGTGAACAAGCTCACGCAGTCTGCCAGGGCGAGGGGGGTGTATATCCAGGGCGAGGGGGGGCGGTTGGTTGCACAATCCGGCAACCTCGCATGGAATTTGTTAGATGTGGCAACATCGCTTTGTTTACATTCGATACAGCATGCCGTAGTAGGGCTATAAGTGACCTTGAGGGTCATTGATCGGCCATGTAAGGGCGAGGAGGATGTTGGTTGAGCGGCCTTTGTATACATTTTCATCTCCCTGTGACGTCATCCTCTGAATGGGTCGGGGCCTTGAGCGGTTGTTGGCCTTTGTTGACATTTACGGTGGTGAAACAATTTAGCGGCCTTTGTTTACATTTTCATCTCCCTGTGACGTCATCCTCTGAGTGGGTCGGTCCACTTTTTTTGATTGTTTACATTTAACGGGGTGCGTTGACCCAGTGCACAACCCGGCCAGGGGTGTAGCTGCAGGTGTGTGTGATTTAATGCATAGGTGCATGACTCAGCTGTTTCATTCAGAATTCATTCATAATTGTCGTTACGAAGCAATGATGTTGGAGGAATAAAGGTCAGTTCCAACCAATACCGTCCTGGTGGTCTCACTCTTATATAGCCCGCTTGCAGTGGCGGGGAGATCTCGTCATGCTCATTCAGCACTGTTTACATTCGAGCGATGCCTTGAGCTAGCTCACGACGGGTCTGTTATGTGTTTGAAAGGACGCCGCCCAGACATCAGCCGCCGCGTGAGGATATAAGGAGCTCGAATTTTCCAATTTTAATAATTGAGTACCTGGAGTATTGCGCAGTTTCGCCTAAAGGTGAGTCATTTTAACTTTTTTGAACTAATACTGCATAAAGGTAACAAAAAATTGTTAATTTTTGTAAATATTACAGATGTCTTTAATTGAAAAATTGAATAGGTCCACAATCTATAAGACAATTGGTGAGCTCACTATCAGCTATGTACTAGCTATGTATCACTAGCTATGTATCACCCAAAACGCAAAAAATCGCAAAAATTCTTTGCAACATTTAAAAACTAGAAGGATTAATGAAACAAATCCTACAAAAAAATCCGTGGGGTAACTTGGGGGTTATATAGTTTTTCGTTGTTCAATAATGGCATAAATTTAAAAATTGCAAAATTAACTCTACAGGTAGATTGGATTGTATATTCAATATCAAATGTGGAATTATACTGTCTTACCTTTCTCAGCAATGTCCATTGTTAAATAAAAGCAAAAAGACTTTGCACTGCACACACCTTGAACATAATAAATTACGGTGGAATAAAGATAATCCCATAGCCGGTTTTAGGCACTTGTGTAAAAAGGAATGATTCACTCATTCACTATATGTTTGTAAACACACTATGGCGGGAAATATTAGTATTGAGCGTCTTACCAACTAATGATAAAAAGATCAAGCACTCAAAAATTCCAAAATTTTGACTTGACTTTTGTCCACCTAAATTGGTGATTTTGCCCACTGTGCGACGGGTCTGTTATGTGTTTGAAAGGACGCCGCCCAGACATCAGCCGCCGCGTGAGGATATAAGGAGCTCGAATTTTCCAATTTTAATAATTGAGTACCTGGAGTATTGCGCAGTTTCGCCTAAAGGTGAGTCATTTTAACTTTTTTGAACTAATACTGCATAAAGGTAACAAAAAATTGTTAATTTTTGTAAATATTACAGATGTCTTTAATTGAAAAATTGAATAGGTCCACAATCTATAAGACAATTGGTGAGCTCGAGAAAGGAGAAACTTATAAGATTTAGGAGCTGGCTCTGAAATCAACTGAGTATGTAGAAGCATTACAAGCCATCATAGAGGGGGTAAACGGAGAAAAATATCGGACATTTTTGCCAAAAAGATACCAAGAATGCTTTTCTGAAAAACATCGAACAATATAATGGTGAGTTTTTTATTTCTTTTAAAATAGCAATAATAAAAAAGTGTAATATTTAACTGAATTGATATGTTTGATTTTAGGATCATTGAGCATGGTATATGAAGGAAAGGAGAAACAAGCTAGGTTTTTTGTAATTGAACTGAATGATGACCGAAGGAACCGGTATTGATGTTATAGTATGTCCAAAATGTGCGTTGTTATTATTAAACTCGAGCGCACACAGATGTAAATGGAAATTTTATATATGCTTAGATTTCAATCGTGAATTTAAATCTAAATTTAGCTGCGAACGTCATAAAAAATTCGCATGTAAAGAAAAAGGTGTCAGTTCTCCTCTAGCATTTGGTGATATAGGTAGCAATTATCATTGGAAAACTTCCCAACACCTGCTGTTTCATCTTCGAAGCATTCACATTTACCATTCAAAAAAGGAATTCATTCACTAATACCATCTTCATCTTGGCAATCTTTCTGGAGTCAAAAAGAGGAACAACTATTATATGGTAATATGTAACTATTATAATATGTTAAAATTTTACTTAGAACTATGGAACATATTCAAAATTAATTTGCAGTTAGATTGTACCTACAAAAAATGGGTCCAAATTATGAGGAAAAGTCAGATATGAATTTTAAGACCCGTCAACAAATTATAGATTCATCAATTGATTTGTACAAATATTGTTCGGTATTTTGATTTTATTTTATTTCATCATACATGATTCTTTTTTTTTTTACATTTCAATTTGAATTTGCCACCTTAACTGTCACGGAGATAGCAGCAATCGCTGGGCCAACAATTGGTTATGAGTGGGATCATGATGACATTTGTAAGGGATTAGAATTCCGGGCTTAGCCATTTTTTTTTCCCACTTGCTCTCTGAATGTTGAATTGTAAGCAGCCTCATCGTCGTCGTGTGTGTTTCTCATTTAGAGTACGCCGCCAATTGTGTCAATTTATTACGATTTTCTACCTCCTGGGTATGAAAATCATAATTGTTTTAAAGTTTTCCCTTCAATCATCATTGTTTGCCGCTGGCCGCAAAATTCAAGAAGGATGAGCAACAGGTGAAAATATCCGTAGCGTACAGCGTAAGCTTGGTAAGTTGCATTAAAGATTTATTTCATTTTTTTTATTTTACAGTTCTTATAATTGTATTAATTGCTTTTCCGAGCTCACCAGAGCGAAATAATTTTTTTATCCTGTTTTTTACGTTAGTGATATTGATCAGATTAAGTGTACTTTTTCCCCTTTATTTTTTTTCACTAAAATTAACGTACATCAAAATCTACCAGAGGTTAAATTTTTGCCTATTAATCATTCAAGTAATTGAAATTCCTTGTTTTTTCGTGTTTTATGGGTGTTCATGGTTAATGCGCAGTTCGTTACAGATTATTCAATTAACTATTTCAACACGAGGCTTGCCGGAACTCCGCCATTTTGTCGCCAAAACCAAGCCTTATGCCCTTATTTGAATTATTGTAATCGTCGAGGAAGGTTACATTGTGCTATCCTAGATTGCCTATTCCTGATTTTGACGAAACAATCTACCTGGATTTTGACTTTTTTAATTGATTGTGACTATTTTGATAAATTCCCGATCGTGGAGAAATATCCTAATTTTGATTTTGATTTAATTTTGGAACCAGTTTGGCCGGGCGATTGCTTCTCTGCGTCAGTTCTGAAAGTACTCATATCACAAACAACAAATGTGAACGTCTGCCACCTCAGATCGGTCGCCATCAACTTGTACAGGTTAACAAAATAGAAATGTTCACACTTTTTTCCATTTTTCGCCAATAACTCGGCAACGATTTATCACAAAAGAAATTGTGTTCACTCTATAATAAAAGGGCATTAAATTTCGTGTCGACTGAGGTCCTCACAGTTAAAAACGGTCAAGTCTTTTCGTCAAAACCGATTGTCAATTTAGGCACTTTAGCGGTAAAAATGAATTACGCTCATATTCCATGTAGGAGATATGGTATATCTACAAATAGGACCTTACGCGATTATTGAAAAAAATTCTAATTCCAATATACCAGGAAAAACAACAGAATAATTTTTTTTCATATTAAAAAACTTATTCCGATACCTACATTATAAGAAAATAAGGGGGATAGATTACAAGTAAATTTTCTGAAACATTTTCTTCCCCACGGGATAAAAAAAATATGTTTCTTAATTTTTGCTGTGGACTATAGTGATAAGTAGAAGCAGGTGTGTGAGTGATAGGTTATCTGTATTTATAAAATAAAATATATTCATATTGAACCCAATGTTCTGTTGGGAAGGGAACACATAAAATATTTTTCCACAATGACAATATTTTTCCTTTGCTAAGTATTGTCGTCAGTAATTGTCATTTACATACATCAACAGTGTTCTGAGACTTGCTGAGTTAAAGATACATAAATACACATTTCCCGTCCCAAGATGAAGTAGGTACGTCAATGAACAGTCGAGATTTTGGAGAGTTTTAGACAAGATATCGTTAATGGGGAATCGATGATGATGGTTATATGACCAATAATAAATTGGAAAGTAATTTTGGAATTACGATCGCTTGAATATCTAACTGAAAACTATGGCGATATTATACACTGCTGTGACCGGGAAAATAAATATTGCTTTATTTAAATCGATCGTTGGAAAAGTAGTTATTGAACTACATCATTGGATAGAAGACCCAGCAAAAAAGGGGCAGCAATAAAATTGATCAATATCAAAAAGACTGCCCCGCTACGATAGAAGCAACAGTGTTTGGGACTCATTTTATGGTTAATTTATTACTATGAAGGATATTATTATTCTAGGTACTCCAATACTGATTTAATTCAAAAACATTTTTTGGTTGAGTCAATTATGTTCGTAATTTTTGTCTGAATTTATTACCGAAGTAGTATAAATTATATCCTTATTAATAAAACATTATTCAGAAAATAAATTGCTAAACACGGTTGCATCAATTCTAGTGGGGTAGCATTTAGGATATCAATCATTTTCATGGCTGCCAACTTTTTGCTGAGGGGATTTTCATACAATGAGGATGTTTTCTGGGGATACCCAGTTTCATTTTGCAGTTTTTATTGATGGATGAACATCAGCAAAAGCCTCAATAGTTGCAGAAATAATCGAACTGTTTTAGCAGTTAGGTGGAATATAGTTAATTTTTTTTTTTTTTTCAAACAAATAATTTTCGGTCGGCGAATTACAGTGAAGATCACATTCTCTAAATTATTACACACCATTGGCGAACTGTACACTCATGGTCATGCAATTAATCGGCGAACTAGAACTCAATATCTATTAATCGACGAACTGGAACACAATAGATCTAGATATAGATGCGGCGAAGCGGTACTCAGTGATGTTATAAGTGAATATAATGGAGATCGGCATCAAGTCGTGCCTGAGCAACGCTTACAACACTTCCTGGGTTGTTAGGAGGTAATTGTGGAGAAGTACCCACGATATGGGCTAGAAAACCAACTCTGGAGATCACAAACACTTTCGCATTCAAAATAAAGATGAGAGAGACCTGCGTTCTCCGCCAGCTTGCAGACCAGCCTGGGGGCGTGTACAAGCGTGGCCGGGCGAGGTGATGGAGGGGGCTGACGTGGTGGTAGGTGATTCACAGCTGTTGCACTGCCCTCTGAAGTAATATTAACCTGTTAGAAATTATATATTGGAAAAGGCGGGAGCATTGGATAGGCGGGAACCTCAGTGACTGTTGAGACTGAACAAATAGATTATTTTTCCAAAGATTTAGGATATAGGTACTAATTATTGTTTTTAGCCTCTGGGGCATATATAATTAGGTCTTAAGATGAACCTACTGTAGAGCATGCAACCTAAAGCTGACCATGAGAAAAACATGGGGATTCCAAATTGATACCAGCTACCCTCGGTGATTGCCCTTGAGCTTTATCTATGGTCATCGCTAATGCGACCCGAACTGATTCCCGGCCTGGGAATCATACTCCTTTGAAATCAAAGGGCATATAGATGGGGACAATGGGGTTTTCTGGCATGGAAAACCGTAAGGGATGAGCAAGGAGGTGATAGATTTCAGTTAACCACACAGTTACCTTTACTGGAAACAGTCCGGGTAGTTTCCATTAATCAATCAGGTACCAAATATCAAAGAACCAAGAAAAAATCCAGTCACAAAAAACAATGAGGAAAGCGTGGGTCAAGAAAAGTTCGTTAGGACAGAAGAGAGAGCCAGGAGTAGTAGGGGAAGTGAGTAGCGGGGAGCCGCGCACTCGTTCAGCCTTAAAATGTGGACTCCGCGGAGAAAAAAAGAAAAGAAAAATCAACATTGAATCTATAGGTTTTGAAATTTGAAAAATGGCTTGCGGATTTTTTTATTTAGATTTAAATTGTTATAGTTCTAAAAAAACTATAATAAAAATCAAAACTATTTGTTTTTAAGTTTCTGGCTATATATAAAACACTGTTTGGGCTAGTTTATTTTCAGCATTATGTACTCTATGTTTTTGATTTCTTCTTGTTATAACACATGACCATGTAATAAATACATAATATTGAAAACACTTTTTTCTTTTAATTTTTAACCAACCCTTTTGATAAAAAAAATAATTTTATTCTGGCATAAGGTAATCTTGCTAAATTTCAAAGTGGAGAAACAATGGGTTTAAGATATAACTATTGTTTACTTATATAAAGTATTTTTTTAAATATTTTATGGGTTAAATCTCAAAAATTACCTAAGCTTGAAATTTTTTTGATATTCTTTATGACCTAATTATAATAATACAATATCATTTAAATTTTTTTTTTACTTTTCTTAGTTTCTAAAACTCAAAATGTTTTGTCAAAGAAAATGAAGAAAAATCTTTCTGTAATTCTGATTTAAAGAGGAAATTCCGTCGTGATTTAGTTCCGTCACAAGACTAAAGTCAAGATTAGAAAATTGATTTCGCTGACATTTGCTGGATAGGAACTGTTGTGCATAATATGACAATGCGACGGTGGTGGTCCCTGGTGGGGTCGGGGAAAACCCGCCCCCCTCCCTAATCTATAGTCTTACCTTATAAAGATTTTCGGACTAATTACCTATGCGAGAGGTAACTAGTCACGAAAAAAAAGCCGTATTAGTTACGGTTTTTAAAATTTTAGTTCGCGAGAACTAACAAGAGATCGCATTGACAGAGATGGTCGCGGTAGTCAGGGGGGGGGTTCGTTTAATCAAAGATATATTATTGATTATTTTCAATTGGAATTGAGCTGTATTTCAGGGCTGAAAAATATTATTTCATCATTTTTATTTTTACTTTTTTATCGTTTCAAATCGCAAATATACTAGCTGTCATATCTACCCTCGAATCAAGAACCCATTTCATTGATGGTTGTCATTTTTCCTTCTCTCGAGGTTTATTTTAATTTTTCCAGGGCATCAATATCACTTTATATTCACAAAGAAAATAAATAAAAATAATAAAATGAAACCCACCGAACCATTGACATCTAAAATAGGTATATTCCATTCATCTGACCGAATTGAATTCAGTTTTTCATTATGTTAAACTTTCATGCTGATAATTTCTTTTTCTTTTTGACACTCATTTTATAATATTAATCTATATTTCTTGTAATTGACACTTCATTCCCCCCTCCCCCGCAAAAAAAAAAGAAAAAACATCATCATTGAAGAGTCACGAAAAAAAAAGCCATATTAATTACGGTTTTATAAATTCAGTTCGCGAGAACTAACAAGAGATTGCATTGAAAAAGTTGGTCGCAGTAGACAGGGGGGGGGAAACCCCAACCGCCCTCCCCCGCCGCTTCACCACATAATAAGTACTTTTTGAATATTTACCTTTGCGAGAGGTAATAAGCTAAAAAAAAAAACCCATAGTAATTAGTTCATGAAAATTTACGTGTGCGAGAGCCAACTAGAGCCTGAGGGAAACGAGTCGGCGACGGTGGTGGTCCCTGGTGGGGACGGAGCTCCGGTCCGTTCCGAGGGAATGGCCTTACCGGGCCGTGTTGGCCTCCTCAGGATCTAAAAAATAAAATTTTTTTCGACTCAGACGTTCGATTTCGTTAAAACCTAATGTAAAGTGAGAAAATAACGATTTTTATAACAATAAATTAATATACCCAGTGATTGGCTTATGTTATGCAATTTTAATATGAACAGGTGTTCGCAACTGGTATAAAAGAACAACTGCGCGAAATTTGGAGAATTTAGGACAAACTGTATGGATTTCTATAAAGAACAAACAGAATTTTATCTTTATTTACATAGATTATAGCTGCATATCCCGGTTTCACCCGGGGAATTTCATTTTTCTAATGAAACGGTCGATTTCGTAAAGAACCATTATAAAGCGATCTCATTAAGATTTATATAACAACAAAGAATATCAGCTGAAGATCGGCTGAAGTTAGGCAATTTTAATGTGGACAGGTGTTCGCACCTAGTATAAAAGAACCACTGAGCGAACTTTTCCTAATAGATCGCAGCCAATTATTCCGTCGTATTCTCTAGGCATACTTTTTACAATATGGACTCGCAATCTTCCCTCCCCTATTATCCACCTACTCAATTCCAATTCCACTTCTCCCTCTACACTGCAAGGCCCTCCCAATGTGATTAATTTGCACTCGCAAGCCTGTACATGTATCTGTTTACCTGAATACAGCACTTCTAATGCGCTTCGGCTTATTATCGTGTTGGAATCGCCCGTGTGAATCAAGCACTTTACTCACCCCCGCGACACTCACGATTGGTAATCCAACGCACCCACTCTCTATATTATTTACTATAGCGCGGTTGCCACTCCCCTTACACCCTCCTTATTCTTCATCTCGCCTTCTTCTTACAGCATCTGCTGCTCTCGCAACAGTTCTTCTGCTGCTCCTTCCTCCACGAACTCGTCCGCTTCCTAGTGCGCTTCCGTCATCCTCTGTCTCAGAAGTTTCTATTGACTCCTCTGACTCCGAAGAAGGTCCTCTCTTTTTCCACACTCTTTGTGCATTTACCTCCATTGGCTCCACCCGGTTCGTTTCACCACGCCTGTACATATAAGGACATTGTCTCGCGATATGTCCCTCATTTCCGCATTCAAAACATTTGGTACGAGGACACTGCGCGACCAGATGCCCTACTTTTCCGCACCCATGGCATCTTCTTTCCTCTTTTGTCCAAATTCTTTTTTCTTTTCCTGGCTTCTTCTCCCTCACTGTAGTCCTTCCTCGTCCTCCGAAATCTTTATCTCTCTTTTTCTATATATCTGGCCTTGTTCTGACCCTACCAGCCTCACCTCTTCTGTAAGTTACCCTGCTCCACCCCGTTTCTGTTCCTTCTCCACTCCGAGCCTCCTCTTCCCGTGCGCTCGCGTCCATCATTTCTTGAGCACATTCGATAAAATGTTTGTCTCGGGGTAGTCCTTCCTTTTTTCCTGTAACTCTCGCAAGCTGAACTTTTAATATAGTGCTAGAAACGCCATTCTCGCTTCCACCTCTACCGCATTCACTGTCTCCCTCATTTCCTCTGTTATGCTATTAAAACGAGCTAGGAACGTCCCTGCATATTGCCCGTTCGTCTGATATGTTTGCTTCTTTTCCCTAAACAATTGCAATATATCTTCTTCCGGAGCCCAGCGGCCTCCCCCGAATGCCTTCTTTAGCCTATCCTTTACGACAGCCCAGGGTGTGTCCTCGTCCGCTTGTATCATATTTAATACGCTCCTTTTAACGCGACATACTAAACCGGCCTTCAGAGCATTCGCGTCCATTGGATCTATGAGATTCTCAGCCACTTTAGCTTCTATTCGCGCCATCACACGGTCGCTTCCTTTAATGAAATGATTCATTTCTCCAATTCCGCCATCGAACCTTTCCAAATCCGACACTGCCTTTCTCAAATCTTGAGATGTTGCCGTTCTTACCTTAAGCCACTCCAATGCATTAACGTGTACTGATGCTATGTTTTCCGTCGGTATTGGAGGGATCTCTGGTGGTAAAGTTAGGATCGCCGGGCGTAACACTCCTTCAGCCATTTTGAAGTATTTTAATATTCGTCACTGTACGACAAAAGCCGAGGAAAGAAAAAGAAAAAAAAAAGTATAATAAAATTGAACTCACCTTCCCGGGTTTCGGCACCACTTATGATCGACAGGTGAAGAACAGTAAAAAATGCAATAATTTTATTAATGTTATATAATGATAAACTTATTAAGGTTTATCACCATGCCCCATTTAGAGTACTCTTCCAAAAGTTTCCTCAACATGTATTGCAAGTCATATTCCTCTGATGCTATGACTAACTGGTCATCCGCAAATTGCAAAGTGAACAGATAGTCATCACCAATTTTGACACCCATGTATCTGCATTTCTGTTTCCATTTCTTTAGGGCTTGTTCAATATACAAGTTGAAGAAAGACCGTAATAAGACAGAGTGTATGACATTCAACTCATCGATCATAGGTTTGACCATTGGAAATTGGTATCTGCCGCGCAGCACAGAATTTAAATATTTAGGAGTATTGATTAATGAAAAAGGAACCCTCGAGAAAGACATTTCTATGAAAATATCTCGAGGAAGAAAGATTATTAGCATCCTAAACTCAGTCTTATGGAACAGAAATGTTTCCCTCCAAACAAAAAAAAGGATTTATC
Source organism: Aelia acuminata (assembly GCA_911387785.2). Taxonomy (NCBI): domain Eukaryota; kingdom Metazoa; phylum Arthropoda; class Insecta; order Hemiptera; family Pentatomidae; genus Aelia; species Aelia acuminata. The sequence continues at coordinate 11,421,973 of OU426985.1, forward strand.
AATCCTTTCTATTAGGAACAGTCCTTATATGGGTCCGAAACATGGACTATTAAACAACGAGATGCCAAGAAACTATTGGCTCTGTAAATGGACTTCCTAAGAAGAAGTTGCGGCATTTCAAGACTTCAGCACATCCCAAATAGTGCCATTAGAAATAATGTAAGACAAGAAACTAATATCTTATATGATATTGAAATAGGTTCGGCCACTTAATGAGAATGGAAGAAAACAGATGGCCAAAAAAAAGTCTTCCAGTATAACCCGGAATATAGAATGAAGAGAGGTCGAACAAGGAAGATGTAGATCGAGGATGTGCATGAAACAATGGCTGCGAGAGGCCTGCGGGATGGTGATTGGAATAATAGGAAAGAATGGCGAGAGAAGGTTCTGGGGATCGGAATACAATAATTAATTGTAAAAATCCGAAATAATAAATAATAATAATATAATGATAAACAAATCACTTGCTGGGAAGAGACTTGTTTATTCAATAATGTAAATCTTCATTTATAACATTTGAAATTATTAACGTTGTGAGTAGAGAGCAAAATAAAATACTATTGTTTAGTGTGGGATTAAATACAATATAATTGTACTCACAACCTTAACTAATATATATATATATATATATATATATATATATATATATATATATATATATATATATACCTAAAATTGCCACTGTATTCATTGTGTTTATATTAGTATTAATTTTTTTTATTTAAACCATTGTAATTTATAATCCCCTATGACCCAACAATTAAGAATTTAGTCTAAATAATGCATAAAAAATTGCACTCAGTTCATCACAAAATATACTTGGAGAAAAAAATCAATGTTTTATATTTATTTTTATATTGAAAAAAAAAAACCAAAAACTATAATCGGTGGCTCTAATTTTAACAAAGAATCTTCTTTCAATAAAATATCTTGTACATGGACCGAAATATAATTTATCTCATCCCCTGATAAAGGCAGGTAGTCGGATTCTTGAGAAACTAATCACTTTAAAATTTAAAGTATAATATTCAAATTGTATTACAAAATAGTGCAGAGATATTCATTTCCGCAAGTATAAAATGATAAATATAATTTTTCAATTTCAATCTCTCTTCTAGCGATTTGTGACTACCATTCAATGAAAAATCTCGTCAGTCAGAAAAATAAATGAATTTTGAACCATTATGTGTCTGATTTAATCTTTTAATTTGGCTTATTTACTCATTTCTTGTGGCTTCTACCTTTTCTTGAGTTTTTCTCATTTTTACAAAGATTATGACATAGCATTTCCAGAATCATTCCTCTGCCGTTCATTGTAAATGGTCAAATCGGTGCAAAAATATTTATTTCGTTATATTAACCTCATTAGGTACCGTTATACATGCAGGCTTTCCGCACAGAAAGAGCCCCAAACGGGAAAGAGCGAGGGAAAGAGTGAATGTGTAAATGTGGCATTTGGCCTGTGGGATTGTTCTCGCGCTTTTCCACACGCAATCCTGTGGGCCGTATAAAATAGTACTATAAGGGCTGAGATTCTCGCGGGATACAACGGCGTTTCGGGGCTACAGTAACCGCATAACAAATTTAATTTTTCTTTCTCGTTATAATAGTCTAGGCAAAGGCACGCACCCTGGCCTCCCAAATGGGGGAACTTATCAGTTTCTTCTTCCTACACCCTAAGTTTAGAGTTTCTTTGAAATGTCAAACTCCGACGCTCTGCCACCTGCAGTTGGCCCATTCTTCAAAACAGCTTTCTCTAACGCTTGGGTCGTCCTTTTCCACTACAAGTCTTTTCGCACATTCAGCTATCTCTGCTCCATAATCAAATATAGACTGAAAGAGGGCGTCCGGCACATTTGACAGTCGCTGGGCAATAGACTAGTGCTGCAAAGGAGCCTCCCATTGGCAGAGCCCTAGTCCTCGATACCTTCTCGGTGCATAGAACATCACCGTAGTGGTCCTGGCCGGGAGTCCGATAATGGTATTAATACTCCTGCGGATATTAACATCTATGCATTCCAATACAGCAGGACTCATCTTAGTAAGGGGTGCCGTCTGGGAGTCCCGGGAACAAATACTAGTTGACAACGCTGACCTATTTTTCCGGCTTAAGAAGGTTGGTACTCACAAGTTCATCCAAGTTTTTATTCAGGTTCGTCATTGCCTCATCATTAAATACAAGCTCTAGTGAGAATGTTCATCAAATATTTAATGGTTTCATTTGAATTATTGCTTTTAATGACATCCACATTCTCAAGGCCCTCCCATAATAAGGCACATGTTTTTCTGTGAAACAATTTCCCTGAGAAACCTTTGCATACCATTTGTTATTCTTTCTGCTGCCCTTTGGCGTGAGTAATGTACCATTGCGACCAAGCATGAGGACCCAATCCAAGCTATGGAAATGCGCTACCTAAGAAAATAAGCCTATAGGAATAAGCCTGATGGGGTCGCGTAACAGCAACATGGACCTGAGACCTGCAGAAAATCGAATAGAACCAACTCAAGTGGGATGGACATGTATTACGAATGGTTCGGCCACGCTACTATTATGACTGCTAATCTCAAAGATGGAGTCGATGGGAGGCAGCCGAAGGGGAGATTAATGAAGATCTGGGAAGAAGGAATTAAAAAAGACATTAACAGGAGAGGAACGGACTGGAGGAGGAGAAGCTGGCTCAGGACAGAGACACAAGGGTCAGGCTCTATAAGGAGGTGCCTTCATTGACATTTTGGGAGGTACAAAAAGTGATTTTTAGAAAAGCTGATCAAATTTCTTCTTTCCCCTTTCTTTTATATCCGTCTCCTGCTTTATCAGATCATTAAAATGTTTCAGGAATCCAGAATAAATAAGGTGAACCATGCAGAATCTGTCGCAAGCAGAGTTAGTAAAAGCCCAATGGAAGATAATTCTTAAATAAAAAGTAAAAAAATAGGAGTTCGATCAGTGTTCCGTTGTAGGAGAGTTATGGCGCTGAAGATATGTAAAAATAAGCAAAAAACAAGTGTGGAAACAATAAATTCAAATGATAAAAACTTTTGACCAACAATAGTTACACTAAAAATATGTCAGTTTAGTAAGACTAGAACTATCTTTAAAATATCATAAGAATAGAAGTATATAGATTTTTTTAGGCTATAGAAAATAAAATATAGAGGCAACGGTGGCAATGTGGGATAAAGCGTGGTAGGCTTACGAGCGTGTCGAAACCCAGAGTGTAAAAGAACAGCTGAAGGTTTTTGGTTAAAAGAATATCTATTTCCGGGACAGAAATACAGGTCCTCGGGGCCTGCTGATTCTAAGCTGCCATAATCCTTGTACCTCGACCAGTTTGCGTTCTTAAAACAGAAAGAGATGACTCCATCATTGATAAAGACAGTGACAAATTGGTTCCAATGGGATTGGTTATGAAGCTGCCGCTGAACCAGGGTGCTCTCAGGTGAGTTTTGGGCTACCCCCTCCAGGTTGCCTGACCTTAAGTAAGCAACATGAATGTCAGTAAGAAGACCACACTGTGCGGCCAAATGCGTCAAGCGAAATACCCGATTACTAATAGTATTGCCGGCCACCTTGGATTAGGTAAAAAGTCTAAAATGCAATTTCATAAGTAGCTCATACCACCTAATCTCAGACATAAACGAGAAATCTGGGCCATAAACATAAATGGTGTTTCTGCATAGATCTGTAGCAGGGCTGAAAGCTAGGAGGGATCGCATTGAAGAAATCAAACTTTAAGGGAGCAGCTGTTATTTTTTACGTATCCAAAATGATGACCGGAAAATGTCTAGCTGATCTGCAATGGGGGGGGGGGATATATAGGGTGAGTGCACTATAAGAAAGTTAGAATTATGGATTTCTTTCACACAAGGGTCCCATCTTATGTTATTGGGGACGGTTTTTGGAATAACAAAAATACGTTTTGTATTTTAGTGGCAAGGAGGGGGGGGGGGGGCATTAGGAAATAGTAGTCGGAAATCCCATATTATGTTATCGGTGACGATGTTTTTGAAATGAATATTTATTTTATATTTTAGCAGCGGGGTGGGTGGGCGGACTAGAAAATAGTTAGGATTTCCGATTTCTTTTACCGGGGATCCAAAGTTTTTTTTAAAATAATATGATTAAAATATTATCAGGGTTTATTTGGGAATCATTTTTCGGTTAAACATTAAATTGTTTTCCCCGCCAATAAAATACAAAATGAAAATTAGTTTTGAAGAACACCGTCCCCGATAACATAATATAGGAACCCTAAGTGAAAGAACTCAGAAAATCTAACTGTTTCGTGGTGCACCCCCCCCCCCGCGTAATACAGAATGAATATGTTTTTCACAAACGCTGTCCTTTATAGCACAATATTGGATCCACGTTCGAAATCGGATAACAAAATGAATATTTTTTTAAAAATTAACGTCCCCGATAATAAATAAATGAACCCACGTGTGAAAGAATTCCGAAATTCTAACTATTTTGTGGTGCGCCCCCCTCCCCCGCCACTGAAATACAAAATGAATATTCTTTTCAAAACCAACGTCCCTGATAAATTCATATTGGATTTCCCTATGAAAGAAATCGGAACATCTAACTATTTTCTAACGCGCACGCAATCCTTCGCGATTCAGTCGTGTGAGAAAGATCGTATGTGTAAAGGCTACTATTGTTTCACTTGTTAAACTTAGTTAATGATCTGAGTATAAGGGATCTAAGATGGGTTGAAAGTAGTTGGGGATGGTGGACCCCCTTGTGAAAGAATTCCGAAATTCTAACTATTTTGTGGTGCACCCCCCCCCCCCTCCGCTACTAAAATACAAAATTAACATTTTCTTCAAAAACAACAGCCCCGATGACATAAAATTGGATCCCCCGAAAGAAATCAGAAATTCTAACTTTTTTATAGTGCCTCCCCCCCCCCCTCCTACCACTAATATGCAATATTAATATTTCTTAAAAAAGATTTTTCCCGATAACATATACTGGACCTCCGTAAGAGAGAATTTCGAAAATGTTACCATTTCAATATTAAAGCGCGCGCTCAATCCTTCACGGGATTGTCCGGGGATCGCATGTATTTTTCCTCTCTGAACAATCATGTAGACGCGCATTCGTAAGGGAAAGCGCGTGAACACTCCTTTAGCATCTAAATCTTTCCCACACGATTAGGTGACGTTATTGCGCGCACGCAATCCTTCACGATTCAATCGTGTGGGAAAAAACGTATGTGTAAAGGCTACTATTGTTTCACTTGTTAAACTTAGTTAATGATCTGAGTATAAGGGATCTAAGATTGGTTGAAAGTAGTTGAATTGGCCTTGATTTGGTTAAGATTCAATAATTCTGGAAAAGGTAATAAACTCAAATAACAGGAAGCACACAAAAAATAAAATAAAACCCCTTATAAATAAAAAATAAATTATACTGACTTCGAAAACTGGTAACTAGTAAAAATAATTACGTTATAAAGTATAATAATTACCACATGGCTAATATGAATACATAGCAAAAATTGAAAAATATATAATAAAAACAACAAAAATGCAAAAATGGACAGTAATTATCAAACATATTCCGGGATAAATAGGAAAAGAGGGTATTATTCCGACGACAATTGAACGAAACCGGTTGAAAGACGGAGATATAAGGTTATGAACTATAATATCTAACAAGATGGAGAAAACGGATGGAGGATCGCCGAAAAGAGTTTGGAGACACTCAGTGGGAGATGCTGGGAGGTCAAGCCTTCGTGGACCTGGTGACCTGCCTAGTGGAGGAATACCACTTGGCACCAAGGTGCTTCGTCTGCTCCAGGCTATCTAATCCACCAGCTGCCTAATCCAGACTAGGCACGTCCGGAAGTTCTGCTAAGCTCAGCAGCCCACATAATAACAATAAATTAAAGTTAGCACAAATTAACCTGCATTATTCAAAGCCACCTGGAGCTTGCTACACACTATATATCGCTACAAATTGGATTTTATTTTATCACAAGAACCGAATACAGGAGAAAAAAAATATGTTGATTCCGCTGAGTTATCGAATATTCCAAGGGGCTACTGCGAACCCTTGGGTGTGTAAAATAATTATAAACAATGAATTAAAACCGTAATTACTATACGATTTATCAATTTAAGACATGATTGTAGTGCAGCTCATATGGGATAAAATTGAATATATTTTAGCAAGCGCATACTTTGATAAATGTAGAAGTAGAGACACAATTTGAGAAACTTGAACAGGTCTTAAAAAGATTTAAAGATTTTATTTTAGTGGCTATCGATTTGAATTGCAGGTCTAAACTGTGGTTTTAAAACCTAACAAACAGACGCGTGGAAATTCTAGAATCGTTTATAAACAGCTGTGAGTTATTTATTATAAACAAAAATCAAAACCTGTTCACGTTCTCGTCACCTACGGGAGAGGGTAACATCGATTTAATTCCATGTAACCAATCCATGGTCCGCTTTGTCCGAGATTGGTTCTTTATGAATGATGGGAATCTATCGGACCAATCAACGAAGAGATATAATATTCATAGAGAAATTTCTTCTCACCACTATTCTGAAATAAAATACTCTAAAAAAAAAGCTAATTGGGATAAAATCAGAGGAACGTTATTTAAACAAATTAAATTACAATTCAATCATGAGAATTGGGATGAAATTACTGTGGAAGAAATTATTATCAAATCAATAGGCAACACAGACATTGAAAAAACTGTTGTTAAGTTTAACAGATGTCTACGCAAAACTGTCCCTTGAAAATCACCAACAAAAAAGCAAAAAATTGTGCCATGGTGATCTGATGATCTAACCCAACAAAAGAAACAAACTAAGAAGTTTAGAAGGGTTTATCAAAATGATAACGCATATACAACAAAGGCTTTAGTATATGAAAACAATAAAACTAACTAAATTAAATTCTTGGAAAGAATATTGCAGTAGCATTGGTAGAGATAAACCATGGCCTTTTCCTAAAAAATATGCCATCGATAAATTAATATTACAAAAAGTAGAAAATAAGATGTTTTCCATACAACAGACTCACAGGACACTTAATCGATAATTTTTTTTTTAACTGACAATCGAGAAGATGACACTGAATATCACGAAAACCTTAGATGCATACCTGATTCAACTCCTGAAACTATAAAAAATCACCGTGAATTGATGGGATCAAACCGATAATCATGAAACAAACTTTCTACGCTCTCCCAAATTTTATCTCTTTCATTACAGGCGGTTTATCCTAAATAATGGAAAGTTTCTAAAATATCTTCTATTCCTAAAGGATTCGATGATAAAGGCCTTATACCGGTTGCTGAAAACATTATGAAGAAACTAATCACCTCTCGTCTGTCATCGTACCTATCTAAACATTTTCCACTAAATTATAATCAATGTTCAGGCAAGTTAGATTTTAATAATAAAAACCTTTCGCTTGACTGATGATGAAAGCATGGCGGTGCTCAATGGTCCTAGTTTTTAACCGAATTCGAAAGAGGAGGTTACTCAATTCCATACGTATGTTTTTTTTTTCTATGTATGTTCACCGATTACTCCTACCTTTCCCAAGGTGGTCCCATTAAAACCTTTTTTGGGTTCTTAATTTATTGAAGAAGTTATCGGTAAAGAACATGAAAATAATTATTTAATTATCGCTCAAAATGTTTACTTATTGAAAAAACATATGGCATATATAACATAAGGTATTTTCCAATAAAACTATTAAAACAATTTGATAACTAACAAACTTTCCCATTTTTTTTCGTTCCAAATTTGATTAGTTTATTTTAAGCAATGCTTTATACTGTTTTAACACTCGATGAATCAGTTTGATATCTATCTTACCATTGTATGAAAGTCCCTCAGCAAACATTAGGCAGGCATAAAAATAAATGGTGTCAAAAAAGCGACACCTCTCAAATTGAAGCCAAAGTATTTTCTGAATTTGTGTTCCCTTTCCAATGGAACATTGGTCTTTAAAAAAAAAAGTCCCTTCTTGCCAAAGTAGTGAGGGTGTTAAAAGTTGTGTAATGTGAGCACTGCACTAGATTTTCCTCTTTTCAATGTGCATTCATAAAATTAAAAAGGTGACTGTTAATGTACAATTTTTATAATATAAAGACCCGAGAAATAACTGGGCGGGTTGATTTTTATTTCGCCACGGACACCGGAATACATCTCATCCCTCCCACCAAGGATAGAATAGTTCGGTTTCACCTGAAACGTGGCTATATGATCGTGAAGGGTGTCGAATAAAAAATAAAAAACGAATTTGTTGTGGATATGAGTTGGGTCTTAGTAAGAGGCCAAGAGCGCACAAACGCTGCTGAAGCTTAAAATAAAATGTGCCAGATTCTTACTTTGTTTCCAACTATACCTTACCTTATTACCTTAATTATATCAATAATTCTTCTTCTTCTTCTTTCTTGGCGCTACAACTCTTGCAGAGTCAAGGCCTCCTATATCAATAATTACCTATAATAATTATACATTAATTATATTAATCAACAATAATTATAATAATAAATAATTAAATATAATAGTAATAAATAATTAAATATAATAATTAATAAATAAATTATCTGATAATAAAATAATAATTAATCAAAAGAAACTTATGTGCTTCATACCTTCTACAATAGGGGAAAATAAAATAAAATTATAAATTTTGATTTAAACGACAATACTTATAAACTTTATTGAAACCTCAATTCAAGTAAATAGTTAACATTCTAATTTTACTTATCAAGACGTCTTTTATGTAAACCGTTGAATTTAATCGTAATTAAAAAAATAATTTAAAAAACTAAAACCTCCAAACACTAAATCAAACTAATCTCCATTAAATAGTTTTATAAAACGAACTTTAAATTTCAAATTCAAATTTTCATTCAATAACCTAATTTAATGTCAATTAAAAAAATTTATTAGAATAACTTTAAATTTTATACTTCAAATTTTCAAACAATAACAAAGTTAGTTTTAGTTAAATCTTTTTATAAAACTAACAACTTTTAAACAATAGATTAATCAAAACAAATATAAAACTGTTAATTATATGTTAAACAATAGAGTAATTTAAGCGAATTATAACCTACTAATTATATTCTTAAACAAAAGATTTGCCAAAGCAAATTATAAACTACTAACTGGCCAATCTAACAATATATCAGTCCATTAATAAATTAACTAGGCCTTCAACAATAAATTTTTAGTGTAACCAATTTGCTTATTATTAATCAAATTCAAATATTTAAATACCTTGATCAAGGGCTTAGAAGAATTTTTGTTGTAAGGATAGCGAACAATGTCAGGTCGTGATGACAGTCATTTTTCCCTGCCGTGTTTGGTTGAAATCCGATGAAGTCTTAATCCGATATTTTCCTTACAATTAATTAATGCAATAAGATGTTGAAGCTCTTCCTTCAGGTTCGAGTTTACAATTTACGTAAGAGTTTAACAACGTTTTAAAGTACTATACGTTGTTATAATAATAAAATTAGCCGGCCGGAGTGTACACTGCTATCGGCACCGTCAGTAGACGACAACTGAGCGGCGTCAGTTTTCCACCTGAACTTCTCTAGCAAAAAACATGTGGTATTTATTAGGTTTGACAATATCATATGGCTGATTTCAGACGATCGATCAATGTTAAATAAATTAATTTAGAAATTTGATATAACAATTATCAGACTTACATAATATAACATAGGCATTTGTATCCTAATATTAAGATGTGATACTAATATTGGAATAAAAATTAGTACATTATTGATATAATAGTTCTATTATAATTGTATAATTATTTTATAATAATTAGACATTATTAATAGAATGGTACAAATCCTAGCGTATGCGGATGACGTCGCAGTTATCGGGAGGTCACAAGCTGGTGTAGAGGATGCATTCCGCAAGATAGAACAGGAAGCGAAAACTATGGGAATCAAGGTAAACACCAATAAAACTAAAATGATGTGCATCCAAAGAAATAATGTAGCTTCATAACGACAAGTTAGATTGGGAGAGTATGCTTTTGAGGTTGTCCCATGCTTCCAGTATCTGGGAACTATAATCACTGAAAAGATGGAAGAGGAAGCTGAAATAAGTTCCAGACTAGCAGCAGCCAATAGAGCATACTTTTCTCTTTCCAAGCTCATTAAAAGCAGACTACTGAGCCTCGCTACAAAAATAAGACTTTACAAATGTCTTATAAGGCCTTTAGCGACTTATGCATGTGAAATGTGGACGATCAACAAGTTAGCAGCACTAAAGGTGGATCGTTTTGAAAGGAAGATCCTGAGACAGATCCTCGGGCCAGTTAAGGAAAATGAAACTTGGCGTCTACGCAGAAATGAGGAATTGTAAGCTGAGTACCGAGATCTGAGCATCTCCAACTTTGCCAGGTTGCAGCGATTAAAATGTGTTGGTCACTTGCTCAGGATGGAGGAATGCAGGGGCCCTTTAAAGGCATACAAGAATACACCAGGCGGATCTAGACCCAGAGGAAGATCCAGATCACGCTGGAAGGATAACATCCTCATAGACCTACGATATGCAGGGATGAGCTCAGCGCATGCTTCAGACAGGACCATTTGGGGCAAAATGATGAGCAGGCCAAGGACCGCTTTATGCGTCTGTCGCGCCACTAAAGAAGAAGAAGACATTATTAATAATTTTAAATATATGTAATTCTAAGCCTTTTGCCAATATACCGCCATCCAAATTTTATGTGAGTATAAATTTTAATTAGAAACAAGACATTATCTTAGAAGGAAGATTGCATACAATAATTTAGATGGATGCATTCATTCAAAGGTCTCCTAGTAAGTTTTTGTGCGGTATTTGTACTGTAACTACTCGAGTGATCAGGTCCTGATCTTGGTGAATCTCAACAATACGAGCCATGGGCCATTCAAGTGGAGTCTGGTTGTTGTCCCAAAGCAATAAAATATCTCCCATAAAGGGTTCTTATTAGGTTTTATGCCATTTTACTCGTTGTTGAAGCGTATTCAAATAATCTCCAGCGGGACCAAAAATGCAGCCTGCGTTGTTAAATAACGAGTCGATTCTAAGGCGTATCGATTAGATTTTCCTCAGCTCTTGAAGTGACTAAGCCCCCAATTAAAAAATGTGCACGGATCAGAATGTTTAAATCATCTGGCTCCAATGAAAGATAACACAAGGGTCGCGAATTGAGTATTCCTTCAATACGGATGAATAAGGTACACAAGTCTTCAAATGTGAATATAGAATCTTTTGTAACTCTTTGCAAATGGTATTTTACTGATCTGACTCCAGCTTCCCAGAGTTGGGCGCATAGGGGGTTTGAATGACTATTGTATGCTTTTCCTTGTTAGATGTCATGAGACGATATATTGGTGTCCTTCTGATTTCTATAAGTCCTCCAAATCTCTGATTCTTCGAGATGCTCCTTAATTAAAATTAAATCGACTTCGAAAACTACGAACCAGTAAAATAAATAATTGCATTAAAAAGTATGAAATGATTTCCTTCTTATTTTTATGAATACACGACAAAATTCAAAATGGTAAAGAAAGCGGGTAAATGCAATAAAACGGATAATATTATTTTGATTTGTACGATTACAGACTAACTGTTAATAAAAATTATTAAATTAAAATATGAAATACTATGTTCAATACAACACAATCTTTTCGGAAGCGGTTCAAAATTTTTAACACTAGAAGTTATAAAAATCTTCAAATCTTCTAAATGGATCTTCTATTCCCATCTATCGATTTCAATGTCTATCGTTTTCTAATAAAATCGTAATCAGTAACATGTCGTTTGGAAATTTTCTATTTTGCACCACCACCGAAAAAATTGTGTGGTGTATTGAATATGGTATTTCATATTTTAATTTAATAATTTTTATTAACAGTGTGTATTGATACAAAATAAAATTATTAGTTTTATTGCATTTTTCCGTCCTTTATGCCATTTTGAATTTTGCTATGTATTCATAAAAGTCAGAAGGCAATTATTTCATACTTTTTAGTGCAAGTATTTGTACTGGTTCCTATTTTTCGAAGTCGGTTTAATTTTTTATATAGACAGTTTTTTCGTTGATTAACATAAAGAATAAAATGAATGGTATTCTTCATAGTTTAAATTCCAACATTGCATTTAATTGATGCGTAGCCAAGAGATTTTTATTATCATACTTCTCAACGAGGATCGACCAGGCCTGATCATAGTTATCGTCGCCAAGTGGTACACTCTTGATGATTGAGCGTGCAGAGCCATGTAAGCAAGACAAGAAGTGATATTTCTCAATCTTTGCAATAGCCGCCTCATTACGGTGATTATGATTGGGTGACTTCTAAGGTTAACTAAAATTTCAGTGATATCCCTCTGCAACTTAGTGTGTAAATTGTCGTTGAGGGAACCAACGAAAGTAGTAGTAGCAGAAGCATCAAAAACCACGCCGATTTTAGAATTATCAGCACCTTCCTTTACCACCCCATTGTGTGGAATTAAATATAATCCTTTGTCAGAAGTCCGGTTCATGTGTTTAAGATTAATGTGCTCTGCCATGAAATTTGTGTACTCCTGCCGAAGGGTCGGGTTTTTAATTTTTACTTAATCTAGATTATAAATTAAAGGACCTCTTCATCGCTTGGCCTTTGGATTAGCTCATGTCACAGGGAAATAAATCTTTAAATGGTAGACGAGCAATATATCTACCTTCTGGTGTTTGTGAATGAGCCTCCATAAAGTGTAGCTAGCAATGAAAATCTAAAGGTCACTGGACAGTTTTAGGTTGGACTTCCTCAATCTTCCAGAATTTCGACATTTCCTCATTCAAGTTACCTTTCCCATTAACGAATAAGGATTCCTTCATTGAACTTGAAGGTGCATGGTTTTGAAACAATCCAGCAATAACATGTCCAAAAACCGTGGGGATACGTTTTGGAGAAGTCAGTTGGATCGTAATTGGCTTGTACTTTATTGTTTCATAAAACAAATCAAATCCAAAAAGAAACTCAATTGATCGAGTCTGGTAAAATGTAGAATCCGCTAATTCAATGCACTTATAGGTTGCAACAAGTTGTCTAGGTAGTTAGACATGAGGAAGTGAATTAGTAATGCACTCAACAACTATGGCATTGGTCCTGAGCTGTTGAGTTCCAAAGATAGGACGCATTAGACAAGAAGCAATGCCATGATTTCCAGATAAAAATGTTTGGCCTATTCCCGATATGGGTAGGTTGAATCGTTTAACTTTTAGTTGGAGACGCCTAGCACAACCGGCTAAAATGAATTAATATTGGCTACCACAATCGGGGACCATGCGGACAGGCTGGAAATTTCCCATAGTATCCTTAATATTAGCAACAGCTGTTCCTAGGAGTTTAAGTAAAATTAGCTTAAGAATTACTTGCTAGAACTACGGGCGATGCTTTACTACGTTCATGGTATAGATCATTTTCCCTTTTTGTAGAAATTGTAGAAATCTAGGGTCATCGCTAAGATGAAGCCAAGTATGATAGTGCTTGTGGCAAATGTTACAGCTATGTTTTGCCATAATCATCAGGCTTTTGTTTGGCGATGAGGCAATTAAGCAGCTTTTCCAGCCATCCCAGGAGTTTCCACTTAGCATAGTTGGGTGTTTTTCGAAACTGCTAGCATTCATACTGTTAAAGGGTTTACCTGCACCCTGGACATAGTTTATGTGAGTTTCGTTTACCTTGGTATATTTCCTAGGTGCGAAATGAAATTAAAATAAGCGATATCTGGTGAGTGAGATCGGACAACTAGAAGAAAAACAAATGGGTTCCCTGAACAACCAATTTGGCTTAATTCCGCAAACAGCACTAATGGGACTCTATACAAACTAGTGAATTTAGTTGAAAATTCGTTCCAAATAAACTGAATGTACTAGCTCTATCATTAGATATAAAAACTTCATTCGACCATACTTGGTGGCCATCGATTCTAAAAGCATTTCACAATAGATTTTGTCCACAAAACGTTTACTTGTTAACCAAAAATTATTTTTTAGAGAGGAAAAGACACATCCAGGTAGGAGACAGAACTTCCACTTAGATAGTGGCAAAGCAGAGGCACACCAAAGGGCACATGCTGCTCTCCCCTCCTCTGGAACATCATAATGGACTACATATTTAAGATTACGTATGAAGCTGAGATCATTGAATTTGCGGATGATGTAGTACTTTTCGGTCAAAATAATTTTACCAGCTACAATAGATTGATAGGTAGATAGATAGATAAATAGATTTATTAAATATAATTCCTTTCTTCGACAAAAATTAAAAATAAGCTTTTGTTGACATGTTTAAAAAAAAACCATCTGCCAAGAGTTGTCTATTCATTTTTATATATATTTACAATTCATACACTGTGTTTTAATTTCTATTAAAATACATATTTACAATTTTTACAATTTCTTCAAAGATTCTAAAAAAAATTATAATAATAAAGAATAATAATAAATAAAAAGAAGAGAATAAATGGAAAATAGAAAAAAAAAGCTTATAAAACAAATACCAAATAATAAACAATAATTATTTTCTATTTACTTTACTAATGTTGTTATGTATTATATTGTTGAATCAGGAATGATCCGTATTTATATGCTGTAATATGATATTGGTATAAGCTGTACCAGTCTTCCCCGTTCAATAACCCTATCAATTCGTTGGGACTTGATATTTTTTCTTAAAATATTTTACTCTGTATTCTTGTAAAATAGGGCAAACGGCGACATAATGATATAAATCCTCACTTTCGTTACGGTTACAAAGGGTACAAAATCTTTGCTCTTCCCGTTATTATTGAGATGAACTAATTGTCCTCGTAATTTAAATATGATTTTGATAAAATTCATTTTATTTGCATCTGATAAGTAATGCCTTTCACCCAAGTCAATATTTAGTTGCTTATACAGTCCATGGAAATTAGATAGTCTACCAGCTACAATACGATAAACGATGTTCTACCTAAATTGTCTACTTGGGTACAAAATAATAAATTGGCTTTTCAACTAGAAAAAACTAAATTCGTTATATTTTATTATACGCACACTGAAGGTGGATTCTACAGCCCGCAATGCAGGGATGATCGGATAATTATCATTTATTGCTCAACAACTTTTTCTACGACTATTTCCAGTAGAGCGGATAAAATCGTTTTATATATACACATGATGTCTTTTATTTTATTTACTCATTAATTTAATTTTATATATGTGAGTATTATTGGGTCGAACATTTAAAATATAATATTAATTTTGAATTTCGAGCGTGGGAGGGGGGTTATAAAAACGATAGAATTTCGGATTTCTTTCACACGGGGGTCCAATTTTATGTTATCGGGGACGGTGTTTTTGAAGAAAATATTCATTTTGTTTTTTACAGGGGGGGGTGTGCTATAAAATAGTTAGAATTTCAGATTTATTTCACACAGGGGTCCAATTTTACGTTATCGGGGACGGTGTTTTTTAAGAAAATATTCATTTCTTATTTTAGTGGGGGGCGCACTATAAAATAGTAAGAAATTACGGCGTATCATAATGATGAAATAATAATAAAGATAGATTAATGGAAGTAATGGGAAAAAAATCTGGTGCGTGCTCGCAACACACAACTTTCACTTACCAACTTACTTTGATTAGAAATTAATGCATTTTGTTAATTGCTACTTCTCAAATGAACAGAACGGCTTTAATTATGAACAATGGTCTGTCATAAAAGACGTACTCCACATGCGTGGGCTCAACGAGTTTTATGAGTTGACTGAATATTTTTCTTTTTTTCTCCTCTTTATGTTTTCTTTATTTTAATCATATCGCATATTTAGCCATTTCTTATTTTTAGGCGTAGCGAGAGACAGTTAATTTCTCCGTGTAAACAAAAACAATGGTACTTTATAAGAAAGAAACAAACAAACAAAAAAGGCCCCCCCCCCCAAAAAAAAGCCCACTCAGAACATTTTAATAATGATACAGCTTACCTGATATCGAAGAAATCCTAATTTTCATTAAACATGACGAATTTGATAAAAATCGTGAAAGCCGTTTTTGAGATAATCGAAAAAAAGGTAAAAATGGGAAAAAAAGTCATGAAATAAAGTGCCCCCTCAGTTGGACCAATTTTGATGAAATGTTGGCTTTTACATATTTGTTATATACGTACATCAAATAAGTTTCCAGTTTCTTCAAAATCGTTAAAGCCGTTTTTGAGTATATAAAAATATGTACACGTGAAATTGGTACAAAATTTATTAAGTAAAGTCCCCCCTCCGGTTGATGAAATTTTTACAGTCGTATCTCGGGCATATGCATACATCATATACCCAGTTTGATCAAAATTATTAAAGCCGTTTTTGAGTAAATAAAAAAAACATGTGAAAATGATACAAAATTTATTAAGTAAAGTCCCCCCTCCGGTTAATCAATTTTGATGAAATTTTTACAGTCGTATCTCGAGCATAAAAATAGATCAAATACTCAATTTAATCAAAATCGTTAGAGCCGTTTTTGAGAAAATCGAAAAAAACGTAAAAAGTTATTAAATAAAGTACCCCCTCCCTTTGAACAATTTTGATGAAATTTTTGTCACATCGCGGGCATATACCTACACTAAATACCCTATTTCAGGTTCCCACAAATTATAGTTTTTGAGCTAGTCTGTTCACACACACACATACGTCTGTATACACACACACACACACAGACCATTTCGCGGGACTTGGTTATTTCGACTCAGGGGGTCCCAAAACGTGTATTTCCGTTAAAAACCGGAAGTCGAAATTTTTCACGATCGCAATACTTCCTCTTACTATACATTTCATATATAGGTAAGTGAAAGGAAAAAAGAGAAATGATTGGTAACGGTGAATGAGGGACCCGAGTACTAAAATGCTTAAGACATAATTATGATATAATTATTACCTTTAAAATTAATTATATATATTTTTTATATGATATAAGTATGGGGAAAGAACCAAAAAGAAAGTAAGAATTTTTTTTATTATTTACAACGTAGTTCAAGCTTTACGGTCCACCCGCTAGGGGCGCAGGACGACTGAAAGAAAGAGAGAAGGAGGTTATGAGTGAACCGCCTTCGAGGGGAACACGCTTCGGCGGATTGTTCGCACCCCAATAAGATTGTGCTCACAGAATTGCTGCCGAAGGAAAAAAGGAAGAACGAATGACGAATTCCCGAAAGGGGATATACCCGGAGCCAAATAAACGAAGCAAGTAGGTTGTGTGTTGGTGCGGAGAGATTAGGAAAAAAAAAACAAATAAAAAAGGGAAAAAACAAAACGGTGAAGGTGGAAGTGTATGAACACAAAAAAAAAAAACTAGTGTTTAAAGAAGTTTTCTTTTTTTAATTTGAATGTATTTTGTTTGTGGTTTTTCTTTTGGTTTTTTTGTTTTACCTTTAAGTCAAGGATATTTTTTTTTATTTTTTTTTTTGTCTTCATAACTTTAATTTGCGCCTGTCAAAAAACATCAACAATCAGCAAATGTGATGTGTATAATTTGAATAAGGGCATGTTAGGCATGGGGAAGGATAGCACCCAGCGGTACCTCTTCCTTGGCTTGTTTTAGGTAACCTTGATTTTTAACGAAGGAGATATCTCATCCAGCACCTTTTTAATCTCCTAGGTATGGGCATATCAGCTGTTGTCATGCCTCTAATCATTTGATTGAAATGACCGAGTAAGTGTGTATGGAAACGTTTGTAAAGTGTCTTTATATGTTGGTCTACTGTTTGCATTTGTAAGTCAGTATGCATTGTAAGTTCACGTACCATGGTGCTTTAACTATGGTACGTGAACTATCAACTATGGTACATGTGTTTATAGTCAAGGATATAAAGAGACATTACTTTTTTTTTAAATAGATTTAGTTGCATGTAAATATGTTTAGAGTTCAGAAGATTTAAATTTAGTGTATAGGTTATACAAACAACGTGGAGTCAAGAAGGTTTTTCTTTGTGTTAACATGATTTGTTTTAATAAATTTTATTTTAATTCTATTTTTGTGTTTATGTGTTCTTTATTGGCATTCTGGTGCATTTCGGATTTCCTTCACACAGGTGTGCAATTTTATGTTACCGGGGAACATTGTTATGTTGAAAAAAATATTCATTTTGTATTTTATTTGCGGGGGGGTGGGGGGCGCAATGGAAATAGTTAGATTTTCAGATTTCTTCTCACGCTCGTCCAATACTATGTATGAATGAATGAATGAATGAATAAAGTAAATTTTATTTCTTTAATGTTTACAAAATAACCAAACAAAATAAATGAATTTACTCAAAGCTTGGGATAAACCCATCAGCTAGAGTGACTTTGATTTAATTTTTTAAAGAAACTAAAAAAATTATTTTAGATGTATAAAAGAAATATGATGAAAGAACAAAACAAACAAGAACCTAGATCTATGAATAGTCAAATTTAAAGGCTATTGCCCTTTTTACATACTGGTAGAGTAAGTGATAGTTCTCTCCATTTAATAAAAGTTTCACTTCACTTTCCGATAGTCTATTCTTTCCAAACACGTCTCTTCTAAATTCGCTGAGGATTGGACAGACAGCTAAGAAATGAAAAACATCCTCCGGTTCTCCAAGGTTGCAGAGTGAACAGATAGCACTGTTATCCTGGCTCCAAGGTTTTCTGTTGAGGCTAAGAGTTTCGGTCCTCGTCTTCATCAACGTGCTCATCATATGTAGGCTATTGTCATCACTGATATAGGAAAGCTGGTCTGCTTCAAATTTCAACGTTTTGTAGAGTGAATGAAATTGTGCCTTCGCTAGTCTCTCATGCAGTAAGCTCCTTTCAGACTTCGCCATGGCTAGCACAATATCATTCACAGTATTCTTCCTTCGTATCTCTGGTGTGTCCAAAAAGTTTTGGATAATTGTTCCAGTTTTTATGCAGACATCTTGGAGATCGCAGAACCACGCCAACTTCTTTGCAATAATTTTCTTAGCCAACGTTTTCGTTAGCCTTTGGTCTGACGAGTTAAGAACTCTGAGTATATAATGGAGGTGCAGTCTGAGGGTATAAAGATACATAGGCAGCCTTCCAGTTTCCAACAATAATGCATAGTTAGGTGTAGCGTTGGGTAGGTAAAACAAACGTTTTATAAAACTTCTTTGCACCTGTTCTACTTTTTCATACCGCCTTCCACCCCATACCTGTGCTCCATAACAAAGAACTGCTTTTGTTACAGCATCAAAAACCTGATATTTCGCCGATATTGGAACTTCTTTTCTTCTCATGTAGGAATTCCACGTGATGTGTAAGCCGTACATTGCTGTTGAGACCTTTTCCTCGAAATGCTTATGGAGAGAGAGTTTTGGAGTCAATATTATGCCCAAGTATTTATATTCAGTTACAACTTCAATTTTTTCAGCTTTGTATGTCCAAAATTCGTCTTCAGCTGAGCGTCCACCATTTCGAAAAACCATGATTTTGGATTTATCTAAGTTAACCGTTAAGCTCCATGAATCGCAATAACACGCCAATCGATTAATCATATTTTGTAGTTGAGTTTTATTCTCGCTCAGCAACACAATGTCATCCGCAAACATGAGACAGTTAACTACTACTTCCTCTATTGTAATTCCACAATCTATAAATTCTGGGAGATCAAATATGTACACAATGAAGAGGAGAGCGCTTAAAATATCTCCTTGTTTAACTCCAGTATATATTTCAAAAAAAGTAGAAGTTTTGTTTTTTAGCCATATCGCTGAATCTGTGGAGGTATATAGTTTTTCAATTATATGTACGATTTTGGAGGAGATTCCAACGGTAAGGAGCTTGTACAACAATGAACGACGATCAACGGTGTCAAATGCCGATTTGAAATCAACAAAAAAAGCATAAACTTTTTTTCGTTTAGTGGATAACTTTATTTTCACAGCATTGACCAGATTTAGAATATTGTCCATGGTGGAATATCCTTTCCTAAAACCAGCTTGGGCCTCAGGCAAAATTTGATTCTCTTCTATAAAGGTTTCCAGTCTTTTTAACAGGAGCCCTGAAAATATCTTAGCAACACAGTCAATAAAAGATATTCCCCTATAATTGTTCACATCATTTAGATCTCCTTTCTTATGTAACGGATAGATCAAAGCTTTTGTGAAACTTGTAGGGATGGTTTCCTTATCTAGAATAGAATTATAGAAATTCAAGAGTTTTTCTAAAAAATGATCCGGCGCATATTTATAGAACTCATAAGGTATTCTATCTAAACCTGGTGCTTTATTAACTTTGGAACGATGAAGTACTTCTACCAACTCATTAAATTCAAATGGCTTTTCCATTTCCGCCACAACAGTCAATGGTCGCGCGTAAGAAATAGGCTCATTATTAATTTGTAGGATTCTTCCAAAATGATATATCCACTCTTCTGTTTGAATATTGTTGCCAAAATAAAATTTTTTATTGTTTAAAGTTTTTGCTATAGACCAGAATTCTTTTGAATTGTTTACTTCTTTAAACCTGCTACCCAATTGTTTAAAATAATTTAATTTATTTTTGTTGCATAAAATTTTAAGGTCCCTATTTGCCTGTATATATGAATATTTCATTGATTCCAGATTATTTTTTCGGTAAATTCTAAGAAATTTAAAAGAGCGCCTACGTAATAAGGAACATTGCCGGTCAAACCAAGGTGTTGATAAACGAAAAGGATTATCATTAGTATCTGAATAACTACCTCTATGCGCTGAGTCTCTTATCAGTTTATAAAGCTCTGGCAGTGTAACCTCCTTGTCCTTCTCAAAATGTATCTGTGTTAATAGTTGAAGATTGGATTTGTAATTTATTTCATCAATTTTGGTCCAATTGAGTCTGGGCAATAAAGACAACAGTGTTGAAGTGTCAGTTATTTCTTTCCCTCTATCTCTTTTTAGGTAAACATTTATCGGTTGATGATCCGAAAAAGGTAAACAACCTACACTAAAGTCAAGTGCCTTTGTTAAACTGTTTCCAGAAATTATACATAAATCATTTACAGAACATCCCACTGATGATATAAATGTTAGTTCGCCGTTAAGATCAGAAGGTGACCGTCCATTTAAAACAATAAAATTAAAATCTGAACAAAACTCCAAAAATTTTCTCCCATTGCTTGTTAAATTTGAGTCTTTTGATTTTCTTATTCTGCTAAATGGGTATATATCAAAAATAATTTCCTCAAACAATGTTTGTTTATCAGCTATTTGGATATTCCAGTCCCCAATGATTAATAAATTAAGATGGTCATACTTTTTGACTAAGTTTATCAAACTGTTAAACTCATTATTCCACTCTTTTTGTCTAAGATTAATTGGCAGCATGTGTAGTTTAAGGTTAACTATTTCTACTACTAATTGGTTATCCAAGTTACTAAATTTAATTTCATTAGATAAATTATTCTTGAAACCTAATAATTTACCTCCAGATGCCCTTCCAAACTTTTTTTCTTTAACTGCAGGGATCCATTTAATATTAAATCCACTAAAGAACTTCTCATATTTTGTTGTATTGTCTTCAGATATATGTGTCTCACATAAATGAATAATATCAAATTTGTTTACATATTGAATGAAATTATTTTGAATTGTTTTATTAGCTAGTCCACATACATTATATGACAAGATAGAAAGAGAGCTAATTTTTTCTATGGAATCATTTATAATTTGAGGAGTTTCCTTATTTAGTCAATGTTTACTATTTTTTTTGTTTAAAGTGCTAACTGGTCTATTTTCCAAATTCATACCTGAGTAGGATTTCCTCATAATTGGTGTTTCTCTGTCTGTGGGTGTATCCACAATTTCCTTTCTTGATGCTTCAGTGGTTGTTCTAATGTGGGTCATATCTAAGTTTTCTGGTGTAACTTCATTAAGGATATGTGTTAGATCACATTTGTAGATTGAAGATAAAATAGACTTCCCATCCTTACCATCTGAACATAAGGCACATTCATTGTTCCAGTAAAACCTATTGTTATTTACAAATAAATGATTTTTCCATACATTGACCTTAATTTGAGGATTCAATAATTTTAGTTTTTTTCTTAGATAAAGCATTCTACGCTTTTCTTGCCTTTCTGTTAAAGTCATGTCATGTTCAATGCTTATTCCTGTATCTTTTAAATATCTCCTATTTTTCAATAGCAAATAAATATCATTTTCAGATTGAAATTCAACAACCAGGGGACGAGTTTCATTAATTATTTTTCCAATTGGTTTAATTTGCATAATTTTTATGTTTGTAACTTTCAGAATTGAAGTGCAAATATCGTTAATAACTTCATCAAAATTCTGCTTCTCTGGTAGCCTAATTCCATGAAATATTAATTTATTTCTCTTTAACTGTTTTGATAGATATTCAACTTGAAATTCTAATTTTTTAGTTTTATTTTTGAAATGGTCTAGTTCTTTTCTAATTATTGTATTTTCTGTTTGTAGGGCTTCAATTTTGTTTGTTAGTAGATTTATGTCCTCTTTGGTTGCGAAATTTTTGGAATCTAAGAGATCACTAAATACAGTTTTAAGTTGTTCAACTGTCATTTCACCTACTTGAGCCATGGCTGTTTTAGTCTTTTTCTCTACAAATGTATTTAATTCAGGTGAGCTATTGCTACGGTTTCTTTTTGAGCTTTTTGGTGTGAAATAACTTGATATTTTATTACTCATTTACTGAACGGACTATATTTAA
This sequence comes from Aelia acuminata, assembly GCA_911387785.2. Taxonomy (NCBI): domain Eukaryota; kingdom Metazoa; phylum Arthropoda; class Insecta; order Hemiptera; family Pentatomidae; genus Aelia; species Aelia acuminata. Next base: position 11,444,680 of record OU426985.1, read on the forward strand.
TGAGAGAAACGAGTATACTTATCTAGCTGGGTGGGCTCTTATCAGGGATAGATAATAGTTTTACCGTGGATGGAGGGTCTTTATTCCTTTATCTTCAATAATAGACTTTTCTATCTGTATGAGCACCGATTTTCCACAGTTTAACTTTAAAATTTAATAAAAACACAAAAAAAGGCAGAGAACATTTAGAACTGTTACGATAAGCTATCAATCCGTGACGTCACTCGTCCAATACTATGTTATCGGAGAGGTTATTTTTGAAAAAAAATTTAATTTTATTCCAATTTTTGTTAAAAGTGAAAATGCACATTATTCCATTATCATGTATATATTTTTTTCAATATATTAAAACATTCACAACGTTTCGAGGCTTAAATGCTTCAGGTGAACTCCAACAATTTGTTACATAACATTTACAATTTGATAAAGGTAGACACTGTTAAGACAGACATTACTAAATTTCTTAAGTCCAAGCAATATGATTGTTCATTCAGACAAATGAATTTGATTGTTTTTGGAATTAATAAAGGAAGTCCTCAGTCTATGGCAGAGGAGTTCATAAAAATCTCTTACGCCATTAAGGTTGAGATTAGGCTTTATGATATAAATAGCATGATTATATTAAATAAAAATTCAGAAGAAACCCTCTGTTAAAGTAACATTACTCTCATCTATGCTCAGGAATGACATTTTCAGAAAAAAGAAGTTTCTTAATAACAATGTTGAACACAAAAATATTGAAAAAAAAGATCTCCCTGCAGAAACAACTTGGAGAAACAACTGAAACAGAGGATACGGTCGTAAAAAACACCACCAAGAGAAGAAGTGAGGAAATACGTGGTAAGGCTCTTCATAAAAGAAGCAACAGTTTATAAACTTATTACCCTGTACTAAAAACAGGTTTACCTTAAAGTTCTAATAGCAATCTTGAAAATAATCAAAGGGAAGAAACCAACCGTCCAAATAAGTTATAGAAAATATGACAACATAGGACTGCTAATGTATGCCTCAATGTTTGTACATTAAATGTTAGAACATTGTTAGGAGATGATAGGCTATTGGAATTGAAAAATGCTAAAAAGGACATTAAATGGGATATTGTTGGCTTGCAGAAGTGAGAAGGAGAGGAAAACTAATAGCAGAATTAAAATCCGGCTCAGTATTTATGCATTCTACTTTATTGAATGGACAATATGGTTACTGATAAAATGAAAAATAAAATATTACATTTTGAAGAAATTAATGTTAGAATACCAGGTGTGTAAATATGAAACCGAAATTTTTCAAATAGCAAATAAGAGTTGATTGTGTAAAAATGATACATACTTTTTTATTCGAAGTACTGTCCTTCGCTATCTATGCATTTTTCCCATCATTCAGACAGTTTGTGGATTCCCCGCCAAAATAATGCTTCCTCTTCTGAGTCAAACCAATCAATTAATCAATTTCGTACATTTTCATATGAAGTGAAGCGCTGCTCAGCTAGTTCGTGTCCCATCGATGCAAATAGGTGGTAATCGGATGGGGCCAAATCTGGTGAATAAGCCGCATGCGGAAGAATTTACCAACCAAACACTTGGATCGGTTCCTTGGTCCGTTTAGCCGAATGTGATGGGGCATTGTCATGGAGCAAGATCACTTTGTGTGGCCTTTCTTTATATTTGGGACTTTTTGGCGCAAATCTTTATTCAAATTTATCATCTTTTGTAGGTAGCATTCCGTATTAACAGTTTCCCCAGGTTTCTGTAGCTCATAGTAGGTAACACCCATCTGATCACACCAGACACAGAGCATTTTCTTCCTCCCCAAGCGATGCCGATGGTTCACGAGGAGTTACCCAGGATTTTTTACGCTTAGGAATCTCGAAGTAAATTCACTTTTCATCACCAGTCACAATTTGATGAAGAAATGACTTTTTTTCTGTACCTGGCGAGCAGCATTTGCCATGAGGTTTTTCGAGCTTCCTGCTGCCTGTCATTCAGTTGGTGAGGTACCCATTTTCCGACCTTTCCATTCCATTCTGGATCTTTTCCATGCCTTTCAAACAAATGGAGACGGTGTCACATGTAATAATTGTCCAACAAACGCTTCCGAATCAGCGTTTTCAAAGTTTTTCTTTGCGGTTTTTCACGGTCTTTGTTTCTTTTATCGAAATCCATCTTTAAAATTTTTGAACCAATCGAAACATTGAGATTTGCCTAGGGCATGCTCCCCGTAAGCTTCAACAAGCATCCTATGTGATAATGCTCCAATTTTTTTCAGAAGGAAACGGAAAATAAATGCTGTCCGCAAATCTTGATTTGTTGGCACAAAAGTCGACATGTTCAACGCCACTAAAAACACGGTTATAGAATGAAACTGATGTTGGTATCAATTAGATCTCTTTATTACATGTAGGCAAAAGCAGATAACACCACTGACGGATTAGTTAGAAGATTATATTGACTGCTAACTCCTATCATTGGCGAATTCCGGTTTCATATTTACACACCTGGTAGGTCTTTTAACGTTGGCTCTGGGCAGAAGTAAAATAATGACAGTGGTCCAGGTACATGCCCCTATGGCAGATTCTCTCTGTTCTCAGTAGTATGAGGAGAAAAAATAATTATATAGTCTATGTGGGATATTTTAATGGAGGAATTGGCCAATGCATGATAGATGAGGAAGAGGTAATGGGGAACATGACATATGGTAAAAGGAATGATGTAACAGTGTAGTAAATCTTGCATTAGCTCACCAATTAAAAATACAAAACTCATTTTTTGGTCAAAAATTAAAAAATGAATTGACATGGAAATCTCCATAGGATGAAAAGTTTCAAATAGACTATATTTTCGTGAACCATATTACATTTTTAAAAACAGTGGAGGTGATCCGGAACCTAAAATTTAATACTGATAATAGACTAGAGAGGAGAACAATATGTATCAACAAATTTAAAAAAGAAAGACCTTTTGGAATGGAATGGAATGGAAAAATTTAGTGCCATTTTGAAAGAAAATCTAAATAAAACAAAGGGGAAGGGGGTACTCTCTTCAGACAGTTCAAGCCAAATACAATAAAATTATTAAAGTGCTGCAAGAAAGTTATAACCAAACAAGTTCTCCAACTGGAAATAGGAAGCATAATAAACTGTCACTAAAAACTGAAAAGCTATTGGAGATTAGGCGAAACTTAAAAGCTAAAGAAAACATGACACCATTGGAAAAAAGTATGTTTAAGGGAGCTCAATCAACTAATTAGAAGAAAGAGTAAGGAAGACATAAAGTTTTACAGGGAGAGAATAATACAGGATATTAGCGAATCAAATAGATCAAGTCGGAAGATTAGGAGGGAACTAATGTCTAACAAGCTATGGTTTTATTCTCTTGAGCACCGAATGAAAAAGGCCTACAAAAATACACATCAATAACAGAGGAACTGTAAGCTGGGAATGCAGCTTTTGTCGGGGTGGAGAGGGCTGGTCCTCTGTGAGTAGGGGAGTAAATAAGGGCGACCCACTCTCTCCAATTCTTTTTATAATATTGTTAGAAAAGGTTTTCCGAACATTTGACTGGAGTAATATGGGTATCAATGTAGATGGCAGGAAGCTGAACAATTTTAAATTTGGTGATGGCATGGTTTTGATCGCAGATAAAGCTGAAGAATCGAGAATAATGGTGAAAGATCTCATAATCCATAGTGAGGAAGTAGGACTAATCCCAAACATCACCAAGACAGTGTTCATTACCAATAGCACAAAGGAAGAGATGAGCATTTGCACTGCAATATGTAGAAGAATTTGTTTATTTGGGACAGCTTATATCTTTTAATAACCGTAAAGCTAAGAAATTGCAAAGAAGAATTTATAAAGGTTGGCAGAAGTATTGGTCTCTAGACATAACAATGTATACCAAACATATTGGTCTTGTAAACATAACAAGAAAGTTATGTTTGAAAGTTGTATTCTCCCTTGTGTGAGTTATGGTTGCCAAACGTGGGCACTAACAAAGGAGCAAGAATCCAAGTTAGTAGTATGGCAAAACTCTGTCCTAAAAAGCATGATGAATGACAAGAAGGAGGATAAAATTCATTCATGCAGCAAAAATCCGGGATGATATTTGATATTACTTATAAAGAAAATCAAATGGAAATGGGCCGGGCACCTTGCTGATTGCAGAATAGAAGATGGACAATTAAGGCCACAGATTGGATTCCATATAACTTAAATTTAGGCGCTGGAGTGATGTCCTGAAGTCTGTAGCTAGTCCCACTTGGATGAGAATTGCAATGGATAAAGAGAAATGGAAAATACTGTGGAAAGAGATCGAGAAGTCCACTTCCTAGTTGGTCTGGTCTCCAGAGAAGTTTGACCTCCACCCCCATCTAGAAGAGGCCTGCATGAGGTAACATTTGAATTAGTATAAAATAACAATTTGTGAAGGATTTTTATTTGATTTTGTTTTATAAATTTTTATGTGTACACACACACACTCAACACGCATATATTTATATGTATATAAATCTGTGATTTATATCATGTGTTTCAATTCATATAAACTTCAGTATTCAGGTTGGTTGATTCTATTGTGATTTGAGCATCAATTATATAAGGACTTTAAAATCGTTTTCATTGCTTACAGGTGAGCTAATCGGTTAAGTTATTAAATAGTTATTTCATTGTAATACAATATTTTAATAAATTCATTGCTTACAGTGGAACACGATTTATTCCTTCTACTTCTTAAGAAGAATAAACAGAATTACATGTATATATCATCAAATTTTAAATTACATTTAATTTATACATAATCTATAAAATAACTTAATTTAAACATAAATTTTAAATTATGTCCATGAAACGGCTGCCTATGGTTTTAATATCTGTTTTAAATTTAACTTTTATTAATGTTTTTTGTGATGTATATAGCTTCTATAGTTTTTCTGTTATTGACTGTGTCTATTATTTTGATTTTGCTAAAATTAAATTTGTGTCGTTTTTTTTATAATATGTTGGGCGAGTGCAGTTGTGCCTACGTTTTATTATACTTTTACAATTGCCAATGTGTGGTGTCATTCTAATTTTGAGCTTTTTGGATGTTTCCCCAATATAAATCCCTTCACAATCTTGGCAGTCAATCTTATAAACCATATTTTGTTTGTCATTAAATTCAATTCTATCTTTCATATTGGTTATATATTTACTTAGTTTATTTTTGTTATATAGCCCAAACTTCAAATTACAGTGGTCATAATTTTTAAAAGCCTTATGTATTTTTTCTATCAATGTAGTTGTATTATACATTTTATAAAATCTTTGACCTTTATCATTATTTTTGATCTGAATTTTTCATTCATCTGATTCTTTTTTTCCGTTATCATCCACCATATTATTCTTTGTGTAAAAATAGATACCGATCTAGAAATAATAAGCCTAGACGTAAAATCCTTGTTTACCAACATTCCCATAGAAGTAAGTGTAAAACTTCTAGAGGAGAATTGGGACAAAATAAGAAATAATACAGTAATAAAAGTATGCGGTATTTATTTCAATTATTATTGAAGTGGCAGTGGAATCAAGGAGGCCTTGGGGTGGGGGTAGATCCGGCCGGTGCGCCCTTCTCCCACTTGGCTTCTGAATGTCATGTGTAACTCTTTGTGCTGGTGAACCTTGTGCTGTTAGCGCCATTTTGCCGTTACATGTACTGGAATAATCCTTTAAGTGGTAAAGGGTATCTTCGTACACTGGTTTCGAAGTTAAGACTGTTTCTAAATGCAGGTAACTCTGGTCCACCAAAATCCTTTTATTTCCTATTCCTGGTTCTCCTTTCAGACCAGAATCTTGTACAGGATGCAGTGAATGGTGGAGATATATTCCGTAAGTCTACCATGTTTGTACTTTATAATTACATTTTTACATATATTGCTTTGTATATTCTCATGTGTATTGGTACAATTCAATTACAGTCCACATTAGTTTTCTTATGTCTGAGTGCTACAAGATTTATTAGTATGTGTCTTGACAATTTTCTTGTAATTTTATTTTCATTCAATTGCCGTGAAGTCTAAATTTTATGCCTTCACATTCCTACCAGAGGATGTTAAATTTCGTGTTTTTTCCTACCATTAAGATTTTTTTTCTCTATCATTCTCTGCACAGATCATTCTTTTGTAATATTGTATATCTATGTAATTTTCTTATGTATTCTTGTAATAACCATATGCTTATAATCCTGTTATGACTTGTCTGTTGGACCTTTGGTTTCAATAAGTGCGTATATAACTTCCGGAAGTGTTGAATCATCTATTGGTCAGTTTCCATGGTGACGGTGAGTGACGTAATCCATGAACAGTGTAGTATGGGTAATGTAACCTTCCTTAGTTACCTTTGTTTACATTTCATATCTTGTTCACTAATTGCTTATAGGTTTAAGTTAATGAGTTTTAATAGTGTTATACATTATAATATTGTTAATTATTTATTACTAACGAAGTTTAATAACTGCCTAATAACCTTTGTTGTATATATTTGTTTAATTAATATATATTAGATTTTACCTTTTAATCTATCTCTTGATTGTATTTTATTTTGAAATTGTTTTTTTTTCTATATTCCTCAATATGAATTTGAATCCATCGAGTTTTGATCGTGTCATTAGAACTTCTAAGAGATCATTGCGGACAACCTTTGATGGCCTGCCCCAGGTTGATGTCCGAACATCAGAGGGAAGAACTGTTATTGCGGAACTCTCACAAACACTGGACTATGATTATGATGTTGCATTGAAGCTCCTGACACCTTATCTTGAGGCCCCAGAATATCCAGAGGACTTAACTGAGGATATGGTGTATTCAGGTTTAGGTGAGATCTAATCCTTCTACTCAAGGTGTAAAGCTGAATGTGATGTGTTATTGAGGTGGGTTTTACTACCTCCAAATCCCTCGGAGTCTTCAACTCCTTTAAATGGGTCATGTGTGATGTTTGCGCCTATTACCACTAGTATGCCTAAGTTTAAATTGCCCACCATTGATGGGTGTTCTTGTGAATTTGATAATTTCTGGACTCGATTTAATAGCCTCGTTAATGATAGTTCCTCTTTCACAAATCTAAAAAAGTTTGAATTTCTGTTGAGTCAACTAAAGGGATCTGCATTGCAAGAGGTATCTCAGCTCCAGTTTAAGGAAGATAATTATGTAGAAGCACTTAGATTATTGAAGGGCAGATATTCTAAGCCTCGCAGAGCTTCTGCATTTCACCCTAGCAGTGTTCTCAATTTGCCTAACATTTCTGATGATGTAAGGTCTATTAGAGCCTTTTTAGATTCATTTAATGCCCACATGAAGTCTCTGGAAAATATTGAACCCAAGACTAATGTTTATATGACTATCTTTTCACAGTTTTTACTGTCTAGATTTTCTACCTATTTGAGAACTCGATTTGAGAATAGTTGTTCGGAGACTGATTTTCCTATTCCGGATATATTAATTTCGTTCCTGGATCGTCATGTCTCCACTTTGAAAAATGTATCTCTTGAATCATCTTATATGGATTCTAACCACAATAAAGCTCCTGCTGTTGCACGGGGCAAACCTAAGGGTCGTTTTTCTCCTGATCAAACCTTTAAGAAGGGACGAGAACTAAGCTCGTTAGCCGTCGCTGTAGCACTTTGCAGCGCATGTGATTCAACTGTTCACCACATTTCGCAGTGCAAGAGCTTTCTCAGCAATTCTCCCCGAGAGAGATACTTAATTGCCAAAAACTAAAAAATTATGCTTATCATGCCTGCAGATTGGGCACAAGGGTACTTGTCTAAATAAGGCAGCTTGTAGTAAATGTAATTCTAAGGGTCATCATACTTTGTTGCATTTTAGGGCCGAGAATTCTCCTTACCCAAGGTTCTGTCTAACCAAGGAAATGAGGCAACTACGAAGGGGATATCCCATCTTGCAAATCCACCTTCTTCGTTATGCCGTTTCCAAGTTTTTGACCTTCCATAGCCAAATTATGCCTTTTTTGTTCATCCAATTTTAGTTTGGCTTCTTTAGCTTCATTGATCACCTTGGCTATACTCGCGGCTCTCCCTGCTAAAGACCCCACAGCGGAAAGTCCTGCCATCAATGGTACAAGAAATTGGAGAAAACCTCCATGTTTTCTCTCCTTCTGGCAGCGGAAGAACTCTTGGCGGTGAAGGTTTTGCCTTACCACGTAGATGCATTTTAGCCTTTTTATATGCCGCTCTTGATGCATTGAAAATAGATGATACATCATCTACTTTTGACGATTTAACCAAATCTTTAAAACTAATCTTCTTCTTTTTCTTCCTCAGCCCCAAACCAATTTTCCTTTTTGCTTTCATGACATTTGTAACTAACCAAGCCGCGGCTTTTTCTCCCCACGACGAATCTGGAGCTTTTACCCGTTACCAAGCATTATCAGCAAGAATCTTGTCCGTTAATATTCAATATAACCGAATACAATAAAACGGGAAACAAAATTATAAATAATGAACTATAAGATCGAATTGAGTTTATAGTTTATATAATAGATAGTCACTTAAGTGTGGTGGGAGGTGGCGGGGTCTAGTTGATCGTCGTAGTTCTTGTGGTTGAATTTGCGCTGGTTGAGGGGCAATGTTTTCTGGAGGTGGCTCACTCGGTTGTTGGACGTTTGGTATTCCAAAGGTTACTCTCCTTTGTTGAATTCTGGAAGGTCCCTCTTTGATATTCGGTTGACATGGTACTCGTGTTGATACCAACTGGTTTATGTGGCGTTTCAAACAGCGGCCTGAATCCAATTGAATGATGTAGTGTAGTAATCCTAAGCGCTTCTTTACAACTCCGAATTCCCATATTTCGGAGTTATTACTGTACGTTCGAGCCTGAACCCTCTCCCCCACTAAAAGAGAGCGTACTGCGGGTGGAGTCAAATGTGACGTTTCCATCTTCTTCGGAAATAAGGCATCCAGACGAATCCGGAACTTTCTGTTGAGGTACATCTCTGCTGGGGATCTTCCGCAGGCCAAGGGCGTAGCCCGATAGTGAAACAGGTATTCCTGTACTTTTTCTGACATTGTACCGGGTTGGTTTAACATTGATTTTAGCCGATGCTTAAAAGTTTGTACGTGTCGTTCAGCGAGACCATTTGTTGCGGGATGACCTGGTGCGATTAATTTTTGTGAGATGCCATGTGTTGTGCAATAAGTCCGGAATTGTTCACTGGTAAATATTGCAGCGTTATCCGATACCAAATTGTCTGGGTATCCATGTGTTGAAAATATTTCATTCAATAGCTTGATGGTTAATGCAGAAGTTGGAGCTTCTCTTTTTGGAAGGGTTCTAATCTCAGCCCATTTTGATTTGGCATCCACCACGATTAAAAAATTATGTTCTTCAAATGGCCCGGCGTAGTCTATGTGGATGCGCTCCCAGTTTGATTCTGGCTCATCCCATGGATGAACTACCACTTTAGCAGGGTTACTACGCAATCTTGCACACTCCTTACAACTTTTGACAAGGTCCTCGATTTCACGGTCGATCCCTGGCCAATAGACATAACGTCTTGCCAGTTGTTTCATCTTTGTTATCCCAACATGTGTTGTATGCAGTTCCTTAAGTATTAGCATTCTCATACTTCTTGGGATAACCACTCTGTCCTTCCTAAATAAGATGCCATGCGATATGGTGAACTCTGAGTCTTTTGGTGAGGATTGTAAATCGTAGATAACCTTTGCCAAATCAGGGTCCTTACTTGTTTCTGCTCTAATTTGGTCGGCAGTGATATAACAGTTCGTTATTTGGAATAAAGAATCAGAGTATAACTGGTGAACTTCCTCATTAATATAGATATCAAGTGACTTCACATCCTGGTACACTGGTGCTCGTGGTAGGCAATCAACATTTTCATTCTCTTTCCCTTTTTTAAATTTCACGGAATAATCGAAACCCGAAAGAAATGAAGCGTAGCGTAGGAGCCGGGCTGAAGTCATTTGTGGCAATGCTCGATTATGGCTAAAAATTCTTGTAAGTGGTTCGTTATCAGTGACTAGAAGGAAATGCCTACCAAAGATATAATTGTAAAAGCGTTGCACGGCGAAAATTATAGCCAAGGCCTCACGGTCGAGTTGACTGTAGTTCATTTCCGTGAAAGTTAAGGACCTTGACGCATATGCTATTGGTTTTTCAATTCCATCGACCACATGACTGAGTATAGCTGCGATTCCCACGGGACTGGCGTCTGAAGTTAGCACGATTGGTAACTGCGGATCAAATGGTACCAATACCATGTCGCTGCACATTTCTTGTTTCAAGCTCAAGAATGCTTTTTCACAGGAAGTGTTCCAGTCAAATCGCTGCCCTTTTTGTTATTTAAAAAGCGTCATAAATCTTGTCCCTGAAATAAAATTATATGAATTTGAAGATGCAAAGGAATTGCCCCAAAAAGTCGAATCAAATTCGGTATGCATATTTGATGATTTCACCATGGAAGATCAGGACATAATTAAACGATACTTTAGTTATGGCCGTCATATGAACCTCGATTGCTTTTATTTGACACAAAGTTATGTTTGTATCCCGAGACATCTTATCAGGTGTAATTTTAACTTTTTAATAGTTTTTCCTCAAGATGAATTAAATTTAAAACATATTTATATTGAAAACGTAAGCATGCCAGATTTAAGTTTTAATCTTTTTAAAGACATGTGCTCGTTATGCTGGAAAGAACCGTTTGGCTATCTTGTTATTGACAAAAGTAGGGGTATGAACGATGGACGTTTTAGAAAAGGAATCGACACATACATTGTAAATATATAAAGAGCGATCTCGGGAGTAATTATAATTGATCAGTAACTATCATCCGAAAGTCACTCATGAAATAATAAAAACAAGTGAGATTTTGAAAAACAAATTTCGAGCATTGAAGCGTAACCTCCAGGATATTGAAACGGGTCGTCAAGAATTTTTTACACCCGTGCTTCAACCTTTAGAAGACATTAAACAATCATTAAAACCTAAACCGGAACAGACTTCCAGAGAAGGTGTTAATGAGCGGGACGAACAGCCAGATAAAAACGAGTCTGCTAGTATTTACCGAAAATCAACTTTATTACCGAAATCAACGCCTCACTACAAAAGAGCTAGACCGTTATCTAGTTTTTCCTTTCCCGTATTATCATATGAAGAATGCGAGGACGAGTATGCGACTGACGAACCACTATCAGAGCTAGTCAAAGAATATGCTAAAACAATGCTAATGCAAAGGGAATACTTGGATAAGATTAAAAAAAAAGATAATGAGGCATATGACGATCGTTATGGAATTAGAGTCATGCCTTCAGGGGGATTAGCTATTGGAGATTCGACCAACAGCGTCGATATTTCTATAAACGACATAGAGTATGAAGGAACTCCGGGATTGTTGCAGCTACTCTACTTGAAAAACCCACAAGATTATACCGAGACCGACTTGGAAAATTATAAGAATATTTTAATCTCGACCAATGCACACAGGAAAGGCTATAGCGAAGAACAAGGGATATTTAGAAACAGATCTGAGAAATATAGAAATGTAATATCCAAGTTATTTCCACCGGAAACCTTAAAACTCTATGCCCCTTCCTCAGCTCCGAGAATGAAGCTCCATTCTCACACTTATGAGAGCCGATAAACCTCTGTATGAGTATTGGAACGATCCAAATGAGCTAGTAAATCGTCTAAAGCTGTTAATAGCTTCCGCTCATACTGGTCACGAAGGACACCAAAACGAAATAGAATCAATATTTGAAGAGCTACGAGAAGAAAATATTATATATTAAAGACTATATATAGAGCTAGGTTTAGTGCAAACATGACAATAAACAAGTTCGGATCTCACATGTCATTAAAGCACTCCAGATATAAAAAACGCTATTTTCCGTTTAGCATATTCTTCTTCTTCCTTGGCTCTACAACCCGCGAGGGATCAAGGCCGCCTGAACTAAGGTCCGCCACTCGTTCCGGTTTGGTGCAGCCAATCTCCAGTTCCGGATCCCCAGAAGGCTGCGTGCATCCTTAGCCACCCCGTCCACCCAGCGAAGCCTGGGTCGTCCAAAGTGAATTTCCTCTTCTAAGAGCCTCCTGGGCACCGAGTTAGCACTCATTCTGGCTACATGGTCAGCCCACCTGAGCCGACCAACCCTGATGAATCTCACCACATCGCAGTCACTGTACATATCTAATATCTCGGCATTTGTCCTGATCCGCCAGGCTTGCTCGTTGGCATCGAAAATCGCTCCGAAAATTCTTCTGAGGACCTTCCTTTTTTTTTTCTTTGAGGACTTTCCTTTTCGTTTAGCATATTGAAGTCGGTAAAGGACATCGATGCACGCAATTTACGAATAATCAATGTTGCCAACCCAATCACAGCTCATGACGCTGCTAATAAAGTGTATTGTGATACGCTAGCGGCTACTTACACTGATTTAAACAATTGGCCTGGTAATTGGATTGATGGAAAAAGGAAAAGACTTGTCAACTTTGCAGCACCTATAAATAAACAGGATGTTGTTACCAAAGAATTTTTAAACAGCGTTGCTTTAACCTTGGTTGAAGGTATATATGACTCTCTTGATAAGAGAATAACAAACGTAGCTGATCCTGAAAAGGAATCTGATGTGGTCACACTTGGTTACCTAAACAAAGTACTTGATCATGGATTCATCAATAATTAAAAGAACTGTTGTAAAAGAATTACATAAGCCAGCTCGCAAGAAATATCCTAGGAGAAAGACAGTTTTGATAGGAATAAATGACTTGTGGCAGATAGATTTAGTAGAGATGATACCTTATTCTCGAGAAAATAAAGGGTACAAATATTTATGAACAGTTATAGACTGCTTTGCTAAATATGCATGGGCCATATCAATAAAAAAGAAATCTGCTGAAGATGTAACTAAGGCGATGGAGATTGTGTTTGTTTCGAGTATACAAATTCCAAAAAATATTCAAAGTGATCAGGGAAAGGAGTTTTACAATTCCAAGTTTAAATCTCTAATGAAAAAATATTGTATTAATCATTATTCCACCTTTTCTAATATGAAAGCTTCCATTGTAGAAAGGTTTAATAGAACATCAAAAGGGAAAATGTGGAAAGCCTTCAGTATGCAAGGAAATTACAAATTTTTAGATATCCTACCTCAGATTTTACAAGAATATAACTCACCATTTCATACAACAATTGGTATGAAACCAATTGATGTTTGTAATAAAAAATCGGAAAATCACTTGCTAAACAATGTGTATTCTTCTGTTCGGATTAAAATGCGAAAGCAGAAGTTTGAAGAGGACAATTTTGTAAGGATATCTAAACAAAAAACAGCATTTTCAAAAGGTTACAAGCCAAATTGGTCGAGTGAAATATTTAAAGTAGTCAAGATTCAGAAGACGGATCCATATACATATTTACTTGGAGATCTAAAAGGTCAACCTATCAGTGGCTCTTTTTATGCTGAAGAGCTTCAAAAAGTAAAATATCCAGATGTATACCTTGTGGAAAAAGTATTAAAAAGAAAAGGAAATAAATTGTAAGTAAAGTGGCTGGGATTAGATGAATGCAGCTGGATTGACAAAACGGATATTGCATAATGTATTTAAAGAAAAAAACACTTGCTGTTATAATATACATTTATTAATTTTTTTTACAAAAACTGTGTATTTTATATATTTATTGTACCTCTACATTTAAAATATATTTATTTCTCACATACTGTTGTTTTTCTTTAACCTAAACTTACTAAATAGTACTAGTGCTAATGTTACAAATAGACATTAAATTTTCTTCTATTATCATTTTGTTATATTACATTCAATGGCTGTTTTTTCTTATTCATCAAGGCTGTAGTGACCATAAGACTGTAAGGGAGTGTTCGCACTCCATCGCTTAATGTACACCTTTTGTCCTCCAATGAGCATAATGCTTTTTATTTATTAGTGAGGTTGTAACGTTATGTTTTTTAGATTGAATTATATAAAACGAAGAATATACACTTTTACTCTCTTTAAGTGTGTTTAAATAATCATTAAAAGTAAATTCGCTAACAGCTGTTTTTTTATTCCCTTTGACTTTTTAACCGTTATATCATTGTTTGTTATGTAAGAATACATTTTAGGTCTCAACCCAACAAATTCGACAATAGGATCTCCAAAGGTTTCATCTTTCAACAGACCGACTACTTTTTTATTTTTTTCATTATAACAGAAATGAGAAGTGGGAAAATTGCTTGTATCAAAATATTTTTGTAACTCTCCAGACATATCAGAATAAATATCTTCAGTCTTAATATTGTATAAAAATGAATCGGTATCGGTATAACATAAAGTAACATTTTCTATACCATATTTTTTCAAGAAAACATTGTAATGATAATGATACATCAAAACTTTGCCCAACTCTAACACTGAGAATCCTACATACAAAGGTTTATCAAAAATAATGCTTTCTTTTTCCAACTGAACCGCTGTAACATTATCTGCAAATATAATCCTGCCTTTAAAATTTGGTTTATTAACCTGACGATATAATAAATTTTCATTTGTTACTATTTTTAAATCAATTCTGTTACGCACGTTTTCTATAAATTTGCCGAAGCAACTATTATTCATTAATTTGTAAAAATCAGACTCGAATGTATTTTTTGCTGATGCTCTCATCTTTGAATTAATTTTTATATGTGGTGCCAACCAATTCTTTTGTTTAAACTTTAACACCCTGTGAATTTTTGTAATTTTTACCCCCAGTTGTAAAGCTTGTTTTAAATTCACATAATGTTCTATATAACGTGTTTTGGGTAGCAAAGACGTTAATAATTTAACATTTTTAGTATTAGGTGGGTTATTTTTTTCAGGTAACAAAGGTAGTTGAGAATGTTTATCATGAATTTCTACAGGGTATTCAATGTCAACATCTAGCACATAACCGGTTTCTGAATCGTTTTCTAGATCTAATATATTCAATTTTTCATCAGTCCACTCAAATTCGGCATATGGTAGAGAAAGGTTCATAGCGTAACCATAAAGATTGTTAACGTCTACATATAATAAATAATTATTGGGTTTTGTGGAATCATACTCATTTAAATATTTATTGTTAGCTTTAGCATACCGGGAAACGACTTGGCAAATACCTCCTCTTATCCCCTTTTCAAAAAACTGTACTATATCAATATCTTTTATTACGTCTAATTTTATTTTTGTATATTTTAACATTGCATTCCAAGACAACTTCGGTAAAGTAAAAAACCATGCGGGGTCAAGTTGATAAAGTTGTTGACAGAGATGTCGGAAGGTTTCAAAAACTTCGCACAACAGAATTACATCTGTTTTTACATATAATTCTGCATAATCTTTTAATGTTTGGATTTTAAACGTTTCCCAGACATTTCTTGCATGATCATAATCTACATCGCTAATGGATTGTTTTGTTAAATCATTAAAAAATGAATTTTTAGATGGTAGTTTTGTTTAATTTAGGCATTCAAACGAACTAAAATAATTATATGGAAATACACCTTTCCTTGTCTGCAATTTAACTTTGTTTTCATCATTAATAATACTAGCCATATTTGGAAATATTTCACTAATTGATTTTGATTGATTTTTTAAATTGTTTACTAATGTATCCAAACTTGATGAAAGAAATTTAAACGAGTCAACAAATCGTATTTTGGTTCTACACCCTTTATACTTTATGCTAAAACTTATATATTTTTCAGTATTACTGGGGATTACAAAAACATTTTCACAACGGTCTAAGAAAGGGATTATAAAATGAGAATCATAGCCTTGCAAGTTTTGCATGAAAACGGGTATAAAATCAGGCTTTTTTGCCCTTAAATTGCATGCATTATGTGCTGGTCCAATAAATTTTCCTGTAACGTGGCAATGCTGACCAACGCGATCGTTTTCATCTAAAGGTATTGACATAATATACAGTCTTTAGCAGAATAAAAGGCTGACTCTTCACTCATTTCTTCCATCGGAAGCGGATTAGCATATATATTATCCGCTTCAACAGCTATTTGTTCAAGTTTTTCTAAAAAAACTTGCATACAGTTTTCTCCTGTATAAATAAATGGTTTCAAATCAAACATATTAGACTTGACCAGAAGTGAAACAGTAAAGGCTCGATGCTCGTGTATAGCTTTGTTCCAAGGTGTTGACGGATTCGGACAAGCCCCTGAAATTGGTATTAAAAGAGATTCTATATCCGCATAAACTACAATTGGAATGGGTTGTGTATATTTCTCATGTTTAAATTCAATTTTATCTTCTTTCGGAAAATCAGATCGAATTGGTTTATGACTACGACAAAATAATTCATGTTTTCGCTTTCGCTCATCGCCATTTTTCCCAAACTTGTTCACATACGTCTTTGGAAATGTGGTCAGACATCTACGACATATAGTATATGCATGTTCTTTCAACGATATTTGAGAACTTCCTAATCGTGAAAGATTCGTAATCAAACAATAGTGAAAGTTTTCCCCATTTTGTAAAAACAATAAATCGAACATTTTATTCTATTTTTCCTTTTTACTAATTCTAATTGGATAAACATTATTTTTCTCGTCTAAGCCATAAACATTTATAGACACATTATTTAAATTTTCAAATCGCCTCACGTCCTTTATTGGAGTCCGGAACGATACCGAATCAAAGGAATATGTGGTTTGAATATTTTTGTATTCATTAAATTTATTTGATCTAATATCATCACTAAGTATAGCTAAACGGAAGCAATCATTAGTATTATTTTTTACATTTATAACACAACGTTTATCCTTAATTTTTTTAGGTAATTCAATATACTGGGATCCTCCAAAAGGTCTATATTTTGTTAAATGTAATCATATGTAGTTTGATAAAATATACATCCAACCAGAACCTTTTTTTTCAAACTCGTCCTGTTCCGCTAAAATTTTTTCAAAAGTTGTTTCAACATAATTTTCAACATTTATGCTAACATATATCGTATTACTTTTCGATTTAAAATTAAAATCCGTTCTTTCACTAATAGTGTTTCTGTTTTTCTTAATATATGTACATTCTAACATTACATTTATTTTATACGATTTCCAATCTTCAACATAAGAATTTAATAAATTTAGTAAGAGTTCTTTTTTATTGTTTAAAAATTCGGTAGCTACTAATTTTTTAATTTTTTATTATCGTTAGGAATGTATACGTCCTCAACCGAATTTCCTAAAGAAGCTCTAATAATCTCGTTTTCTTTAGCAATCGCCTTCTCTCGCATCTGTCTATCAAACATGCTATATTTTCTTTTTTTATTCGGTATTTCCATTGTGCTCACGTTGAACGTATAATTACTAATAACCCCACTAACAACTTGACAGTTTATTTTATGACGTTCAAAATTGAACTTTCTATTAAATTCTTTCCCACAGCTTTGACAATAAAAAAACAACCATTTACATCTGTGCCGTCTATTTGGAACCAATAACCCACATTTCTCACACGAATAATTGTTTTTATTATTCATTTTATTAAATCCTTAAATTAAATTAAACATAAATTATAACTAGGTCTTACACGATAGTAATATTTACATAAACGTTAATTCATATGAATTTTTCTTTTTCCTAGAATATTTAAATTTCAGTTGACCTAAAAACATAAAACATCAATTAGCTAAGTGTAGTAATGTTTTTACAACTTTATTAAGTATTTTAATAATAATTACCATCATACTGTGTTATATCTTCATCAGTTATAACGAACAGATATCTTTTCAGCAAATATGTCGTCCTCGTCAACTTCCAAGTTCTCAATAATGGCCTCAATGCTTAAGCCATATTCTGTCTCATTTTTTCTTAATTTTTTATGTTTTTCCTATAGTCAGTTCCCCAATGTTTCGTTCAATTTTTTAAGGAGAGACATCTGTAATATTTACAAAAATTAACAATTTTTTGTCATCTTTATGCAAGTATTAGTTCAAAAAAGTTAAAATGACTCACCTTTAGGAAAAAATGCACAATAGTCCAGAAAATTTTAATTATAACCTCACGCGGCGGCTGTTATCTGGGCGGCGTCCTTTCAAACAGATAACAGGCCCGTCGCGAGCTAAGGCATCGTAATCAAGCATTGATAAAATAGCAGCAGTACAACTCGGACGGCATCCTTTCAAGTAGATAGCAAGTAGCGAACGTCATCTCCCCACCACTGGGGGTTTGGAACTGACCGTTGTTCCTCCAACATCAAGACGACAATTATGAATGAACTTGAATGAAACAGCTGAACCAGTAAACTGGTATATCAGTACTATATAAGGCTTATGTATGTGGTGGGGGAAGAAAGCTTGATCAATGAATTAAATTGATAAATTATGAATGAAACAGCTGAGTAAATATAGCCTTGCTACAGCACGATGTAAACAAAGCGCTGTTGCCACATCTACAATCCAACGTTGCCATGTTGGGCATCTCACATCCGTTGACCCCTTGAAACCTCATAACACATCTCAAGGACACCCCCCTCACCCTAGAACAACACCCCACTCGCCCTCACAAGGCCGGTCAATGACCCTCGTGGTCACAGATAGCTCTGCTACAGCACGCTCAAGGTCATTTCCTTCGTGCTCCTGCTCAACCGGCCAATATTAACTACTTATTTTTATCCCTTTTTGTCAGAATTATAAAGATTATTGGTAAATTTTGGTTTAATTTAATACGGTGTTTTATGGATATTATATATTTTTTGTAAAATGTGCCTGTCAGGCTCACCGCAACCCGATCTTGAGGATCCTTCACCGCGCCCTACCCAGGGTTAAAGATCCCTCCCCCCGTAACATAGTGCAACGTAACGCAGTTATAATTTAACTTCGTGTTGAACAATACATAAAAAGTTCAGTGGAGAGATAAAACACTAAAACATCTTTATAACATCAACCTCTAGGGTTCTAAACCTTTTCTACCGCTTCTTGTTACCACACACTCATCCATCTTCTGACAGTCTTGATCTTACTCTTGCTTTCCGATGAATCCAAGCAAGGGCTGTGGTTGGATCAGACCAAAATACGGATTTGGGTAAGCTACTACCAAATTCAGATGTAACATTGGAGTGTAGTCTAGCGCCCATAAGAGCTGCTAGCAATCGCAACTTCGGAATAGTTATTTTGTTCAAAGGAGTGACTCTAGATTTGGCTTGCACTAAACTTAAAATAATACCTTTGTCAGTCTCCACTCGCAAGAAAATCACTGCAGCATAAGCCAACAGAAAACATGCAAACTCTTTGATAAAACAGATCCTGTGTATCCAATCAAACTTCTTGGAATTTTTACATATTTTAAGTGTCAAGCATTATGTTGTTTATGTTTGTTGCTATTTCTATGATATGTTTATGTATACATTATTTTACGTATTCTATTTATACATGCACATCTGCATGTATATTTTTGTATGGGTAGTTTATGGATAGTACGGATTCATAGTTGCATACTTTATTACTATACTTGTACATACTTTGTTTTTACACTTGTTTGTACACAGTTGTATACTTTACTATAGTTTACTTATATTTTATTAGATATAGTTTTTCATTCTTCTATTTATATATCCATAAATGTATGTTATATGTTGTATGTTATACACTTATTTCTATACATGAATGTTATACGACAAATTATTATGTCAATTGATTATGTACATATGTAATTAAATACGCGTTATGTCGTAGGACGGTACGCGTAGAAATAAAGTTACTCGTTACAGGGTTACTGTAATGAGAAAGCAAGAAGTGTCAAGCATTTCCTAAATTGTTGCTCTGTTTTTTCATCGACTTCTTCTTTCCAAGATAATTTTTCCTCCCAAGTCTATTGAAGTAATAATTTAGGAAGCAAAACAACAGGACATGTAAAACCAATAGGTCAAAAAGACGATTTGTCAATGAAAGCATTGTCTTTTTTGTTATCTTTTCCACTTCAAATTCCAAATTTTCCATACATAAGCTAAGAGTATCCATTTTAGTGTTCCAAGACAAACCTAAAACTTGACAGAGCTTATCTTCTTGAGAATGAGAAAACTCCCACCCTCTCAGATCGAATTGCCTTTGCTTCATGATCTCCTTGGCTTGATTTCTGAAATATTCCGCCTCTTCCAAGTTCGGTAAGCTTGCTAAACAATTATCTACAAAAAAACTGCGCTTAAGCCTAGCTGTGGTATCTCGAAATTCTAGCCTCTGACATAAATCAGAGTTAGAAAGTAAATGTTGAATAGATGCCCCTAAAAGATAAGGACTACATACGACTCCAAATCCGTCATCACCTTTCCATAAAAACTTAAGAAATCTTTGTCCGAATCTCGCAGTTGAATTTGAAGAAAAGCCTTCCTTATATCGGCAGACACCCCGATACGATCAGCACGAAATCGGGTGAAAATGGAGGGAATTTGTTCAATAAGATTCAGTCCTTTTTCAATACAGTCGTTAAGAGCAGGTGAACCTTTTTCGTGGGCTGAGGCATCAAAAACCGGTCTTATCCTAGTTGTAGGAAGATAATGGCTTGGTTTAGATACATCTGAAGCTGGAACTTTGATAATTTCTTCAGTGTGAATCAGGTTTTCTTTTCTCAGTTTCTTGAGAGTAGAGTTCAATCGCTGCAACGCAAGTTAGTAGTTTTCCTTAACTGGTGGTGGTCCTCGATCCAAAGTAAATTAACTACATACCTCTGATTTTCATTGATGGTTGTGGTTTCCAAAAAATTTTTCTCGACCTCTTTCTGCCTTTCTTCTTTATTTCGTTGTTCCCCTGGATCGTTAATACCCAGAGAATCTAAGGTCTAAAGATCGGAAAGTTTAAGATCATTAACTAACATAGAGGTAGTTACCATAGCGATTTCTGAATGAACGGCACCTTCCCCATTAAAGTCCATCCAATTTTAGTCTCTATTGCTACGAGACCAGAGCTAAGAATTTTTCTCTTACCTGTTATTAGTTTCCCGGCTACATCTGCTCCAATCAGCAATTAAATTGGACCTCCTTCACCCAAATCAGAAAGAGTTATCATCTCTTCGGCGAGCTCTTGAATCCAAGGCCCGTCTTCCACTGGGGCGATGTTCTCACAAATTTCATTCTGTTCTAAAACTTCAAATTTGCAGTTGTAAGAATGGCTTAAATTTGATAAATAGACAGTGAAAACATTATGGTTGATGGGTTCTGACGTAATAACACCAAAAACGGTATGTTGCAATATTTCTTGCCGTACCGCTGAATATTGCAAATTCTCCGCTGTTCTAGACAAAATATAGGATCGTTGAGAAGAAGTATCAATTAAAGATCTTACCACTTTATAGGAGTTGTTATTTTTCATAACTGCTCTCAACCTTTGCAGCATAACCTTTCGAGTACCAGATAAACTAGCGAGGGATTCTATCTTCGGGATAAATTGTGATGATTCTGAACTGACTGACTCTATCTTCTTTTCCTCTCCTGAAACATTATCACAAAGTAAAACAAAATGGGTTTTCTTACAAACTATGCATCTTGGTTTCCTCCTGCAGAATTTACCGCCCTGACCACGTTTTAGGCAACAAAAGCACACTTTATTACTCACTACAATTTTTTTTCTGTTATCCAATGATAGACTTTGGGCTTTAATGCAATCCTGAGGCTTGTGATTACCTCCACAGAATATACACTCTTTATCATGAGATGCAGCAACGAGTGAGGTAGCTGTAGGTGATTTTTCCGCAGGAGCAGAAAATTTGCTTACCTTTCCCTTTCTGGCATCGCCCGGTGAAGATAGTTTTATTCCTTCCATAGCTAAACTTACCTTTTGATCACCTTCTACTTCGGTTCTCAAAAAATTCATGAGCTTATCTAGCTTACTCTGTGAGGTTTCTCCCCTGTAATTAGCGCTACCTCCGGTGATAGAAAGCGTTCGCTCCCACAACCTAAGAATATCTTCCAGTAAAGAAGAAGCTACTAAGGGCAAAAGGATTGGAGCACAATTTTCCGCCGTAAACCCAAGAGTATATAAATTCCTAAGGTGACATTGCAACTTATCGTACAAAGCAGATAGAGGCATCTTATTAGGACTAACAGTATTTTCCAAAATAATACTTATATTAGAGATCTCTAATATAATACTCAGTAAGCATATCATCTCTACCAAACCTGTCTTTAAGAGCCTTTATCATATCCGGGTACATTTCTCCAGTTTCAGGACAACTTTGAACAACTTCACGAGCTGGAGAATCAGGTGCAGTCAGTAGCCATAACTAAATATTGTACCTTTTCATCGGGATCTATCGTCATGGCTATCTTCTTGAACTGGGACCAAAACAATAACCAATCTTTTAAATCGCCATTATATTCCTTAAACTTTAACTTTGGCAATTTATAGTTGAACTTTTGGCGGAGCCCAACACCTGATTTATCTGAAACAGAATCAATGTCAATTTGGGAAACTTTACCACCTTCTCCGTCGATTACCTTGAACAGTTTATTCATAGCATTTTTAGTCTTGTAATAAGTTGCTATGTACTCGTCTACCCTTTCCAGTTCAGTATCGAGTTCCTCTTCGGTGGATGCTCCTGCAATCATTAATTCATAAATTATTAAGTTTTTAGAGCCTAAAATTTCAAACCTCATGTCCAGTAGCATTGCTTGTACGTCTATATCATCGAGATCAGCTTTACTAATGATAAGCTCTTCAATACGTTTACATATTTTAGTGAACTCTCGACGAATCGCTGCTCTGGACTTGATCTCTACTTCTAATCTCTTACCCATTCTATATGTCTGATTGAACTATAGGATACCAAAAAAGAAAGTTCAATACTCACACAAGAGTCCTGTCACGGTCGCCACTATTTTATGTTTTGTGAGAAATGAAAGAATAGATCGACTAAAACGATGTAGGTCATTCATTTCATTGTGGCGACCGTGACAGGACTCTTGTGAGGATTGAACTTTCTTTTTAGGTATCCTATAGTTCAATCAGACATATAGAATGGGTGAGAGATTAGAAGCGGAGATCAAGTCCATACAAAAACAAATATGCTTTTAACATCGATGTTTTAACTATAACAAAGTTGTTTTTAACATCGATGTTTTTGACAAAAACGAAAGTGTTTTAACATCAATGTTTTAAAAATATCCAAGTTTTTTTTTTCATCCATGAAATACAATACAAAAACAAATATGCTCTTAACATCGAATTTTTGTCTATAAAAATTTGTTTTAACATCGATCTTTTTGTCCAAAACATCAATGTTAATTCATATTTGTTTTTACAGAAAACATCGATGTTTTAAAAAAATAAGTTATTAACATCGATTTTTTTACAAAAACAAATATTTTTTAATATATATGTTTGCTTTTGACAACAAGGAAAATTTTTTAATTTAACATCGATGTTTTGGACAATACTAATTTTACTAATAAACTAAGTAATAATACTACACTACTAAAAACTAGTATGATAGGTTATATAAGTTGTATTAGATATTAATAATACTCTTTTCATTTTCTGATTGGACCGCTATAAACTTTTTTCCGGATTCATGCCTATTTTTTATTTTCTTAAAATTATAAACGGAATAATATTTAAAAGTTTATATCCAAATTATTTCCAATCACGACCAATTATTATCATTAATAATAATAGTTATTTAAAGGTATCGTTTCCGATCATAAGAACTGGTCCAATTATTTTTTTCGTTTACATATCAGCAAAATTCAAAGTAGACAGGATTATGTTTAACATCTACAGTTGTTATCTAAAGTAATTTAAAATACTCACCGGACTAGAAAGAACCTTAGCGTACTAATGTTGTGGTCTGACTGAAGGCATAAATCAGCTGACACAGAAGGCTCGGTTTGTGGGGAAATGGCCAAAGGGTTCCATAACTAGGTCAACCCTTTGCTCTAGGGCATCTGCTCGTTACCCTATTGTTTAAATATCAATATATATGCTCTTAACATCGATGTTTTTGACAAAAACGAAAATGTTTTAACATCGATGTTAAAATCATTAATGTTTTAATAATAAAAAGTTGTTTTTAACACCTATGTTAAGATCATATATATTGATGTTTTTGTCCCAATCTTCGATGTTAAATAAAAACATTTTCCTTTTTGTCAAAATCAAACATATATATTAAAACATAGTTGTTTTTGTAAAAAAAATCGATGTTTTCTGTAAAAACAAATAGGTATTAACATTGATATTTTGGACAAAAACATCGATGTTAAAAACAACTTTGTTATAGTTAAAACATATTTGTTTTTGTCCAAAACATCGAACTTAAAACATAGTGTTTTTGCCGAAAACATCGATGTTTAAAACAAATTTTTATTGTTTAAACATTAATGATTTTTGCATCGATGTTAACATTGATGTTTATTGTCGAAAACATCGATATTAAAAACAATTTTTTTAAATCATCGATGTTTTTTAAAAACTGTTTATTGTTAGAACATCGATGTTAAGAGCAACTTTTTTTTAAACATCGATGTTTTTTTGTTTTCTGAAAAACAATATATCGATGTTTAGGACAAAACCATTGATGTTAAAAAAAACTTTGTTATAGTTAAAACATCGATGTTAAAAGCATATTTGTTTTTGTATGCAACATCGATGTTAAAAGGAAATTGGTTATTAGTAAAACATCGATGTTAAAAAATATTTGATGATGTCTAAAACATCGATGTTAAGAGTATATATATTGATGTTTTTCGTCCCAAAATTCGATGTTAAAACATATTTGTTATTGTCATTAATAATAAGAACCACTTTTTAATGTTAAAAAATCGATGTTTTTAACATTGATGTTAAGAGCATATGAATTGATGTTTTTTGTCCAAAACATCGATGTAAAAACAACTTCTTTTAAAACATCGATGTTTTCTCCAAAAACAAATATGTTTTAACATCGATGTTTTGGACAAAAACATCAATGTTAACATGTATTTGATGTTGTTCAAAACATCGATGTAAGGAGCATACAAATTGATGGCTTTGTCCAAAACATCGATGTTAAAACATATTTATATTTGTCAAAAACATCTATGTTAAAAACAACGTTTTATTGTTAAAACATCGATGTTTGGACATAATAGCATATTTATTGATGTTTCTGTCCAAAACATCGATGTTAAAATATTTTCGTTTTTGTCCAAATCAAACATAGTTATTACAACTTATTTGTTGTTTTGAAAACATCGATGTTTTCTGTAAAAACAAATATGTATTAACATTGATGTTTTGGACAAAAACATCGATGTTAAAAACAAATTTTTTATAGATAAAAATTCGATGTAAGCATATTTGTTTTTGTATATATCATGGATGTAAAAAAAAACTTGGATATTTTTGAAACATGGATATTAAAATACTTTCGTTTTTTTCAAAACCATTGATGTTAAAAAAAAGTTTGTTATAGTTAAAACATCGATGTTAAGAGCATTTTTGTTTGTTAAAAGGAATTTGGTTATTGGTAAAACATCAATGTTAAAAAATATTTGATGTCTAAAACATCGATGTTAAGAGCATATATATTGATGTTTTTTGTCTCAATCTTCGATGTTAAAACATATTTGTTTTTGTCATAACTTTGATGTTAAAAACAACTTTCTTTTAAAAACATCGATGTTTTCTGCAAAAAAAAATAAGTATGTTTGAATATCGATGATTTGGACAAAAACATCGATGTTAAAATGTATTTGATTTTGTCCAAAACATCGATGTTAAGAGCATATATATTGATGTTTTTTGTCCAAAACTAGGATGGTAAAAACAACTTTTTTTAAAACAAGGATGTTGTTTTAATCATTTATGTTTTCTGCAAAAACAAATATGTTTTAACAATAAAAAGTTGTTTTTAACATCGATGTTTTAGCTAAAATTAAGATGTTTAGGTCCTAACAGTTGATTATTTAATAAATAATTATGTAAAACCTACTATCTAGAAAACATCGATGTTTTTATATATTAATAATGAAAAATAAACATGATTTACACTCAAACACTGATTTAAATACGTTTGGGCACTAATATGTTAAGGTTTAAAGAACATATAAATTAAAAACATCGATGTTCTTGAACATCGATGTTTTGTGGTCGATGTTTAATCGACATCGATGTTTTGATTGTAAAAATCAATCAATCAATGTTTTGAATGTTCAAAACATCGATGTTTTGCCTTCGATGTCGCATCTCTAGTAGTCATAATCCTATTGTTGGGTTTCATTACTTACTCTTTTTTACTTACTAACACTAATTGGGATTGGTGGGGATATCTTAAAATTTTCTGTTTTATAAAATTGGCAACTGACTTCATAAATAACGCTAAAGACTGGTAAGGCAGGATGTTTTATTGAACGGTCACTAATAATCTATTTCGAAGCACAAGCTACCCACAGCCAATATACTGCAAGAAACAATATAGGTAATTAGTTGTTAAGGCAGGATAGGACTGTATAATCTAATTCGAAGCACAAATTCCATAGGGAATATACTGCAGGAAACAGAGGCAATGCAATAAAAAAATCACACAGTTGGACGCAGCTGGAATCTGTTTTAATATTCCCTTGGAGGTATCTTCTTCTTAAAATCTAATATTCTAACGGTCTACTACAAACTATAAATCGTAATTGTAAATGCCCACGTGTCTCGACAAACAGGGAAAATGCAATTATCTTTTAGTTTACATCTTCTTGTTATTAGGTTTAGGGTTACCCGACGGTGATCCTAAAAAAAGCATTACCAAGAAGAGTACTTTCCTTGCTAAAACCTGTTGAAGTGAACTGCTGTGTTTTGATACCGAATTCGGAAAAATAAATATAAAATTGAAATATATATTATATATTCAACTGAAATGTTTATTTCTTCTGGATTGTAAACATTGAATGTTACTATAGAAAATATTTAAAAACAACAAGTGAAATATCTTACCATCTTTTTTTAAGTGTATGGGTGATTCTAAAATTTTGGTGGTATGGGGCACTTAATTTATATGGAATTTCAAAGTCATCTTTTCTTATGTTTCTGGTTGTAAATGGCATGATCACTTGCTCCCAACCAATGATGTAAAGTGTGCCTATACTTATATTCATAGTTTTAGAGATAATGATTTTCAACGAAAGTAATATGATAGGGAGTGACAAAATGTAATATATGACATTATTACATTAATTTAAACCTTTAAAAATTCTCTAAATTTTAAAGTCTCGTTTCTTCTAAAGTCCTTCTCGTTCTTATATAAGTAGAATGAGTTTCATCACTATCATAAACAACAATAAAATGCATTATTAACTTATAGAATTGCTTAGACCTTCTCAGAGACATTTTCTTAACCTATTAAAAAAATACACAAACATTTAAAGAAACATAATACCACATTTGACTATAGTGTGCCCTGAAATAGCAAAAAATGAAAAAAAAAAAAAAAAAACGCAAATTCTTGGAAACAGTAATCTCTCACTTCAGTAAATAACCTCTACTCTTAAAAGGTTCAAGCCCAAATCAATTTCTTTTTGCTTTCACTCACCTATACATATATGAAATATGTAATAAGGGAAAGTATTGCGATCGTTAAAAATTTCGACCTCCGGTTTTCAACGGAAATACACGTTTTGGGGTCCCCTGAGTCCAAATAACCAAGTCCCGCCAAATGGTACGTGTGTGTGATTTGATTGTGTTAAAAAGGAATAGTATATAATTAATTCGACGCTTTATAGCTACTGAGCCACAGCAACGCGTGGCTCGGAGTGCTCCCATTTAATAAGGAAAACGTATTAAATAAATACGTTCATATCACAATAAGATATTGTAGCTACAGTAGGACCTCCATTATCCGGACCTCGATTAACCGGGGATCCAATTAACCGGGGTCCCGAGGAGCCAATTTTTTTAATAAGCTTTTTTTAACTTGTATGCCATAATTTTGTATGTATAATATTTAAAAAAAATGTATACGTAATTATTTAACGATCGAAATAAAACGATAAATGGAAAGCGAGTATTGTATTATGAGATGTTTCCGGTATCTACTAGGTACTCCAATTCATAATCTAGAAATGGTATTGTTTTCAAGTCTTTCCAGGAAACTTCCTGTTTGGCTACAAAAAAAAAAAAAAAAAAAAAAAATATCAGTCCTGCTTCAGCAACAGGCAACAAGCAGCCCCCGTGACGTCTCATGCAAGATCTCTGGCAGAAGTCACCGCATCTCGCCCGACTCCTCCAATTGCTCCCACTCCTGCTGAAACCAATTCCCTTAATCAATCTTTATTCGAACAAATAAACAAATTAACTTATACAGTTGACATTCTATTTAAAAAAATAAGTAAAATTGAGTCATCATTTTTTAATATTAATAACGTTGAATCAAGAAGAACTTGTTTCGTCATTACATGCTAATAACAAGGAAGTTACAAATAATACTGATACTGTTTCTATAGATGCAAATAAGAACAAAATTACGTCAATGGTTGTGCCAAATGTATCCACATCGATTACTAATTTAAGAAATAGACCGGTACCCCAAAACCACATTGAAAGTACTTAACCAAAGTACTTCCTCTCAATGCAAAACACCTCAATCAAATAGTAAGGAGGATGCTGTCACTCCCCAACGCTTTAAACCCAAAATCCTTGTAGACAAAGATCTTCCATCTACTAATATCCATCTCTCAACTGAGCTTCAAGCAGTGGCAGTGCGAATCCACAGTCCTTAATTATTCACAGTATGCTCTTTATATTTACATCCTGGCCAACTACTTTCCCTTCAACAAATAGCTGACTTGTACTCCCAACTAATAACCCCACTATTGTTATTAACAGATGCCAACAGCCATAACCCACTCTGGTTCTGATCTAGTCTAGACACAAGGGGAAGAATCATAGAATCATTTTTGGATCATAGTGGCCTAATAATCTTAAATAATAATCATCCGACCCACATCAACCCAACTTCTGGTAGCCTCTCCTATATCGATCTAACTATTGCAAGTCCCTGCCTTCGAATACGTAGCACCTGGAAGGCAGCTCAAGATCTTTATAATAGTGACCACTATCCACTTATTACAGACTTTATAGACCGGCATATCCCCCCGCAGCAACCTGTCAGATGGAAACTTCGTGAGGCGGACTGGGATTCCTATAGATCAAAAGCCAACTTTCCTAAAGATTTTCTTGAACCATCTGATTTTAACGAAGTAAAAAATACAATTAAAGAAACGATCCTCAACGCTGCATCAAATTCCATTCCCAAAACGAAACCTTTTTACAATAAAATCATAGTCCCTTGGTGGTCTAAGGAGTGTGAATCTGCTGTAAAACTTCGAAAAAGAGAATTGAGGAAGTTTAAACGTTGCCCATGCACAGATCATCTTGAAAATTATAACATAGCTAAAACAAACGCCAGGGACATAATACGAAAAGCGAAAAAAGAATCTTGGAAACACATCTTGACGCAAGTAAACATGAACACTCCTTCAAAAGTAATGTGGGATGCAGTAAAGAAAATCACCGGACGTGGATATACTAAACAGATTACCTTACTAAAAGATAGAAATAATATAATAACTGAACCCAAACTCATTGCCGATACTTTAGGATCCCAATACAAATTCATTACTTCCATTGGTGCCAATCTAGTTAAACAATTCATACAAATCAAAAAAGCGAAAGAAGAAACAACACTAGCTATACATATATATATCCGCTTTCACCAATAAACAACCCATTTTCTTTTTCGGAATTTTTAACTGCTTTAGCCTCAAGGAAAGATTCTTCCCCAGGGCCAAATAATTTAACAATTAGCATAATCAAGAACCTTTCTTTTGAAAACATAAAACTCGTCTTAAAATATATAAATAAAATTTACACCAACTGCTTGTTCCCTGATTCATGGCGGCAATCAATTGCGATTCCGATACTGAAAAGAGACAAACCAACAGACGATCCCAAGAGCTACCGCTTAATCTCATTAAAATGTACCGAATGCAAACTTCTAGAAAAGATGGCTATCAATAGATTAAACTGGATATTTGAAAAAAGAGGATCACTCGACAAATGGCAAAGCGGCTTTCGTAAAGGTCGAAGCACAAGGGACAACCTAGTTAGACTAGAGACGGACATCAATGAAGCTTTTAACAAAAGGGAGAAGGTCCTAGCTGTTTTTATTGACCTGGAAAACGTATTTGATAGAGTGTGGAAGAAGCAAATACTAGACGTTTTATTGAGCATAGGTATTGACGGATACATGCTAGCACTAATAGACAATTTTTTAAAAAATAGAACTTTCCAAGTGAGAAACGGTTCAACTTTGTCGGAGTCTTTCATGCAGGAGAATGGCGTTCCATAAGGAAGTGTGTTGTTATCAGCAGCTCTTTTCTCAATAGCGTTGAATCCACTACTCAGAATCATACAAACACCGGTCAAGTCTATGCTCTATGCGGATGACTTAGTAATTAACTGTGCAGGAAAATCAATCCCGGAACTATATAAAACTATTCAGAAAATATTGAACCGAGTCAATGACTGGTTGACAACGCATGGATTCCGTATATCTATCAAAAAAAACCGTCAGCGTACGTTTTACAAAGAAAAAAACATTACCACTACCCACACTTAAAATTGAAGATACTGCCATTGCTAATCAGGATTCCGTAGGTTATTTAGGCCTCACCTCTGATTACAGATTAAATTGGACTGAAAATATTAAACTACTTAAAATAAATTGTCTAAGATCACTAAACCTTCTTAACTATCACTAAAAATGCTTGACCAACACGTCTTGGGGCGGTGACAGGAAAAGCATGTTAACTCTGTACCGAGCCTACATTAGATCTAAACTCGACTTCGGATACATTGCTTATGGATCTGCATACCCCAGAACTCTCAAGATGTTAGATAGCATACACCACAGTGGATTAAGGTTAAGCACAGGAGCCTTCCGTTCCAGCCCTACTTTGAGCATTTGCTGCGAAGCCGGAGAACCTCCACTTGAATTCCGAAGTACAATCATATCACTCTCATATTACATTTCTTTAATATCCTCACAACATCCACTAAACGACCTTCTCTTAAAATACATGACACCCACCAACGAACAAAACAGTAACGCATTAAGGAAATCCTATCCCAGAAGAGTCTTTTCCTCCCTCACAGAATTGAACATAAGAATCCCGGAAATATTACCCAAAACCATAACAACCAAGGAGCCTTGGACAATACCACAGCCAAAAATTGATTTATCTTTAGTGAAACATATAGAAAATCACACTCCACGCATAGTTTTTAAAAAAGAATTTCAAATAATTAAAAATGAGCTCACTGATTCCACACATGTTTACACTGACGGCTCGAAGAATGAAAACGGAGTAGGAGCTGCCTTTACCTATGACCATCAAACGCATTCCTTCTCGCTAAATTCAGATTGCAGTATATTCACAGCAGAACTTTTATCAATCTATAAGGCACTATCAATAATCATACCAGGTAATAATAAAATCGTGATATTTTCCGATTCCCTATCCGCTCTAAAAGCTCTAAGCAACCTATATTCTACACACCCACTCGTACTGCACATCTTCGAGAAGATAGACAGCCTAAAGAGGATGAACATCAGCACAGTTTTCTGCTGGATACCGGGTCATACCGGTATTGAAGGTAATGAGGAGGCTGACAGAGAAGCTAAGAAAGGGATCACAGAAGGCTTTTTTTTCAGAATCCACTATGCTTAAGTCCCCGCATTGGATTTAAGCCTCAAACTAAAGCACGCTGTTTGGACATCGTGGGAATCATTAAGGGATGCTCAAACCGATAACAACCCTTTTTAAGGGTACTAAAAAGAAGCGTTCAGCCATGGAGCACCTCATTTTCTGGAAACAGAAAGGAAGAAGTGGCCCTAACCCGACTGCGGATAGGACATGCAAGATTCAGCCAGTAATATTTAATGAAAGGAAAGACCCTCTCCATATGTGAAGCTTGTGGAGTAAGAAACACTGTAAATCATGTTTTAGATGAATGCTTAATTTATGAAAAACAAAGGGAAGAACAAATGTGTGAACTTCTGGGAAACGATCCTTTTACCATATCAAATTTACTTCAATGTTTAAGGGCCACAAAACTGATTAATCTTATTTAAAAATACTATAAAAATATTAATATCTTCTTAAAGTAGTGACGATAATATTGTCTGAAAAATAAAATAAAGTATAATAATTTATTAGAAGTTAATAATAATCATGTAATAATAACTTTACCTAAATCGTTCTAGTATTATCCTATCTACCTTCCAGTATTAATCTAAATTGTATCTATCTATCCAGTATTAATTTAAATTGTCAAAAAACTAGAATTAATCTAAATTTTTGACCAGTACTAATCTAAATTGTTAACCAGTACTAATCTAAGTTTTTAACGAGTATTACTAATTAATTATTAGTAATATAAATATTAATAAATATTAATATATACTATTATTAAGTATTAGTATTAGTAGTATTAGTATTAGTATAGTGAAAACGCAGGGTTTTGCTTGTAACTCGCAAAGGATGGGGATAATTGGAAAAGTGTATACATATAACAAAAAATGTTCGTCTCGACAAACTGAAAAAAGCGATACCTTCGAAAAAGCCCAGCAACCATTTTCGCTGAGAATTACAGTTTTTCGCTTACAACTCTCAAACGATAGGGTTAATCGAAAAAATGTTTATGACCGAAAATGAGCTCCTTGAAAATCTGAAATTATTTCGACCATTTAGATGCTTCTACGACCATTTAGATTTCCAATAACCGCGGTTTTGCGCTTATAACTCGTAATCGCAAATGAAATGAATGATTTGTATATTTTTCCGGAGTAGTTGTTAAGGAAAGCTTTGAAATGATGCTTCGTTCATAAAATTTGATGTAGTATTAAGGAAGTTAATATAGAATTCTGTGTAAAACTATCTCAATATGTGCGGTATTTATTTCAATTATTTTTGAAATGGCAGTGTAATATAGGAGGCAGTGGAGGTGGGGGTAAGATTAGGCCGGATGCGTACACGCACTTGGCTTCTGAATGTCGTGTGTAACACTTTGTGCTGGTGAACCTTGTGCTGTTAGCGCCATTTTGCCGTTACATGTGCTTGAATAATCCTTTAATTGGTAAGGGATGGTTTCGAACATTGGTTTCGAACCTTTGTGCAGTCAACACGTCTCGTCAGGTTCCTTTCATTGGTAAAGGATATCTTCGTACGCTGGTTTGAAGTTAAGACTGTTTCTAAATGCAGGTAACTCTGGTTCACCAAAATCCTTTTATTTCCTATTCCTGGTTCTCCTTTCAGACCAGAATCTTGTAAAGGATGCAGTGAAAGGTGGAGATAAATTCCGTAAGTCTACCATGTTTGTACTTAATAATTACATTTTTACTTATATTGCTTTGTATTCTCATTTTTTTTTCCCTTCCATAGTATCCCTATGGGAGGGTCGTGTATTTCTAAATTTTTACAGATTCCATGCCCTTAGGCATACTACCTGCATAGATGTTTTTTTTTTTTTTACAGTAATAGTAATCAATCTGTATGTTAAACTCTTCTAGCTTTACACAAAACGAATCAAAGGCGAAAAACGAAAAAAACAAAACAGAAATAAACAAAACAAAAATAAAAGTTCAAAACACCACTGGGTGTGGTGGAAGATAAAGTCCATTTGTTCTTCTGCCGGGTCTTCTGTCTTCTCTGGAGTCAATTCTGAAGGTTAATTAATTTTGAAAATTTTAGTAGTTCCAATTTATATTTTTCAAATAACTTGTTTTAACTTGTTTGCCGGAGTAGGCCATGTGTCGCCCTTCATCATGATTGTTTTTATTAAGTGTCCTCTGTTGTGTTCGTGCAAGTGACAGTCATATAAGATATGTTTAAAAGTTTGTGGAGTTTGTCCGTCACAGTCACAAGTGTTTGTGTTACAAAGGTGAAACCGGTTCAAATAGTGTTTTGTTTGTCCGTGTTCTGTCAGTAATTGTGTTAGTTTGTAATGTGTGCTTTTTGGATTTTCATGATTTTGTTGTGTGATTATTGGGATATATTTGTGTAAAGGTCGTCCTTTAATTGCTTTCTTGGCCAATACGTCAGCTCTCTCATTGCCTTCGATGCCACTGTGTCCTCTAATCCACGTCAGTCTAGTTTGAATTCCTTTGTCCATGATTTTGATTAAGTTTTTCTTCAGTTGTGATGTCAGTGAGTCATATGATTTGAAGTTTTTGACTGAGTATATCAAAGATCTGTTGTTTGTAAGGATGTTATACGAATATGTCTTGTTTCCTGTCAGGCTTAAAATGTACTCTGTGGCCTTAACTACTGCCAGTTTTTCCGCCTGATTGTTGGTGCAGTTTGGTCCTAATTTATATTGTTCCTCGTGCCATGTGTTTTTGTCATAAAAAGTCAGTGCGCATCCCGTGTTCTGATCATCTTTTTTTCCGTAAGTGTATATGTCAATGTTAAAGTTGCCAATGTCTGTGGTGGTTATGAAATCGGTTAATTTGGCGTGTATTGAGGGATGTATCCAGTGTTTGGTTGGCAAGTTGGTTTCAATTTCGTCGTTTCTTATATCCTTGTAGTTCATTCCTTGTTTTTTAATTGTGTAGATTGTCGCTATTTCATTTATTTTAAGGTGAATTGGTAATATCCCCGCAAGAACACATGCGGCGTCATATGAAATAGTACGAAAGGCCCTACTAATCCTAATTCCCATTAATCGCTGAACCCGTTGTAACTTTTGTAGATTAATGGATTTGATAGCCGCTGAATCCCAGACTGGTATGGCGTAAAGAAGTTTAGGAATAATAGCACCTTCATATATGGTTTTTAGGGCTTCTGCCTTAATTCCCCATGTGTTTCTTGAGGCGATGGTCAGTCCGTTCACGGTCTTTAGCGTCTTATTAACTACCTTGTCTGTTTGTGCTTTCCAATTTAGTTTTCTATCGAATGTTAGACCTAAGTATGTCATCGTGTCAGTTTGGGAGATTGCTTTAGAGTATAGCCGAATGTTTAAAATTGGAATTTTTCTTTTCTTAGTAAAAGTAATATATTTTACAGTACAGTACAGTAGTACTGCTCAAATTTAAAAAGCGAGAATATCTCAAAAATAAAATAATATCGAAAGTAACAAAATCGAGAATAACGTTGAAGCCATGTACGAAGGCATAAACAGAATTCGTAAACGGTCGGGCCCGGTTACAACTGGAATTAGGGATGAAAACAACAATATCCTGGCCGATCCGGTAGACATCTTAAGACGGTTCAAGGATTATTTCGATAGTATTTTTTTTTTTTTTTGCTTCAATCTTCGATTCACACCTGTCACCCAGCGTGACAATCAGCGAATGTGTTGTTTACAATTATTGAACTTAGTGCATTTTAGGCATGATGAAAGGAAGGTGCCCAGCAGCACCTCTATCCGGGCTTGATACCTTACGTGAGCAGGTCCCTCATCCAGCTTCTTTTTAGCCGCCTAGCTACAGGCATATCAGCCGTGGCCATGTCGTCAATTAGTGTATTGTTATGTCCGTATAATTTAACAAAAAATCGTGAATAAAGAGTTCGTATGTGTTGTTCGATAGTAGGTTGTTGTAAGTCTGTATGTAAAGTTTTATTATTTACGTACCAGAGAGCGTTCGTTATTATTCTCAAAATTTTTGATTGAAAAGTTTGTAATTTTCGTAAGTGCATCCTCTTTGTTGAGCCGAAAATCTGTGAGGTGTATGTCCAAATGGGTTTAAGTAAGTGTATGTGTTTAGTTTATGTTCTATTTTTAATTTTGGCGATTTAGAAAAAAGAGAGAACAGTGTTTTCAGTCGTTTGTTAAGAGTCTGTCTTTTCATTTTTACATGTGGGCCCCAAGTCATCCTTCTGTCGAACAGAAGTCCCAGGTAGCGTACTGAGTCCGTCTGAGGTATTTGATTGTCTCCTATGTAAACTGGTGGGCATGTGTCGCGTCCCATATTCAATATGTGTGCGGGAATATTATGAAAAATCGGTGTAACCGCTCTGACCCACCCCCTTAACCCCATTTTCGGGCTACAGATATCATACCTCGAAAGCGTACAAATTGAACGAGAGCGGAGTTTTAGGCAGTCTAAAAATTGCAAATTAAATCGAAAGAGTAGAAAGGACTAATTAGATCGAAATATTAAAAAAAAAAAAAAATCGAGCGTAGCCGCGGCTCTAAGGGTAGAAGCTAATTATCGGTGATGGAAATTGGATAAGGCCAAAAATAGGGGGTAGGTGCAGGACCCTCCCACCTTCCCCGTCCTCCGCCCCTCGGCTAGACAGCAATTTCGTACCTCGAAAGCATACAAATTGAACGGGAACGGAGTCTTAGGCAGTATAAAAATTTCTAATTAAATCGAAAGAGTAAAAAGGAGTAATTTAATCGAAACATTGATAAAATTTAAAAAAAAATAAATTAAAATCGAGCGTAGTCCTCGGCTCCAAGGGTAGAAGCTAACAATCGGTGATGGAAATTGGATGAGGCCAAAAATAGGGGGGTAGGTGCGGGAATATTATTAAAAATCGGTGTAACCGCTCTGACCCACCCCCTTAACCCCATTTTCGGGCTACAGATATCATACCTCGAAAGCGTACAAATTGAACGAGAGCGGAGTGTTAGGCAGTCTAAAAATTGCAAATTAAATGGAAAGAGTAGAAAGGACTAATTAGATCGAAATATTAAAAAAAAACCCTCCCCAATCTATAGTCTTACCTAATAAAGATTTTTGGACTAATTACCTATGCGAGAGGTAACTAGTCGCGAAAAAAAAGCCGTATTAATTACGGTTTTTAAAATTTTAGTTCGCGAGAACTAACAAGAGATCGCATTGACAACGTTGGTCGCGGTAGTCGGGGGAGTGGGGCGGATTTTTAACAATATTCCCGCACCTACCCCCCTATTTTTGGCCTCATCCAATTTCCATCACCGATTGTTAGCTTCTACTCTTGGAGCCGAGGACTATGCTCGATTTTAATTTATTTATGTTCATTTAATAAAATATAAAGAGTCTCAGTATTAATATTGTTGCGGCCAGCGGGGTCAGACAAAGCGCCTATGGTGAACAATACGTCCATTGTTCGGTGCGGCACGGGCTGCCGGCAAAGATCAAAGACTTTGTTCTACATTGTAATGTTTCTATATGGGCTAGCAATCAAACACTAAAAGCTCAGCACTTTATTTTAATGAACTGTTTTATTTTATATTAAACAATGAATATGATACATCAGTCTCATATATATCACATGATAATAATAATAATAATAACAATATGTAAAATATAAAAATGAGCAAATGCCACATATATCACACTATTCCCCCTTAAAAAGGCTCGTAACTAAGTCTCTTCGGAGGCTTTATCGTTCTTTCAGACTTTCTTACATCCTGTCTCACACCGCTGCCTTTGTCAGAGTGAGCTGCTGCATCGCTGCCTTTGACAGAGTGAGCTGCTACATCCTGCTTCCCATCTATGTCAATATCTGAATGAGTTGTACCTTCCTCCTTATTCTCCTCTCCGATATCTTCATTGCCTTCATCCCTCTCTAGCTGTAGGCTGTCCTTATGCAAGTCAGGGTCTTCGCTTCCAAGCATAACCTTGGAGGCTCTATGACAGTTCTGAACACCATAATCAGGTATCATTTGGTCTACATGTCGTTTGACCACAATTCCTGAGTCCAACAGCTGCACACCATACATATTTGTGGCCAACACTTCTTCCACAATCCCTTTCTCCCAGTCAACCCTGTTATTTCTATAAATCTTAACAAATACCTTTTGTCCAACTTGGAAAAATATCTTTCTTTTTCCAGAGTATATTGCCTGACGATGGTGCATTTCTTTTACTTTTTCTTTTAATTCGTGAACAGTTTTCACTTTCTGCCCAGATGTTCTATCATTCAATATATCTAATCTAGTTCTCAAGGGTCTCCCGAACATCAGCTTCGCTGGAGTTTCTCCTGTAGATAGGTGTACAGTATTACGATAAGTTTGCAAAAACTTTAATAAAGCTGTATCTAAAGGCTCTCCAGAAACTTGAGCTTTTCCTAAACATTTCTTTATTATTGCCACACTATTTTCAGCCTGTCCATTGGAAGCCGGGTGATATGGAGCACCAGATATGCACTCAATGCCATTCATTACACAAAATTCCTTATACTCTTTTGAGCGAATTAGCTGGGGGCCGTTATCAGACACTAATTGCTTGGGAAGACCATATCTGGAAAACAATTCCATCAAAGCAACCAGAGTTTTACGGGTAGTGGTGGACTCCATAGGGACCACCTCAATCCACTTGCTATGTGCATCCGTAGCAATCAAGTATCGTTTATTGTTTATTGGTCCCATGAAATCAACATGAACTCTACTCCATGGTTCTTCCGGCCACTTCCAAGGGACCAGGGTTGACTTTTGTGGTCCACTCAGACACCTTCTGCATACCTCACACTTATTCACCACTTGTTCGATGCACCTATTTATCCCAGGCCACCAAAAATAATCCCTTGCAAGTAATTTGGTTTTTACAATACCCAAATGTACCTCGTGAAGAAGAGCTAAGACTGAATTTCTTAATTTCAGAGGAACGACCAGCCTATGCCCCCGCATCAAGCAATCGTCTTCTATATTCAGTTCCTGATTTATTGAAAAATAAACTTTTAAACTTTTTAAAACTTGGTTTGGCCAACCCATTACTATGTAATTTTTGACTTTTTTAATCTCTTCATCTTTCTCTGACTCTTCTTTAAGCATCTGCTTTGAGAACACTGGATGCAGCTGGCATATTTGATTTATATACAAGAAATCCCTAATGCATTGACCAGGAAAATCCTTGGAGCCACTCCTCTCCTCTGCAGGATGCCTAGAGAGATAATCTGCACAGTTTTTCTGACTCGGTACGAACACTATATCGAAATCATAATTAGTCAAATAGAGAGCATAATTATGTAACCGGTTCGCTGTCATCACCGGTAGTTCCCTTTTTGATCCAAAAATACTCACTAACGGCTTATGATCCGTTTCTAAGGTAAACTTTTTAGCATACAAATATTGTGAAAACTTGTTAACCGAAAAAACTATGGCTAATGCCTCTCTGTGTATTTGAGGGTATCGTCTCTCTGCAGGACTCAACACTCTAGACACATAACTAATGGGACGCCTAGAACCATCCGGAAATTGATTCTGCAGAACCCCGGAAATTCCAACTGGACTAGCATCTACTGACACTACCAGTTTCATCTCCGGGTTATAATGTATCAATGTAGGAGAGTTAGTTAACTCTTTTTTTATCCCCTCAAACGCCTCCTCGCATTTTTCTGTCCAATGCCATGTGCTTCCTTTTTTTAATAAACCATAAAGTGGACTCATTAAATCAGCTGCGTTCTTAATAAACTTGCGATAATACTCTACCGTACCCAAAAATGATTTCAGCTGCGTGACATTCTCTGGTGGCTTGACTTTAGCTAGAGCAATTACTTTATTTTTGTCTGGCTTAAGTCCTACTTTATCAATTACATATCCCAGATAATTAACCTTTTCACATAAGAATTCTGATTTTTCAACGTTGATTGTTAACCCACATTCCTTTAATCGCTTCATTACTTTAATTAAATTTTCATTATGTTCCTGTGTTGTTTTTCCTCCCACAACTACATCATCTTGGAACACCACAACACTTTCCAGCCCCGCCATTACTGTTTCCATGACTTTTTGGAAAAACTGGGGGATAGGGGAAGTACCAAATGGAACTCTGTTGTAACAAAAGTTACCTTTATGGGTGACAATAGTTGTGCACTCTTTAGACTCCTCTGTAAGTTCAATCTGCTGAAACGCAGCCTTGAGGTCTATCTTGCTAAAGTACTGTGACCCCTGGAGGCTGTTGAACAAATCCTCCACTCTCGGTATGGGATGCCTGTCTATTTCCAAATATGGATTCAGTGTCAACCTATAATCGCCACAAAGTCTTACCTCACCATTAGGCTTCACCACTGGAACAATGGGCGTCCCCCATTGACTATACTCAATCGGACTAATAATACCTTCTTTTAATAGTCGTTGAATTTCTTCCTCCACTTTTTCTTTGAGGGCATATGGAAGCCTCCTGGGCTTCTGCATTTGTGGAGTTACATTGGGCTTCAATCTTAAACCCATTTTAAATTTATTAAATTTCCCTAGCTTATCCGTACAAACTTCTGGAAACATTTCAAGGATCATGGATCTAACCTGTGAACTCTGTTGAACAGCATAGACCTGGAGTACCTTAAAGTTAAACCTGCTGAGAAAGTTTCTCCCTAATATTATTGCTCCTCCATTAGGTACCACATGGAAAGTGACTTTGTGTTTCTTCCCATTGTAGAGCACTTCTAGAGCACATCTTCCTAAGGGTTTAACAGTGATACCCGCAGAATAATAATGCAGAATATCATTACTTTTCACCAGCTCGTTGTTCTTAAAGTATCTAAAATACGTAGCATCTGACATTGCACACATAGATGCACCCGTGTCAACTTGAGCTCTTAGGAGCACACCCTCAATAATAACTCTAACTTCTATAGGGGGAGTAATTTCCGCCCCATCCACATAATTTAATAAAAATTCATCACTTAAGGAGTTGGAGGAGCCCTCACCCCAGGTACCTTGGGGATCTTCATTTCCCTGCATAAAATTACTCTTAAATGACTTACTAACGTTATTTTGTGGCTGGTTTCCATTTATCTTTTTTTCTTTGCACATTTTCTTCAAGTGTCCCTTCATATGGCAAATAGAACACTTATAATTTTTGTATCTACATTGCTGGCTTGTATGGTTATTAAAACCACAAACCAAACATGTTTCCTCTCCAACAAATAATTCTCCTGCTTCAATTTAATTTCACCCGGTCTTACTATGACTGCTTTTTCTGCCGCATTTTCATTTTTCGCAAGAGCAACTGCATTCTGAAATGTAAGTTTGGTCGAATCTTCCAGGAACAACCTCTCTCTCACTCTTCCTTTTCTTAAACCAATCACAAACCTGTCTCTTATTGCAGTCTCAAAGAACTGAGCAAACTTACAACTTGCTGTCTTCTAACCCGAGCAGCCCATTCTGCAATTGTTTCGGTTTCTTCCATATGAGCCTGATAAAATTCCTGTCTCTCGAAGAACACCGCCACAACTTCATTATAATGAGAGTCCAATTTCTCTACCAAATCTGTAAATTGCACATTCTCGGGCTCTTCTGGTTGGCATAAGTCTATCAACAACTTATATGCATCTTGATGTAAATTGGTAAGGAGAATAGCTCGTTTTTTATCTTCTGAAGTGATTGAATTAGCAGAAAAGAATTGTTTTAATCTTCTACTGTACACGTTCCATTCATCCAAATTCGGGTTGAACGACGAAACATCTCCATAATGCCCCACTACAGTTAGTACAGTTTGTTTCTCCTATGTCATTTTCTTCTGATACTTTATCTTGTTTGTTTCGTTTTTTTTTAAACCGACTGCGCCAATGTAATGTTTCTATATGGGCTAGCAATCAAACACTAAAAGCTCAGCACTTTATTTTAATGAACTGTTTTATTTTATACTAGCTGTATATCCCGGTTTCACCCGGGGAATTTCATTTTTCTAATAAACGTGAACAAATTTAAAGTGAGATCATAACGATTTTTATAACAATAAAGAATATACCCAGAGACTGGCTGAAGTTATGAAATTTTAATATGGACAGGTGTTCGCACCTAGTAAGAAAGATCCACTGAGCGAAACTTGGGGAATTTAGGACAAACGGTATGGATTTTTATTAAGAAAAAACAAACTAACAGAAATTCATCTTTAAGCTGTATTACCCGGTTTGATCGGGGAATTTCATTTTTCTAATGATTTCGTGATAAACCATTAAAAAGTGAGTTCATTACGACTTCTATAACAATAAAGAATATCAGCTGAAGATCGGCTGAACTTATGCAATTTTAATATAGACATGTGTTCGCACCTGGTATGAAAGAATTTAGGATAAACGGTATGGATTTCTATAAAGAACAAACAAACAAACAGAAATATTGCCCTGCAGTTTCAGCTTCTCGCAAATCAGCTTGCCTAAGCCGTTGTGGCGCTAGTATGGCTCGTATTCCTGGGCAGACTCAGTTTCCCGCGATTCTGCCTATCTAAGCCTCTGTTGTTCAATCCTATTTTGATGTTCGTCGAGAGTTTCAGCTGCTCGTATTTGAGGTTGTTTTTTAGCTTTTGAGCTCACTACTCCTATTGAAGCTCGCTTCTTAGGAGGCATTTATAAAAAATAAATTCACCATACATGTAAATAAACCTATTGTAATGTTAAAAAAAAAAAACAAAAAAACATATGGTTTAAAAATCCCAAAACTCGACGCCTACCAAGGGACGGTCTTACCGGGCCTTGTTGGCCTCATCAAAATCTATAAAATGATTTTTTAGGCCGTTTTTTCGACTCAAACGGTCGATTTCGTAAAAAAAAAAACCATTGTAAAGCGAGATCATGACGAATTTTTTAATAATAAAGAATATACCTAGAGATTGGCTGAAGTTATGCAATTTTAATATGGACAGGTGTTCGCACCTGGTATCAAAGAACCACTGAGCGAAATTTGGAGAATTTAGGACAAACGGTATAATATAAACGGTATAATATAAAGAACAAACAAACAGAATTTCAACTTTATTTATATAGATTAAACAATGAATATGATACATCAGTCTCATATATATCACATGATAATAATAATAATAATAACAATATGTAAAATATAAAAATGAGCAAATGCCACATATATCACATACATGAACCCCGAACCTTCTAGAATCTTCCTAAGGCTTATAAATACCAGCTTTAACAAGCTTTAGCGGAGTTGTTTGGCAAACCCGTGGAGTACACTTCGTGTGAAAAGGGATAGGTTAGTGTGATAAATGGTAAGCCTTATTGTGATAAGTTATTGTGGTGATAGTGTATGTCGTAGAAAAGACTCTTGTTTTAGCCCGTGCGGTTTGTTATAAGTAATTACAGTCTACATACACAGCCTGGTTTGTATCTAATAATAAGGCAAATTACCATTGTGAGTATTTGATTAATAAATTATTGTCCTAGCGTAGATTGTTCATTTTATCGAAGCCGAAGCCCGTAACAACTGGTGTCAGAAGCGGATATATTTTTAGCATTACCGTATTTATTTAGTTTGTTCTAAATAATTTTTCTGTTTGTTATTTTAGTTAATTATTGTAATTTAGGCTATTGAAAATTTGTTTGTCTATTTTGAATATTGTTTATTTTATTTAATATTTGAGTTTTATCTAATCTTTTTGGTTTCTTTTAATAATTTAGTTTATTGTTTATAGTGTTGAGAATTTCATTTGTAATTTAAATCTTAGTAACTGTGTATAGGATTAGATTTCTTTTTTTCGTTGTTAGTTTATAATCAACTTATTGTTGTTAGTCTTTAAGTTTTGATTTGTTAATTGAATGAATGAATGAATGATCTTTATTGCTTATAAAGATTACATCTTATAGCAATGAGTTGGAGTAACACTAAAGAAGTTATTTTTACAAAAACAAAAAAAAAATAATTTCCTTCTTAATTTATAAAACATAAAACATTACTATACAAACATTATAAACATATATATATATATACATATATATATATATACATACACATATACATATATACATATATATACAATATACACATATATGCACTCATACATACATACTCACATACCTATCTATATGGATATAGATCAAAATTACAATAATACATTTATTAATTTCAGGCTTGTAGTAACAAAAAAGTAAATATTATTTATTTTTTCCAAGTCCAAGTTACACAATAACAGATCCATAGCTTCAATCGACAGTCCAGAT
Source organism: Aelia acuminata (assembly GCA_911387785.2). Taxonomy (NCBI): domain Eukaryota; kingdom Metazoa; phylum Arthropoda; class Insecta; order Hemiptera; family Pentatomidae; genus Aelia; species Aelia acuminata. Next base: position 11,488,549 of record OU426985.1, read on the forward strand.
AGATATTTCTTTATAAATTTATTTCTAATTAAATCTAATACAGGACAGCTTATTAGGAAGTGACATAAATCATTACTAGCCATTGCAGAGCACAAACTACATTCGTTATCAATATTGAATTTATAAATTTTCCGATTAAGGTATATCCTGCTATACTTTTTTCCCGATAACCGCAATTGTGCCATCAACCTTAGTTTGTTTATGTGTAGCTTTGCACTTAAATAGTCTTCGCCTATGCCTAAAGAACTAATATTTTTATAAAATAAACTAAATCTAGATTCAATAACTGTCTGGACATCCTTTGATATTAAATTATTTTTAAATGAAAACAGTAAATTATTGTAATTTTCCCTTGCTAACTTAGCATTTTGGCTGATCCAGATATTTTGTGCTCCTATACAAAATAGATAATCTCTTATTTCTAGCGAAAATTTATCGAGCAATTCTATTAATCGTAGATAACAAATTTTACAGAGTTCATCATTAGGCATTTCTAAAAGTTTAATCCACCAGTTTAACATCCTAACGAAAACATTGTATTGTATGTGAACCCGATTTGTTTCTAAACGTACGTAACAACTAGGGGTGTTAATAGGCAGATGTAATAATTTTTTAAAAAACATTAACTGCCCTCTTTCGATTATATGAGGGTGACTTGAGCCCCAAATTTCGGCCAGATAAAGTAACACACTTTGGGCAATTGAATCATATATTTTAGTTTTAGTATCCCAATTGTCCGATTTTGATTTTCTTAAAATATTTAAAACGGCGGAGTTTGCAGCTATACTTTTTGCTAACATTGCCTCGTTAGTTCTTCTAAAATTTAATGAAGACGATAATATTATTCCTAAATAAACAGTACTGTTACAAATTTTTATAATGCTATTATCGTATAAGAAATCTTTGACGCCGCTTAGCCTATTCCCCTTATGGAAAGGTATGATAACCGTTTTATCTGTATTTAAAATCAAGTGATTTTCCTGACAGTAGTTATATAATATCTTTAACTTGTATTGGATATCTTGCCAAGATGTTGCTAAGATAACTAAATCGTCTGCGTACAGCAAACATAATAAATCTTTATCACGCTGTATGGGAATTCCTTGAACATTTCTTTCTCGGAAATAGTTATCTATATCGGCTATGAACAACGAAAACAAAAGGGGGCTTAAAATTTCACCCTGCAATACTCCTTCTGAGACAGGGATATCATTAGAAACTATTGATCCATCTGATATAACTAGTTTAGCAGAACTGTATAGATTTTTGATCAGTCTTAATACTTTGCCACCTATTCCTAGAAGATACAATTTATGCCATAATTTCATATGATTTATGGAATCGAAGGCTCTTTTAAAATCAACAAATATGCCGAAAATTTTCCTTTTTTTAAGCCTTAACGCGATATTTATGGTGGACGTTAATATAAATACACTATCTCTGCAGCCTTTTCCCTTTCTGAAACCTATCTGTTCTTCCGGTATTAACTTATTTTCCTTTACCCACCTAATTAATCTGTTATAAATTACGGACGTGAAGATTTTCGTAATATGATTGAATAAAGCTATTCCTCTGTAATTATTAGGATTACTTTTATCTCCTTTTTCATGCAATAATTTCATTTTAATTCTGGACCAAGAATCAGGTATATTTTCCTCTTTCCAAATCATATTGAAAATGTGTCTTAACCATTCTAAACATTCATTGTTAACATTTTTGTAACATTCATTGGGAATGAGATCCAAGCCCGGAGCTTTATTGTTTTTGAGGTTATTCAGAACGATTTTCAGTTCTTCTAGGGAAATCTCCAAATCTAGTTCAGGTATATAGTAATGATAAAAGTTAAAATCGAAGTTAATTTTAGGTGGAAGGATACAGCGGTAAAAATTTTCCCATTCAGCAATTGTAACTACATTACTATACGTTGTGCTTGTTTGAAATTTCTTTACGGCACTCCAAAATTCAGATGACGATTTTGTGTTTACTAGGCGCGCTTTAATTTTTCTAAATAAGCTGTCTTACAATCTATTAATAGTTGTTTATACTTTGATTTGGCAACCAGATATGAATTTAATAGGTTTGCTGAGAATGAGTTTCGTTTAGCATTTTTGTACAGCTTTCTTACTTCCTTTTTTGCCTCAAAACATCTACGATTAAACCATGGCTTATTATATCTGAGTTTATTTGGATTTGTTATATTTATCATATCTGATTCCTGCATAAAAGAGAACATCATGTTTTGAAAATTATTATAAACTTGGTCAACCTCACCATTTAACTTAAGTTTATATTCAGATGTTTCTACAACAAGTTTAAAAATGTTTAAGTTCATTTTATTTCTATTAACAGTAAAAGTGGTGTTATCAGTATGGACACACTTTGGCGTAAATTTATTAACTAATGTTAGTAAGCACATATTATGATCAGAGAGTTCTGAAACAAATATTACTTCAAAATTACTTATATCTTGTAATAAAAGAGGTGAAACCCAGACATGATCCACAATACTACAGCCATTATGACCAATGTAAGTGAAATTGGCAGGACAGTCATTAGTCGACCGGCCATTACATACAAAAAAACCAGCACTTTCCATAATATCTACTAATTTTTCTCCTCTATGCGGAGTGACTTTTAAATCCAAAGATTCTCGAATTGGACTCAGTGTGGTTGTTTCAAATAATTCTATATCTAAGGAATTCAATAAACCGATATGTGAGTTCCAGTCTCCCCCAATAACAACATTGTAATCGCTATAAACAGTAGTTAAGCTGTACACAACATCCCGTAGGCTGTCAATAAGGTAGTCATGCTCCCGGCCTGGCCTCCAGTAAACCATACCGACAATTATACATTCACTTCCACACTGTACTTTAAGGCATAGAAACCATTCATGTTGAAAAATAATCTTAATATTACTAAATAAACCATTCCTTAAAAAAATTATTAATCCTCCAGTTCCCCTACCTTTTTCAAAATATTTAGTTGCATTAACTGTAATTTTTTCATATTCTTCTAAGAAAGTTGGAAAATTAATTGGTTCTGATAATGACCAAGTTTCACAAATACCTAAGACATCTAATTCAAGTAATTTATCAACAGAATCATTTTCTAAATTACATAAGTTATTGAGTCCCCTTATGTTCCAGAATCCAAACTTGATTAATCCCATTCTAAGTTCTTTTTGTCGATTAATTTTTAATTGGGATTTGCAAACTTTTTTAGTTAGCTTACATCTGTCAGGGATTGAGTTCGTGGCCTTAAAAAATATGAGTCTAATGTACCACTTTGATCGATTGTTTTTCTTTTTTTTGAAGTAGAAGCATTAGAGCTAAACTTGAGACAAGCTAAACTTGTCTCCGAATCAGTTTTACTCATTTGAATAGAATTTGAATCGGTTAATCCAAGGAGATTTCTCAAATCATCCAAACATCCAATATTAACAGGGTGATGATTATCATTTATTTTGACTTTAACTGTATTGTTTTTAAACCATACATATTTTAATTTAGAAGATTTTTGAAACTCTTTTGCTTTTGAAAAAAGTTGATAATTTTCAGGTGACATTAGCTCATTTACAAATATTTGCTTTAAGGGTGGAGGACTGTTAAAAATATCAGTTTTTAGTAATTCTTTTTTTCCTTTTGTATGACTCAAAAATTTCATTTTATCAGATTTTCTTAGAAAGTTTACAATAATTGGCGGAGGACTTAAGTTATTAGATGATTTCAACCTATAATAATCTCCTAAAAATAGGACATCAAAATCAAAGTCGACTGTTTCGAAAATTGTCTGTATTTTATCAAGTAATTGCTCACCACTCAGAAAAGGAACATTAACTATTTTAATTGTATTAGAGTAAAATTTCTGTTTACAACTATTAACAGTCATTTTTAATGATTCTAATTCTTTCTTTAATGCCTGATTTTCATATTTTAAACTTTTCACATTCTCCATGAACACTTTTAGTTGATTAGTTAAGAGAGAGATGTTACTTTTAACCTCAGTATGAACATCATCTACCTTTTTCTCTAAACTACTTTGAGATAGATTCAGTTTACGTACATCAGCTCTGGTAAGTTTACTTTCGTTGACGAGAGCATCCAACTTTGCGTCGAGCCTGGCTAACAGCTGAGTCAGTTGGCTGCTGTCCCCACCAATGCTGTCCCCACTACCTGCCGCCTCCTTATCAGCAACCTGTATGGTCTCGTTTACCATTTTGCTCATCTAGATACTTCACTTTTCACAATAAATACTTCACAGATTGTTGATTTGTTAATTTTAATTTTGATAATTGTATATAATATTTAAAATGTCAACCGGTGGCTTAAGACTGTATGATTTGAAAGTAGCAGATTTAAAAAGGGAATTAGAAGAACGCGATTTGGATACTTCTGGGAAGTCTATATTGCAACAAAAGCTCAGGGAAGCTTTAATTAGTAGTGGAGAAGATCCAGATTACGTTCTTTTTGAAACAGAATTTAGTAAATTGAAAAATGATTTGTTAGAATTTAAAAATGTGTTGTTAGAAAATGAAAAGGAGTTATTCTCTACTTTAAAAAATACGTTATCAGAATGTTTTACTACTTTAGAAAATAAGTTAGTTGATAGTGATACTCCTAAGATTTCGGTTAAGAAGGTTCTTAGTGCTACGCAAAATGATAAAGAAGAATAAGAAGAGCCCTTCGACCTTGATCCTCAAGTGAGTGTTGAAGATGTGAAGGTGCCGCTTGGCGGATTGAGAGAGGTGGATCCTTTTGTGTGTGGACCTTGTCGCAATGCTGTTCATTTCGAAGCGGGGTTCATGAGACACATGCCTGATAGGATAAGAAATGCTGGACAGACTGTGGTGAATTCTAGTTCTTTTGGGTATGCTAAACCTGTTGATACAGACATTAAGACATCGCCGGTAGGGAAGTCAATTGACAAGGAAGATTTTGATGAAGGCGATGAGGAAGAGCCTGTTGTAGTAAGAAGGCTTGTTCAGGGGGTCTCGCCTGGAGAATTCATGGAAGTTGAGTCAACCACTGGTGTTGAAAAGGGAGCGGAGTATAATGAGAGCATGAGAGATCAGCTCGAGGGTGGTGATATCTTCCAAGATAAGGAAGAAGAGTTTGTTGTTTCCCGAAGGTTCCATCCAGGAAAAAAGCAATATGGATATTTGCTTGGATGGGAGGGATGCCCTTCTGAACAGAGTGGCTGGGGGCCGGCTGGAAGATTGGAGGCTTGTCGGCGTCTGCTTGGAGCATTTGAGGAGAGTTTGGCCAGGCGGTCTTTGAATGGACAAAGGTCAGCCATATCGAGGAGGGGCGGCTACACCCTTGGACGGGAGGGATGCCCTTCTGAACAGAGTGGCTGGGAGCCGGCTGGAAGCTTGGAGGCTTGTCGGCGTCTGTTTGGAGCATTTGAGGAGAGTTTGGCCGAGCGGTCTTTGAATGGACAGAGGACTGCCATATCGGGGAGGGCTGGAAACGATCAAGTGACAAACTCTGGAAACTTTTCAATCAGTGGTCGGCTAATCAGGTACAGCAAGCAAGGAACCTTGAGCTGGAAGGAACCTCAGGAAAGGCTTGGTACTATGAAGCCTGATGATGCGGAACTTAAAATGTTAAACAGGAGAATGCCTGTTACTGATTCTGATGAGGATGGTGACACCTTAGCAAAGAACTTGAAATTGGAAAGAGAAACTGACAGTGAAGTGACAGTCAGTGGCATCATTCGAGGACCTGGACGGCCTCCTCCTAAGCCCAATATTACCCATGGGACTACAGAAAGTCCAGCAGCGGAAGTAGGACACAAATCGAATGGTGATGAGAGCAAATCATCAGCTGCTCGTGGTGCGATTAACGGAAGCTTAGTTGAGCAGAGCATTGGTCTAGGCCCTCACACCCAACAGGTGCTGGTTGCCAATGCAAGTGTTGTAAGGATTGATCCAAGCCAGGTCCCAGACCCATCTTCTGGTGTTTGTGTAATGTCAAATACGTTTGGCATTGTGGAGCTCTACTCTGTTTCACCGGCCAGGGTCCTTTCGTTGAAGGTGGCTCCGCCTGGTAGTGTCAAGAAAGTAGCTGTGCCTCTAATACTCGGTCAGGAAACAGGAAAAGTCCTGCTGGTAGCTGAAGAAGAGAAAACACCTGAGCCTACTCCACCCCATTCACGACCTGATCTGGGACAGATCAGCCTTAAGGAGGGGGTAATGTTGCTGCCAGCGGGGTCAGACAAAGCGCCTATGGTGAACAATACGTCCATTGTTCGGTGCGGCACGGGCTGCCGGCAAAGATCAAAGACTTTGTTCTACATGAACCCCGAACCTTCTAGAATCTTCCTAAGGCTTATAAATACCAGCTTTAACAAGCTTTAGCGGAGTTGTTTGGCAACACCCGTGGAGTAAACTTCGTAGTGAAAAGGGATAGGTTAGTGTGATAAGTGGTAAGCCTTATTGTGATAAGTTATTGTGGTGATAGTGTATGTCGTAGAAAAGACTCTTGTTTTAACCCGTGCGGTTTGTTATAAGTAATTACAGTCTACATACACAGCCTGGTTTGTATCTAATAATAAGGCATAATTACCATTGTGAGTATTTGATTAATAAATTATTGTCCTAGTGTTAATTGTTCATTTTATCGAACCCGAAGCCCGAAACAATATTAAAGTCCATTGATGTTGGTTCCACAGGTTCAGTCAGTTGACCTTCTTCATGTTTTTAATATAGTTCAGCCATTTTGGTTATCAATTCCAATGAGTTGTTGATGTTCTTAACGTCTTTACAAAGCTTCGCCGTTTCATTTCTGCTAAAACATGTCGAAGGTGAATCGAGCTGAAGGATTGGCGAACTCTGATTAAATATTGCAAAAGAAATAACAACCTGTTCTATTTTTATAACTCTGTTCCTTCCCCTCTTGGAAAGTGTACAATACACATTTTTACAGCTTACTCGGTCTTCAACCTCCAATTTCTTGGGCCTGCTTTGCAAAAGAGATAACATCCTTGGAAGCTGATGGGCGATGAATCTCCATTCTTCCGTATCCATATACCCTGTAGTTTTCTTGTCGATGACCGCGACAGTGGATACAAAATCGCAAAGACCGACTCGCACTATTTTGCTAGTGGTGATGAAGTAGTCAGTCACCAGTTCCAATCGACGCGGCACAACCATCTTCCAAGGCTTCAACATTGAGACTAAAAGGTTCAATATAGAGGAGGGGAGAAAGATGAAGTTTTTCTATTTTTTTTATTAGTTGAATTATTTTGTCTCTCTTTATTTCATACATCGATATCTGGTTTTTCAAGTCGTTTATCTGCTGCAGAAAATTTCTAAGTCTCTTGCGGACATCAGCAATATTCCCAACAGTTTTCCCCTTCTTTTTTATCACTTCTTTTTATCACACTATTATCATTGGTATTTCTCTAGTAGTTCCAAGTACTCAATAAAGGGACAATATTTAGATCATTTCTTGTGATCTACAAGAGAATCGTCATGTTCCAACCATTCATGTAATATTACTCCACAAAAAGGACACCTCGTCCGATCTGAGTTTTTCAAATAATAAAATCCGGCTGCTGCTAGTTTCAATGCACTCACTGGTGAATTCCAACCGACGAATGTGGACAGTCGGTCGGCCTCATACCTCATATTCTTACTAGTTAGTCGTACCATATTAAACTGGTTTATCAGTACTTGGAATATGACGAAGGCTTATGTATGTGGGGGGGGGGAGAAACCTCCTGCTTTTACTAAGCTTAGTCAATGAATTCAAATGATGAATTATGAATGAAACAGCTGAACCAGTAAACTGGTTTATCAGTACTAGGGCTATGACGAAGGCTTATGTATGTGGTGGAGGGAGAAAGGTTGATCAATGAATTGAATTGATAAATTATGAATGAAACAGCTGATTAAATCAAGCTCACATATAGCCTTGCTACAGCACGATGTAAACAAAGCGCTCTTGCCACATCTACAATCCAACGTTACCATGTTGGGCATCTCACATCCGTTGACCTCTTGAAACCTCATAACACACCTCAAGGACACCCCCCCTCACCCTAGAACTACACCCCCCTCGCCCTCACAAGGTCGGTCAATGACCCTCCCCGTTAAATGTAAACAAACAAAACCCCCACTCAGAGGATGAAGTCACAGGCATAATGTAAACAAAGGGTCAATGAACTGCATGAACCTATGCATTACACCTGGCCGGATTGTGAAGTAGGTCAACCCGGTTAAATGTAAACACACAAACCCCCCCCCTCACCCTAGAACAACACCCCCCTCACCATCACAAGGTCGGTCAATGACCCTTCCCGTTAAATGTAAACAAACAAAACTCCCACTCAGAGGATGACGTCACAGGCATAATGAAAACAAAGGGTCAATGAACCGCATGCACTTACACACACCTGACCGGGTTGTGAACTGGGTCAACCCGATTAAATGTAAACAAACAAACCCCCCCCTTACCCTAGAACAACAACCCCCTCACCCTCACAAGGTCGGTCAATGACCCTCAAGGTCACATATTGCTCTGCTACAGCACGATGTAAACAAAGCGATGTTGTCACATCTCACACATTCCATGCGACGTTACCGGATTGTGCAACCAACCGTCCCCTCTCACCCTACTTCTACACCCCCTTCGCCCTGCCAGACGGCGTGACCTAGTTCACAATTGCACAATCCGTCGTTTCTACTACTCCCCAATTATACAAGAATCAATGTTCAAACCGGTAAATCTTGAAATTAGAATTATTACTTTCTCTGGGGTCCCCCTACTCGAAATTCAAAATGAATATCATGTTTTAAATGTACCACCCAAAATTTATTAGAAATAAGTTCACGCCAATAAAATCTTAAAATTAGAATTATTACTTTTATTTGCACCCCCACTCGAAATTCAAAATGAATATCATGTTTTAAATGTACCACCCCCATTATATTGGAATCCACACTCAAACCGATAAAATCTGAAACGCCTCTATGATTACATTTAATGGGCACCACTCCTCTCGAAATTTAAAATTAATATCATATTTTAAATGTACCACCCCAATTATGTTGGAATCCACCGTGAAACCGATAAAATCATAAATATTCCAATTATAACTTATTTTGGTCCCCCGCAAACGAAAATTAAAATGAATATCATATTTTAAATAAACCACCCCCATTATATAGGAATCCACCCTCAAAAAACTTGAATAATTTATTTTATGGGCCTCCCTAACTCGAAATTTAAAACAAATACATATTTCAAATGTATCACCCCCATTATATTGGAATACACGGTGAAATCGATAATATCTGAGAAACATGAATTATTACCTTCTTTTGGGACCCCCCCACTCGAAATTTACAATGAATATCTCATTTGAAATGTTCCACCTCCATTATACCAATAAACCCATAAAATTTGAAAAACTTGAATTATTACATTTTAGGAGCACCCCACCCCCTCGAAATGTAAAATGAATATCATGTTTTACATATTTTAAATGCACCACCACCATTATATTGGATTCCACACTCAAACCGATAAATTCCTAACAACTTGAATTATTACATTTTTGGGGCACTACCCCACTCAAAATTTAAAATAAATATTATATTTTAAATATATCACTCCAATTATATTGGAATCCAAGGTCAAGCCAATAAAATCTTAAAATTAGCATTATTACTTTCATTGGGCCCCCCCCCTCGAAATTTAATATGAATATCATGTTTTAAATGTACCACCCCCATTATATCGGAATCCACACTCAAACAGATATTTTAAATGTATCACCCCAATTATATTAGAATCCAAGGTCAAGCCGATAACATCTTAAAATTAGAATTATTAGTTTCTTTGGGGTCTCCCCACTCGAAATTTAAAATGAATATCATTTGAACCACCCATATGATATTGGAATCCACCGTAGACTAGTTATATCTGAAATACACGAATTATTAATTTTATTGGATCCCGAACTCTTTGAATGTACTACGCCAATTACATTGGAACCCACACTCAAACCGATAAAATCTTAAAATAAGCATTATAATTTTCTTTGGCCCCCTCACAACTCAAAATCTAAAATGAAAATTATATTTTAAATGTACCACCTCCATTACATTGGAATCCAAGGTCAAACCGATAAAATCTTAAAATTCAAATTATTCTTTTTTTTGACCAGCGCACACTAAAATTAAAATGAATATCATGTTCTAAATGTACCACCCCCATTATATTCGAAACACCCTGAAACCGATAAAATCTAGAAAAACTTGAATTATTACATTTTAGGTGCACCTCCACTCTACATTTAAAATAAATATCATATTTTAAATAAACATACCCCATTATATAGGAATCCACCCTCAAACCGATAAAATCGGAAAAACTTGAATAATTTATTTTATGGGCCTCCCTAACTCGAAATTTAAAATAAATATGAAACTTTAAATGAATTACTCTAATTATATTGCAATCCAAGGTCAAACCTAACAACTTGAATAATTACTTTTTTAGGGCCCCTCACAAACCGAAATGTAAAATGAAAATCATATTTTAAATGTACCACCTCCATTGCATTGGAATCCAAGAATTCCAGCGAATCGACGAAATCTTAAAATTAGAATTATTACTTTTATTTGCCCCCCCCCACTCGAAATTTAAAATGAATATCATGTTTTAAATGTACCACCCCCATTATATTGAAATCCACACTCAAACCGATAAAATCTGAAACGCCTCTATGATTACATTTTATGGGCACCACTCCTCTCGAAATTTAAAATTAGTATCATATTTTAAATAAACCACCCCCATTATATAGGAATCCACCCTCAAACCGATAAAATCGGAAAAACTTGAATAATTCATTTTATGGGCCTCCCTAAATCGAAATTTAAAACAAATACATATTTCAAATGTATCACCCCCATTATATAGGAATCCACCCTCAAAAAACTTGAATAATTTATTTTATGGGCCTTCATAACTCGAAATTTAAAACAAATACATATTTCAAATGTATCACCCCCATTATATTGGAATACACTGTGAAATCGATAATATCTGAGAAACATGAATTATTACCTTCTTTCGGGACCCCCCCCCACTCGAAATTTACAATGAATATCTCATTTGAAATGTTCCACCTCCATTATACAAATAAACACATAAAATTTGAAAAACTTGAATTATTACATTTTAGGAGCACCCCACCCCCTCGAAATGTAAAATGAATATCATGTTTTACATGTTTTAAATGCACCACTACATTATATCGGATTCCACACTCAAAACGATAAATTCCTAACAACTTGAATTATTACATTTTTGGGGCACTACCCCACTCAAAATTTAAAATAAATATTATATTTTAAATATATCACTCCAATTATATTGGAATCCAAGGTCAAGCCAATAAAATCTTAAAATTAGCATTATTACTTTCATTGGGCCCACCCCCCCTCGAAATTTAATATGAATATCATGTTTTAAATGTACCACCCCCATTATATCGGAATCCACACTCAAACAGATATTTTAAATGTATCACCCCAATTATATTAGAATCCAAGGTCAAGCCGATAACATCTTAAAATTAGAATTATTACTATCTTTGGGGTCTCCGCACTCGAAATTTAAAATGAATATCATTTGAACCACCCATATGATATTGGAATCCACCGTAGACTAGTTATATCTGAAATACACGAATTATTAATTTTTTTGGGTCTCGAACTCTTTGAATGTACTACACCAATTATATTGGAACTCACACTCAAACCGATAAAATCTTAAAATAAGCATTATAATTTTCTTTGGCCCCCTCACAACTCAAAAAGTAAAATGAAAATTATATTTTAAATGTACCACCTCCATTGCATTGGAATCCAAGGTCAAACCGATAAAATCTTAAAATTCAAATTATTCTTTTTTTTGACCAGCGCACACTAAAATTAAAATGAATATCATGTTCTAAATGTACCACCCCCATTATATTCGAAACACCCTGAAACCTATAAAATCGGAAAAACTTGAATTATTACATTTTAGGTGCACCTCCATTCTAAAGTTAAAATGAATATCATATTTTAAATAAACAACCCCCATTATATAGGAATCCACCCTCAAACCGATAAAATCGGAAAAACTTGAATAATTTATTTTATGGGCCTCCCTAACTCGAAATTTAAAATAAATATGAAACATTAAATGAATTACTCTAATTATATTGCAATCCAAGGTCAAACCTAACAACTTGAATAATTACTTTTTTAGGGCCCCTCACAAACCGAAATGTAAAATGAAAATCATATTTTAAATGTACCACCTCCATTGCATTGGAATCCAAGAATTCCAGCGAATCGAAGAAATCTTAAAATTAGAATTATTACTTTTATTTGCCCCCCTACTCGAAATTTAAAATTAGTATCATATTTTAAATAAACCACCCCCATTATATATGAATCCACCCTCAAACCGATAAAATCGGAAAAACTTGAATAATTTATTTTATGGGCATTCCTAACTCGAAATTTAAAACAAATACATATTTCAAATGTATCACCCCCATTATATTGGAATTCACCGTGAAATCGATAATATCTGAGAAACATGAATTATTTCTCTTTCGGGACCCCCCCACTCGAAATTTACAATGAATATCTTATTTAAAATGTACCACCTCCATTGCATTGGAATCCAAGAATTCCAGCGAATCGACAAAATCTTAAAATTAGAATTATTACTTTTATTTGCCCTCCCACTCGAAATTCAAAATGAATATCATGTTTTAAATGTACCACACCCATTATATTGGAATCCACACTCAAACCGATAAAATCGGAAAAACTTGATAATTTATTTTATGAGCCTCCCTAACTCGAAATTTAAAACAAATAAATATTTCAAATGTATCATCCCCATTATATTGGAATTCACCGTGAAATCGATAATATCTGAGAAACATGAATTATCTCTATATCGGGACCCCCCCCCCCCACTCGAAATTTACAATGAATATCTTATTTAAAATGTACCACCTCCATTGCATTGGAATCCAAGAATTCCAGCGAATCGACAAAATCTTAAAATTAGAATTATTACTTTTATTTGCCCTCCCACTCGAAATTCAAAATGAATATCATGTTTTAAATGTACCGGCCCCATTATATTGGAATCCACACTCAAACCGATAAAATCTGAAACGCCTCTATGATTTCATTTAATGGGCACCACTCCTCTCGAAATATAAAATTAATATCATATTTTAAATGTACCACCCCAATTATGTTGGAATCCACCGTGAAACCGATAAAATCTTAAATATTCCAATTATAACTTATTTTGGTCCCCCGCAATCGAAAATTAAAATGAATATCATATTTTAAATAAACCACCCCCATTATATAGGAATCCACCCTCAAAAAACTTGAATAATTTATTTTATGGGCCTCCCTAACTCGAAATTTAAAACAAATACATATTTCAAATGTATCACCCCCATTATATTGGAATACACCGTGAAATCGATAATATTTGAGAAACATGAATTATTACCTTCTTTCGGGACCCCCCCACTCGAAATTTACAATGAATATCTCATTTGAAATGTTCCACCCCCATTATATCGGAATCCACACTCAAACAGATATTTTAAATGTATCACCCCAATTATATTAGAATCCAAGGTCAAGCCGATAACATCTTAAAATTAGAATTATTACTTTCTTTGGGGTCTCCCCACTCGAAATTTAAAATGAATATCATTTGAACCACCCATATGATATTGGAATCCACCGTAGACTAGTTATATCTGAAATACACGAATTATTAATTTTTTTGGGTCTCGAACTCTTTGAATGTACTACACCAATTATATTGGAACTCACACTCAAACCGATAAAATCTTAAAATAAGCATTATAATTTTCTTTGGCCCCCTCACAACTCAAAAAGTAAAATGAAAATTATATTTTAAATGTACCACCTCCATTGCATTGGAATCCAAGGTCAAACCGATAAAATCTTAAAATTCAAATTATTCTTTTTTTTGACCAGCGCACACTAAAATTAAAATGAATATCATGTTCTAAATGTACCACCCCCATTATCTTCGAAACACCCTGAAACCGATAAAATCTAGAAAAACTTGAATTATTACATTTTAGGTGCACCTCCACTCTACATTTAAAATAAATATCATATTTTAAATAAACATACCCCATTATATAGGAATCCATCCTCAAACCGATAAAATCGGAAAAACTTGAATAATTTATTTTATGGGCCTCCCTAACTCGAAATTTAAAATAAATATGAAACTTTAAATGAATTACTCTAATTATATTGCAATCCAAGGTCAAACCTAACAACTTGAATAATTACTTTTTTAGGGCCCCTCACAAACCGAAATGTAAAATGAAAATCATATTTTAAATGTACCACCTCCATTGCATTGGAATCCAAGAATTCCAGCGAATCGACGAAATCTTAAAATTAGAATTATTACTTTTATTTGCCCCCCCCCACACGAAATTTAAAATGAATATCATGTTTTAAATGTACCACCCCCATTATATTGAAATCCACACTCAAACCGATAAAATCTGAAACGCCTCAATGATTACATTTTATGGGCACCACTCCTCTCGAAATTTAAAATTAGTATCATATTTTAAATAAACCACCCCCATTATATAGGAATCCACCCTCAAACCGATAAAATCGGAAAAACTTGAATAATTCATTTTATGGGCCTCCCTAAATCGAAATTTAAAACAAATACATATTTCAAATGTATCACCCCCATTATATAGGAATCCACCCTCAAAAAACTTGAATAATTTATTTTATGGGCCTCCATAACTCGAAATTTAAAACAAATACATATTTCAAATGTATCACCCCCATTATATTGGAATACACTGTGAAATCGATAATATCTTAGAAACATGAATTATTACCTTCTTTCGGGACCCCCCCCACTCAAAATTTACAATGAATATCTCATTTGAAATGTTCCACCTCCATTATACCAATAAACCCATAAAATTTGAAAAAACTTGAATTATTACATTTTAGGAGCAGCCCACCCCCTCGAAATGTAAAATGAATATCATGTTTTACATGTTTTAAATGCACCACTACCATTATATCGGATTCCACACTCAAACCGATAAATTCCTAACAACTTGAATTATTACATTTTTGGGGCACTACCCCACTCAAAATTTAAAATAAATATTATATTTTAAATATATCACTCCAATTATATTGGAATCCAAGGTCAAGCCAATAAAATCTTAAAATTAGCATTATTACTTTCATTGGGCCCACCCCCCCTCGAAATTTAATATGAATATCATGTTTTAAATGTACCACCCCCATTATATCGGAATCCACACTCAAACAGATATTTTAAATGTATCACCCCAATTATATTAGAATCCAAGGTCAAGCCGATAACATCTTAATATTAGAATTATTACTTTCTTTGGGGTCTCCCCACTCGAAATTTAAAATGAATATCATTTGAACCACCCATATGATATTGGAATCCACCATAGACTAGCTATATCTGAAATACACGAATTATTAATTTTTTTGGGTCTCGAACTCTTTGAATGTACTACACCAATTATATTGGAACTCACACTCAAACCGATAAAATCTTAAAATAAGCATTATAATTTTCTTTGGCCCCCTCACAACTCAAAAAGTAAAATGAAAATTATATTTTAAATGTACCACCTCCATTGCATTGGAATCCAAGGTCAAACCGATAAAATCTTAAAATTCAAATTATTCTTTTTTTTGACCAGCGCACACTAAAATTAAAATGAATATCATGTTCTAAATGTACCACCCCCGTTATCTTCGAAACACCCTGAAACCGATAAAATCTAGAAAAACTTGAATTATTACATTTTAGGTGCACCTCCACTCTACATTTAAAATAAATATCATATTTTAAATAAACATACCCCATTATATAGGAATCCACCCTCAAACCGATAAAATCGGAAAAACTTGAATAATTTATTTTATGGGCCTCCCTAACTCGAAATTTAAAATAAATATGAAACTTTAAATGAATTACTCTAATTATATTGCAATCCAAGGTCAAACCTAACAACTTGAATAATTACTTTTTTAGGGCCCCTCACAAACCGAAATGTAAAATGAAAATCATATTTTAAATGTACCACCTCCATTGCATTGGAATCCAAGAATTCCAGCGAATCGACGAAATCTTAAAATTAGAATTATTACTTTTATTTGCCCCCCCCCACACGAAATTTAAAATGAATATCATGTTTTAAATGTACCACCCCCATTATATTGAAATCCACACTCAAACCGATAAAATCTGAAACGCCTCAATGATTACATTTTATGGGCACCACTCCTCTCGAAATTTAAAATTAGTATCATATTTTAAATAAACCACCCCCATTATATAGGAATCCACCCTCAAACCGATAAAATCGGAAAAACTTGAATAATTCATTTTATGGGCCTCCCTAAATCGAAATTTAAAACAAATACATATTTCAAATGTATCACCCCCATTATATAGGAATCCACCCTCAAAAAACTTGAATAATTTATTTTATGGGCCTCCATAACTCGAAATTTAAAACAAATACATATTTCAAATGTATCACCCCCATTATATTGGAATACACTGTGAAATCGATAATATCTTAGAAACATGAATTATTACCTTCTTTCGGGACCCCCCCCACTCAAAATTTACAATGAATATCTCATTTGAAATGTTCCACCTCCATTATACCAATAAACCCATAAAATTTGAAAAAACTTGAATTATTACATTTTAGGAGCAGCCCACCCCCTCGAAATGTAAAATGAATATCATGTTTTACATGTTTTAAATGCACCACTACCATTATATCGGATTCCACACTCAAACCGATAAATTCCTAACAACTTGAATTATTACATTTTTGGGGCACTACCCCACTCAAAATTTAAAATAAATATTATATTTTAAATATATCACTCCAATTATATTGGAATCCAAGGTCAAGCCAATAAAATCTTAAAATTAGCATTATTACTTTCATTGGGCCCACCCCCCCTCGAAATTTAATATGAATATCATGTTTTAAATGTACCACCCCCATTATATCGGAATCCACACTCAAACAGATATTTTAAATGTATCACCCCAATTATATTAGAATCCAAGGTCAAGCCGATAACATCTTAATATTAGAATTATTACTTTCTTTGGGGTCTCCCCACTCGAAATTTAAAATGAATATCATTTGAACCACCCATATGATATTGGAATCCACCATAGACTAGCTATATCTGAAATACACGAATTATTAATTTTTTTGGGTCTCGAACTCTTTGAATGTACTACACCAATTATATTGGAACTCACACTCAAACCGATAAAATCTTAAAATAAGCATTATAATTTTCTTTGGCCCCCTCACAACTCAAAAAGTAAAATGAAAATTATATTTTAAATGTACCACCTCCATTGCATTGGAATCCAAGGTCAAACCGATAAAATCTTAAAATTCAAATTATTCTTTTTTTTGACCAGCGCACACTAAAATTAAAATGAATATCATGTTCTAAATGTACCACCCCCGTTATCTTCGAAACACCCTGAAACCGATAAAATCTAGAAAAACTTGAATTATTACATTTTAGGTGCACCTCCACTCTACATTTAAAATAAATATCATATTTTAAATAAACATACCCCATTATATAGGAATCCACCCTCAAACCGATAAAATCGGAAAAACTTGAATAATTTATTTTATGGGCCTCCCTAACTCGAAATTTAAAATAAATATGAAACTTTAAATGAATTACTCTAATTATATTGCAATCCAAGGTCAAACCTAACAACTTGAATAATTACTTTTTTAGGGCCCCTCACAAACCGAAATGTAAAATGAAAATCATATTTTAAATGTACCACCTCCATTGCATTGGAATCCAAGAATTCCAGCGAATCGACGAAATCTTAAAATTAGAATTATTACTTTTATTTGCCCCCCCACTCGAAATTTAAAATGAATATCATGTTTTAAATGTACCACCCCCATTATATTGAAATCCACACTCAAACCGATAAAATCTGAAACGCCTCTATGATTACATTTTATGGGCACCACTCCTCTCGAAATTTAAAATTAGTATCATATTTTAAATAAACCACCCCCATTATATAGGAATCCACCCTCAAACCGATAAAATCGGAAAAACTTGAATAATTTATTTTATGGGCATCCCTAACTCGAAATTTAAAACAAATACATATTTCAAATGTATCACCCCCATTATATTGGAATTCACCGTGAAATCGATAATATCTGAGAAACATGAATTATTTCTCTTTCGGGACCCCCCCCACTCGAAATTTACAATGAATATCTTATTTAAAATGTACCACCTCCATTGCATTGGAATCCAAGAATTCCAGCGAATCGACAAAATCTTAAAATTAGAAATATTACTATTATTTGCCCTCCCACTCGAAATTTAAAATGAATATCATGTTTTAAATGTACCACACCCATTATATTGGAATCCACACTCAAACCGATAAAATCGGAAAAACTTGATAATTTATTTTATGGGCCTCCCTAACTCGAAATTTAAAACAAATAAATATTCAAATGTATCACCCCCATTATATTGGAATTCACCGTGAAATCGATAATATCTGAGAAACATGAATTATTTCTATTTCGTGACCCCCCCCCCCCACTCGAAATTTACAATGAATATTTTATTTAAAATGTACCACCTCCATTGCATTGGAATCCAAGAATTCCAGCGAATCGACAAAATATAAAAATTAGAATTATTACTTTTATTTGCCCTCCCACTCGAAATTCAAAATGAATATCATGTTTTAAATGTACCGGCCCCATTATATTGGAATCCACACTCAAACCGATAAAATCTGAAACGCCTCTATGATTTCATTTAATGGGCACCACTCCTCTCGAAATATAAAATTAATATCATATTTTAAATGTACCACTCCAATTATGTTGGAATCCACCGTGAAACCGATAAAATCTAAAATATTCCAATTATAACTTATTTTGGTCCCCCGCAATCGAAAATTAAAATGAGTATCATATTTTAAATAAACCACCCCCATTATATAGGAATCCACCCTCAAAAAACTTGAATAATTTATTTTATGGGCCTCCCTAACTCTAAATTTAAAACAAATACATATTTCAAATGTATCACCCCCATTATATTGTAATACACCGTGAAATTGATAATATCCGCGAAACATGAATTATTACCTTCTTTCGGGACCCCCCCCACTCGAAATTTACAATGAATATCTCATTTGAAATGTTCCACCTCCATTATACCAATAAACCCATAAAATTTGAAAAACTTGAATTATTACATTTTAGGAGCAGCCCACCCCCTCGAAATGTAAAATGAATATCATGTTTTACATGTTTTAAATGCACCAATACCATTATATCGGATTCCACACTCAAACCGATAAATTCCTAACAACTTGAATTATACATTTTTGGGGCACTACCCCACTCAAAATTTAAAATAAATATTATATTTTAAATATATCACTTCAATTATATTGGAATCCAAGGTCAAGCCAATAAAATCTTAAAATTAGCATTATTACTTTCATTGGGGCCACCCCCCCTCGAAATTTAATACGAATATCATGTTTTAAATGTACCACCCCCATTATATCGGAATCCACACTCAAACAGATATTTTAAATGTATCACCCCAATTAAAATAGAATCCAAGGTCAAGCCGATAACATCTTAAAATTAGAATTATTACTTTCTTTGGGGTCTCCCCACTCGAAATTTAAAATGAATATCATTTGAACCACCCATATGATATTGGAATCCACCGTAGACTAGTTATATCTGAAATACACGAATTATTAATTTTTTTGGGTCCCGAACTCTTTGAATGTACTACTCCAATTATATTGGAACCCACACTCAAACCGATAAAATCTTAAAATAAGCATTATCATTTTCTTTGGCCCCCTCACAACTCAAAAAGTAAAATGAAAATTATATTTTAAATGTACCACCTCCATTACATTGGAACCCAAGGTCAAACCGATAAAATCTTAAAATTCAAAATATTCTTTTTTTTGACCAGTGCACACTAAAATTAAAATGAATACCATGTTCTAAATGTACCACCCCCATTATATTCGAAACACCCTGAAACCGAAAAAATCTAGAAAAACTTGAATTATTACATTTTAGGTGCACCTCCACTCTAAATTTAAAATGAATATCACATTTTAAATAAACCACCCCCATTATATAGGAATCCACCCTCAAACCGATAAAATCGGAAAAACTTGAATAATTTATTTTATGGGCCTCCCTAACTCGAAATTTAAAATAAATATGAAACATTAAATGAATTACTCTAATTATATTGCAATCCAAGGTCAAACCTATCAACTTGAATAATTACTTTTTTAGGGCCCCTCACAACTCGAAATGTAAAATGAAAATCATATTTTAAATGTACCACCTCCATTGCATTGGAATCCAAGAATTCCAGCGAATCGACGAAATATTAAAATTAGAATTATTACTTTTATTTGCCCCCCCCCCACTCGAAATTTAAAATTAGTATCATATTTAAAATAAACCACCCCCATTATATAGGTATCCACCCTCAAACCGATAAAATCGGAAAAACTTGAATAATTTATTTTATGGGCCTCCCTAACTCGAAATTTAAAACAAATACATATTTCATATGTATCACCCCCATTATATTGGAATTCACCGTGAAATCGATAATATCTGAGAAACATGAATTATTTCTCTTTCGGGACCCCCCCCACTCGAAATTTACAATGAATATCTTATTTAAAATGTACCACCTCCATTGCATTGGAATCCAAGAATTCCAGCGAATCGACAAAATCTTAAAATTAGAATTATTACTTTTATTTGCCCTCCCACTCGAAATTCAAATTGAATATCATGTTTTAAATGTACCGGCCCCATTATATTGGAATCTACGCTCAAACCGATAAAATCTGAAACGCCTCTATGGTTACATTTAATGGGCACCACTCCTCTCGAAATATAAAATTAATATCATATTTTAAATGTACCGCGCCAATTATGTTGGAATCCACCGTGAAACCGATAAAATCTTAAATATTCCAATTATAACTTATTTTGGTCCGTCGCAATCAAAAATTAAAATGAATATCATATTTTAAATAAACCACCCCCCTTATATAGGAATCCACCCTCAAAAAACTTGAATAATTTATTTTATGGGCCTCCCTAACTCGAAATTAAAAACAAATACATATTTCAAATGTATCACCCCCATTATATTGGAATCCACCCTCAAACCGATAAAATCGGAAAAACTTGAATAATTTATTTTATGGGCCTCCCTAACTCGAAATTTAAAATAAATATGAAACTTTAAATGAATTACTCTAATTATATTGCAATCCAAGGTACTACCTATCAACTTGAATAATTACTTTTTTAGGGCCCCTCACAACTCGAAATGTAAAATGAAAATCATATTTTAAATGTACCACCTCCATTGCATTGGAATCCAAGAATTCCAGCGAATCGACGAAATCTTAAAATTAGAATTATTACTTTTATTTGCCCCCCCCCACTCGAAATTTAAAATGAATATCATGTTTTAAATGTACCACCCCCATTACATTGGAATCCAAGGTCAAACCGATAAAATCTTAAAATTCAAATTATTCTTTTTTTTGACCAGTGCACACTAAAATTAAAATGAATACCATGTTCTAAATATACCACCCCCCATTATATTCGAAACACCCTGAAACCGAAAAAATCTAGAAAAACTTGAATTATTACATTTTAGGTGCACCTCCACTCTAAATTTAAAATGAATATCATATTTTAAATAAACATACCCCATTATATAGGAATCCACCCTCAAACCGATAAAATCGGAAAAACTTGAATAATTTATTTTATGGGCCTCCCTAACTCGAAATTTAAAATAAATATGAAACATTAAATGAATTACTCTAATTATATTGCAATCCAAGGTCAAACCTATCAACTTGAATAATTACTTTTTTAGGGCCCCTCACAACTCGAAATGTAAAATGAAAATCATATTTTAAATGTACCACCTCCATTGCATTGGAATCCAAGAATTCCAGCGAATCGACGAAATATTAAAATTAGAATTATTACTTTTATTTGCCCCCCCCCACTCGAAATTTAAAATTAGTATCATATTTAAAATAAACCACCCCCATTATATAGGTATCCACCCTCAAACCGATAAAATCGGAAAAACTTGAATAATTTATTTTATGGGCCTCCCTAACTCGAAATTTAAAACAAATACATATTTCATATGTATCACCCCCAATTATATTGGGAATTCACCGTGAAATCGATAATATCTGAGAAACATGAATTATTTTCTCTTTCGGGACCCCCCCACTCGAAATTTACAATGAATATCTTATTTAAAAATGTACCACCTCCATTTCATTGGAATCCAAGAATTCCAGCGAATCGACAAAATCTTAAAATTAGAATTAGTACTTTTATTTGCCCTCCCACTCGAAATTCAAAATGAATATCATGTTTTAAATGTACCGGCCCCATTATATTGGAATCCACGCTCAAACCGATAAAATCTGAAACGCCTCTATGGTTACATTTAATGGGCACCACTCCTCTCGAAATATAAAATTAATATCATATTTTAAATGTACCGCGCCAATTATGTTGGAATCCACCGTGAAACCGATAAAATCTTAAATATTCCAATTATAACTTATTTTGGTCCGTCGCAATCGAAAATTAAAATGAATATCATATTTTAAATAAACCACCCCCCTTATATAGGAATCCACCCTCAAAAAACTTGAATAATTTATTTTATGGGCCTCCCTAACTCGAAATTTAAAACAAATACATATTTCAAATGTATCACCCCCCATTATATTGGAATCCACCCTCAAACCGATAAAATCGGAAAAACTTGAATAATTTATTTTATGGGCCTCCCTAACTCGAAATTTAAAATAAATATGAAACTTTAAATGAATTACTCTAATTATATTGCAATCCAAGGTCATACCTATCAACTTGAATAATTACTTTTTTAGGGCCCCTCACAACTCGAAATGTAAAATGAAAATCATATTTTAAATGTACCACCTCCATTGCATTGGAATCCAAGAATTCCAGCGAATCGACGAAATCTTAAAATTAGAATTATTACTTTTATTTGCCCCCCCCCCCACTCGAAATTTAAAATGAATATCATGTTTTAAATGTACCACCCCCATTACATTGGAATCCAAGGTCAAACCGATAAAATCTTAAAATTCAAATTATTCTTTTTTTTGACCAGTGCACACTAAAATTAAAATGAATACCATGTTCTAAATATACCACCCCCCATTATATTCACAACACCCTGAAACCGAAAAAATCTAGAAAAACTTGAATTATTACATTTTAGGTGCACCTCCACTCTAAATTTAAAATGAATATCACATTTTTAACTAAACCACCCCCCATTATATAGGAATCCACCCTCAAACCGATAAAATCGGAAAAACTTGAATAATTTATTTTATGGGCCTCCCTAACTCGAAATTTAAAATAAATATGAAACATTAAATGAATTACTCTAATTATATTGCAATCCAAGGTCAAACCTATCAACTTGAATAATTACTTTTTTAGGGCCCCTCACAACTCGAAATGTAAAATGAAAATCATATTTTAAATGTACCACCATCCATTGCATTGGAATCCAAGATTCCAGCGAATCGACGAAATATTAAAATTAGAATTATTACTTTTATTTGCCCCCCCCCCCCACTCGAAATTTAAAATTAGTATCATATTTAAAATAAACCACCCCCATTATATAGGTATCCACCCTCAAACCGATAAAATCGGAAAAACTTGAATAATTTATTTTATGGGCCTCCCTAACTCGAATTTAAAACAAATACATATTTCATATGTATCACCCCCCATTATATTGGAATTCACCGTGAAATCGATAATATCTGAGAAACATGAATTATTTCTCTTTCGGGACCCCCCCCACTCGAAATTTACAATGAATATCTTATTTAAAATGTACCACCTCCATTGCATTGGAATCCAAGAATTCCAGCGAATCGACAAAATCTTAAAATTAGAATTATTACTTTTATTTGCCCTCCCCACTCGAAATTCAAATTGAATATCATGTTTTAAATGTACCGGCCCCATTATATTGGAATCTACGCTCAAACCGATAAATCTGAAACGCCTCTATGGTTACATTTAATGGGCACCACTCCTCTCGAAATATAAAATTAATATCATATTTTAAATGTACCGCGCCAATTATGTTGGAATCCACCGTGAAACCGATAAAATCTTAAATAATCCAATTATAACTTATTTTGGTCCGTCGCAATCGAAAATTAAAATGAATATCATATTTTAAATAAACCACCCCCCCTTATATAGGAATCCACCCTCAAAAAACTTGAATAATTTATTTTATGGGCCTCCCTAACTCGAAATTAAAAACAAATACATATTTCAAATGTATCACCCCCATTATATTGGAATCCACCCTCAAACCGATAAAATCGGAAAAACTTGAATAATTTATTTTATGGGCCTCCCTAACTCGAAATTTAAAATAAATATGAAACTTTAAATGAATTACTCTAATTATATTGCAATCCAAGGTCATACCTATCAACTTGAATAATTACTTTTTTAGGGCCCCTCACAACTCGAAATGTAAAATGAAAATCATATTTTAAATGTACCACCTCCATTGCATTGGAATCCAAGAATTCCAGCGAATCGACGAAATCTTAAAATTAGAATTATTACTTTTATTTGCCCCCCCCCACTCGAAATTTAAAATGAATATCATGTTTTAAATGTACCACCCCCATTACATTGGAATCCAAGGTCAAACCGATAAAATCTTAAAATTCAAATTATTCTTTTTTTTGACCAGTGCACACTAAAATTAAAATGAATACCATGTTCTAAATATACCACCCCCATTATATTCGAAACACCCTGAAACCGAAAAAATCTAGAAAAACTTGAATTATTACATTTTAGGTGCACCTCCACTCTAAATTTAAAATGAATATCATATTTTAAATAAACATACCCCATTATATAGGAATCCACCCTCAAACCGATAAAATCGGAAAAACTTGAATAATTTATTTTATGGGCCTCCCTAACTCGAAATTTAAAATAAATATGAAACATTAAATGAATTACTCTAATTATATTGCAATCCAAGGTCAAACCTATCAACTTGAATAATTACTTTTTTAGGGCCCCTCACAACTCGAAATGTAAAATGAAAATCATATTTTAAATGTACCACCTCCATTGCATTGGAATCCAAGAATTCCAGCGAATCGACGAAATATTAAAATTAGAATTATTACTTTTATTTGCCCCCCCCCACTCGAAATTTAAATTAGTATCATATTTAAAATAAACCACCCCCATTATATAGGTATCCACCCTCAAACCGATAAAATCGGAAAAACTTGAATAATTTATTTTATGGGCCTCCCTAACTCGAAATTTAAAACAAATACATATTTCATATGTATAACCCCAATTATATTGGAATTCACCGTGAAATCGATAATATCTGAGAAACATGAATTATTTCTCTTTTGGGACCCCCCCCACTCGAAATTTACAATGAATATCTTATTTAAAATGTACCACCTCCATTGCATTGGAATCCAAGAATTCCAGCGAATCGACAAAATCTTAAAATTAGAATTATTACTTTTATTTGCCCTCCCACTCGAAATTCAAATTGAATATCATGTTTTAAATGTACCGGCCCCATTATATTGGAATCTACGCTCAAACCGATAAAATCTGAAACGCCTCTATGGTTACATTTAATGGGCACCACTCCTCTCGAAATATAAAATTAATATCATATTTTAAATGTACCGCGCCAATTATGTTGGAATCCACCGTGAAACCGATAAAATCTTAAATATTCCAATTATAACTTATTTTGGTCCGTCGCAATCGAAAATTAAAATGAATATCATATTTTAAATAAACCACCCCCCTTATATAGGAATCCACCCTCAAAAAACTTGAATAATTTATTTTATGGGCCTCCCTAACTCGAAATTTAAAACAAATACATATTTCAAATGTATCACCCCCCATTATATTGGAATCCACCCTCAAACCGATAAAATCGGAAAAACTTGAATAATTTATTTTATGGGCCTCCCTAACTCGAAATTTAAAATAAATATGAAACATTAAATGAATTACTCTAATTATATTGCAATCCAAGGTCAAACCTATCAACTTGAATAATTACTTTTTTAGGGCCCCTCACAACTCGAAATGTAAAATGAAAATCATATTTTAAATGTACCACCTCCATTGCATTGGAATCCAAGAATTCCAGCGAATCGACGAAATATTAAAATTAGAATTATTACTTTTATTTGCCCCCCCCCACTCGAAATTTAAAATTAGTATCATATTTAAAATAAACACCCCCATTATATAGGTATCCACCCTCAAACCGATAAAATCGGAAAAACTTGAATAATTTATTTTATGGGCCTCCCTAACTCGAAATTTAAAACAAATACATATTTCATATGTATAACCCCAATTATATTGGAATTCACCGTGAAATCGATAATATCTGAGAAACATGAATTATTTCTCTTTTGGGACCCCCCCCACTCGAAATTTACAATGAATATCTTATTTAAAATGTACCACCTCCATTGCATTGGAATCCAAGAATTCCAGCGAATCGACAAAATCTTAAAATTAGAATTATTACTTTTATTTGCCCTCCCACTCGAAATTCAAATTGAATATCATGTTTTAAATGTACCGGCCCCATTATATTGGAATCCACGCTCAAACCGATAAAATCTGAAACGCCTCTATGGTTACATTTAATGGGCACCACTCCTCTCGAAATATAAAATTAATATCATATTTTAAATGTACCGCGCCAATTATGTTGGAATCCACCGTGAAACCGATAAAATCTTAAATATTCCAATTATAACTTATTTTGGTCCGTCGCAATCGAAAATTAAAATGAATATCATATTTTAAATAAACCACCCCCCTTATATAGGAATCCACCCTCAAAAAACTTGAATAATTTATTTTATGGGCCTCCCTAACTCGAAATTTAAAACAAATACATATTTCAAATGTATCACCCCCATTATATTGGAATCCACCCTCAAACCGATAAAATCGGAAAAACTTGAATAATTTATTTTATGGGCCTCCCTAACTCGAAATTTAAAATAAATATGAAACTTTAAATGAATTACTCTAATTATATTGCAATCCAAGGTCATACCTATCAACTTGAATAATTACTTTTTTAGGGCCCCCTCACAACTCGAAATGTAAAATGAAAATCATATTTTAAATGTACCACCTCCATTGCATTGGAATCCAAGAATTCCAGCGAATCGACGAAATCTTAAAATTAGAATTATTACTTTTATTTGCCCCCCCCCCCACTCGAAATTTAAAATGAATATCATGTTTTAAATGTACCACCCCCATTACATTGGAATCCAAGGTCAAACCGATAAAATCTTAAAATTCAAATTATTCTTTTTTTTGACCAGTGCACACTAAAATTAAAATGAATACCATGTTCTAAATATACCACCCCCATTATATTCACAACACCCTGAAACCGAAAAAATCTAGAAAAACTTGAATTATTACATTTTAGGTGCACCTCCACTCTAAATTTAAAATGAATATCATATTTTAAATAAACATACCCCATTATATAGGAATCCACCCTCAAACCGATAAAATCGGAAAAACTTGAATAATTTATTTTATGGGCCTCCCTAACTCGAAATTTAAAGTAAATATGAAATTTTAAATGAATTACTCTAATTATATTGCAATCCAAGGTCAAACCTAACAACTTGAATAATTACTTTTTTAGGTCCCCTCACAAACCGAAATGTAAAATGAAAAACATATTTTAAATGTACCACCTCCATTGCATTGGAATCCAAGAATTCCAGCGAATCGACGAAATCTTAAAATTAGAATTATTACTTTTATTTGCCCCCCCCCCCCACTCGAAATTTAAAATGAATATCATGTTTTAAATGTACCACCCCCATTATATTGGAATCCACACTCAAACCGATAAAATCTGAAACGCCTCTATGATTACATTTTATGGGCACCACTCCTCTCGAAATTTAAAATTAGTATCATATTTTAAATAAACCACCCCCATTATATAGGAATCCACCCTCAAACCGATAAAATCGGAAAAACTTGAATAATTTATTTTATGGGCCTCCCTAAATCGAAATTTAAAACAAATACATATTTCAAATGTATCACCCCCAATATATAGGAATCCACCCTCAAAAAACTTGAATAATTTATTTTATGGGCCTCCCTAACTCGAAATTTAAAACAAATACATATTTCAAATGTATCACCCCCATTATATTGGAATACACCGTGAAATCGATAATATCTGAGAAACATGAATTATTACCTTCTTTCGGGACCCCCCCACTCGAAATTTACAATGAATATCTCATTTGAAATGTTCCACCTCCATTATACCAATAAACCCATAAAATTTGAAAAACTTGAATTATTACATTTTAGGAGCACCCCACCCCCTCGAAATGTAAAATGAATATCATGTTTTACATGTTTTAAATGCACCACTACCATTTTATCGGATTCCACATTCAAACCGATAAATTCCTAACAACTTGAATTATTACATTTTTGGGGCACTACCCCACTCAAAATTTAAAATAAATATTATATTTTAAATATATCACTCCAATTATATTGGAATCCAAGGTCAAGCCAATAAAATCTTAAAATTAGCATTATTACTTTCATTGGGCCCACCCCCCCTCGAAATTTAATATGAATATCATGTTTTAAATGTACCACCCCCATTATATCGGAATCCACACTCAAACAGATATTTTAAATGTATCACCCCAATTATATTAGAATCCAAGGTCAAGCCGATATTATCTTAAAATTAGAATTATTACTTTCTTTGGGGTCTCCCTACTCGAAATTTAAAATGAATATCATTTGAACCACCCATATGATATTGGAATCCACCGTAGACTAATTATATCTGAAATACACGAATTATTAATTTTTTTGGGTCCCGAACTCTTTGAATGTACTACGCCAATTACATTGGAACCCACACTCAAACCGATAAAATCTTAAAATAAGCATTATAATTTTCTTTGGCCCTCTCACAACTCAAAATGTAAAATGAAAATTATATTTTAAATGTACCATTCCATTACATTGGAATCCAAGGTCAAACCGATAAAATCTTAAAATTTAAATTATTCTTTTTTTTTGACCAGCGCACACTTAAATTAAAATGAATATCATGTTCTAAATGTACCACCCCCATTATATTCGAAACACCCTGAAACCGATAAAATCTAGAAAAACTTGAATTATTACATTTTAGGTGCACCTCCACTCTAAATTTAAAATGAATATCATATTTTAAATAAACATACCCCATTATATAGGAATCCACCCTCAAACCGATAAAATCGGAAAAACTTGAATAATTTATTTTATGGGCCTCCCTAACTCGAAATTTAAAATAAATATGAAACTTTAAATGAATTACTCTAATTATATTGCAATCCAAGGTCAAACCTAACAACTTGAATAATTACTTTTTTAGGTCCCCTCACAAACCGAAATGTAAAATGAAAATCATATTTTAAATGTACCACCTCCATTGCATTGGAATCCAAGAATTCCAGCGAATCGACGAAATCTTAAAATTAGAATTATTACTTTTATTTGCCCCCCCCCCCCCACTCGAAATTTAAAATGAATATCATGTTTTAAATGTACCACCCCCATTATATTGGAATCCACACTCAAACCGATAAAATCTTAAAATAAGCATTATAATTTTCTTTGGCCCCCTCACAACTCAAAAAGTAAAATGAAAATTATATTTTAAATGTACCACCTCCATTACATTGGAACCCAAGGTCAAACCGATAAAATCTTAAAATTCAAAATATTCTTTTTTTTGACCAGTGCACACTAAAATTAAAATGAATACCATGTTCTAAATGTACCACCCCCATTATATTCGAAACACCCTGAAACCGAAAAAATCTAGAAAAACTTGAATTATTACATTTTAGGTGCACCTCCACTCTAAATTTAAAATGAATATCACATTTTAAATAAACCACCCCCATTATATAGGAATCCACCCTCAAACCGATAAAATCGGAAAAACTTGAATAATTTATTTTATGGGCCTCCCTAACTCGAAATTTAAAATAAATATGAAACATTAAATGAATTACTCTAATTATATTGCAATCCAAGGTCAAACCTATCAACTTGAATAATTACTTTTTTAGGGCCCCTCACAACTCGAAATGTAAAATGAAAATCATATTTTAAATGTACCACCTCCATTGCATTGGAATCCAAGAATTCCAGCGAATCGACGAAATCTTAAAATTAGAATTATTACTTTTATTTGCCCCCCCCCACTCGAAATTTAAAATGAATATCATGTTTTAAA